>CAWUHX010000337.1:220000-262500 GCA_963922205.1 Romanomermis culicivorax
ACTCAATGGTTGCTAATACTATAGTTTTTTGCGAGCACGCGACTGATTAAATATCAACGAAAAGTAGGTGATTAATTAATGATCCGATGAAAGGGAATGTCCATTTCAAAGGGTTTCACAGATTCAGAGGTTCAGTTTTATCGTCATGTAGCCAGTTTATTATTTTTAAAGAAAAAGTCGTATAACCAACGGTAAAATTGGTTAAAAAATGGTTTGAAATGGGTTATTCTCACTGTATTACTGTTTCGCTTAATTTTTTAGGAGCATTTTTACTGTATTGTTATATCGGGGGCGGAAAATTGGTATAAAGCCAAATATTTCTAACTAGTCTTGTGGCGAATTCAAGTAAAATCTGGGTCCTGACCTGAAAAATTTAGATGAAAGTCCGGTTGTAGCAGGAAAAAAACTAATATCGAGTTTCCAGATAAATTTTAGGTAGAATTCCTGAATCGGATCGAGATGTTGCCGGCTCCGGTTAGGGTTGAAAATACTAATTTCTTTCTGGTTGTCTGTTGCAAAATAGATTCCAAGGGAATCGATCCCCGAACTATGTCATAACATGGCGGCTATCCCGATGACCAGTGTCGCATAAATTGTAGTCCGAGTTGCCCATAGTCATTCAGACCGAATTTGGTTGGAGATCATTGAAATCAATCACGTATCTTGACACCAAGTCATAGGGAGCCGTGTAAATAACCATTCGTCATCAATTGAGTCAGTTTGATGACCATCACGATGATGTCCACTGATCTTCATGCGAGTGGTTATGACAATTTTCAGTCAAAATGTCATCAAATGAATATTGATCACTTAGGAACATAAGGCCTACAACGATCCTTCATCATGGCAAAAACATATCGCCTGAATCTTTGATGATTTCTCATCAAGACGTTATGCCTGTGACAATTGGTGACCCAAAACAGCAAGATCACTTTTGCAATTTTGTGACTTTTTCAGCATTGTTCGTCTAAATGACCATTATGTTATTGCATAGTTTTGGATTGCTCGAGGCTTCGGACTGCCCAATTCTGGCAGTCAGACCACAGCTTAAATCCTCAGTCTTCAAATTGTAGATCTGGATTCTACACTGGGAATGTTGAATCCGATGGGTCGCAGCTCCATCTTCCACTCATATCTATGGACAGTTTTTTGTTTTGAAAGGTCAGTTAAGAGTGCCTACAAAGTTTTCGCTTTCTACTTTTATTATTTACAGGCACACTTTAAGAAAAGTAGATCATAGATCTGCATAGTCCACGCAATGTTTTTTTCCAGAGTGCTGACAAGCAGTCCGTCATAAGAAAAATATCAAACAATATTTTGGTGTCTTTTTGAGAGCTTAGAACGCATTTTTTATCTATTTTTTATTTATTGTGACTGTTGTTTCAACGACTTCATTTTCTGAATTCACGAATCAAAGTTGCAGACCCACTGCTATTGAATAGTACCTGAATTGGAAGAGGGCGTTTCTTCTGGTTCGGTCATTGAAGATACGGCTGCATCGTCTTCTTCGAAAGGCAATATTTCAAAAGGCGGTTGCTGGATCGATGGCATCATATTTTCCATCTACAATGAAAAAGGATTCTAAGAAGCTTCGATATAAGCCAAAAATGTACGTTTTAAAAAAAATGACTCACATTATCAGACACCATTTTGAAATTCCCGTTCTGCGCGTCGAATTTTGGGCATTCGACGAGCGTGAACGGAATCGGTGGATCAAGTGGATGATTTTCCCATAGAAGAATGAATCTCTTACCACCGACCGGATAAGTACTACCCATGAATTTTACGTAGCTGCCGGCTAAAAAAATATTTGCCTTATAGATCATAAGAGATGTTTTTTCCAGCAGAATCATATTTAATTTTTGAAAAAATGGAAGTATTTTTGAAACACATCTTCCGCTTATTTCCTCACTTGATATCGTTCCTTGGAAATTAATTTCATGGACGCCCAGTCCGCCCCCGATATTCAACCGATCCAAACGGGAAAATGAAAAATATTCCGGCATATTCCTTTCTATCGACTGCTGCTGGTCGATCTTAAAAATTAAATTTGTACGCACTGCAGTGTTTTTATAAATGGACGAGACATTACCCTAAAAAGTATTTGAGCTTCCTGATTCAAAAATCGCATATAAACCATGTGACGACGCTGATCGAAAAAATTGCCGAAAAACTCCAACTTTTCTGAAAAACAAATATATTTGTATTTGTCACATAAATTCATAGTGAAATAGCAACAGAGCGCAAAATTTCAAGAAATTTAATTACATCAGGAGAAACAGGACATTTGATTTATATGGGTTCTTCAGCACCACATTCTCTCAAACTTTATACAACCCGTTGACAAAAAGAATCTGCCTACAACCATTATTAGTTAAGTGTGCTATGCTACAATGGATTTTCATGAGTATTCCATATTTTCGCCATAATTTTGCAAATTTCGAAGTAATCTCAATAACTCTCAATGATTTATTGTTGTTATTATAGTTTCATGTATTTTCCAATTTTTATTGATATTTTTCTGCATTATTTCAAGCTTTATAAGTGTTACTCCCCGGGGTCACTTCCCTGACCACAGTTAGCAGAGTAGGTGTAACATTATTATATCGAACTATAGTCTGTTTTTCTAGAAATGCTTCTAAATCATAAAAACGGAAAGCAAGTACTTTTTTATATTTGTACGATTTGTAGCTAAAACATGAGTCACATAGGAATAAAATTTTTTGATTTTTGTGCTACGATATATTTAAGATGAAAACAGTGAATATACAATCAAAGGAAAAAGATTATATTTTTCACAAAAAAGTCCAAAAAATTCTTTCTATGATTTTAGTCTTATTGTCCACGTTTTTCTACACTATAAATTTTCCATTCTGAGAACAGTGTATCACATTGAACGCTGTCGCTGCGTTCACCATTTCAAAGTAAATGAACTATAGCGAAAAAAGTGTTTTTTGCTCATTGGTTACAAGATAATGTTCTTAAGGCAGCAGCCGGCCGGTTTTGGTGGGAAGAAAGGTTACAAAATCAGTGTTAACAGCATAAATGGTAGCCGAGCATAAGATAGGAAAAAATGATTAGTATCAGAAAGATTTTATAAAATACTATAATTGTCGTCGTTTAAAAAATTTTTTTGTCCAGAAAAGCTTCGTTCAGTATAAAAATTTTCGAGTCATTTCCGCAAGCCGCACATAGATGCATGCAGAAAAAAACCTGATTCATACTCAAAATCGGCAATAAAAAATATGTTCAAGATGTTTTCATCAAAAAGTTAGATAGGTCATCATAATTTAAGCTTTTGGATAAGTTCAACTAGATTTTTTCAATCTAAGCCAACTTTGATGTGTTTCGAACTTGTGCTCGTATCGAAAATTCTATGTATCCCTCTCATTTCATTTCCGAGGACAAAAGCCAGGTATGCTGTTACCCAAGTCATGCTTCTGGCTGCACCTAGATTTTTCAAAAAATTTCGTTATAAAGCGAGGAAACTTCCCAAGGCCAAAAAAACCATACATGTAATTGGGGGGGAAGTGCTATTGGAACCCCCCCAGGAATCGTTAGCCATATGGCTAGCCATTGGGAGACCCCCCGCAGAATTTTCCAATCCAATGGCTAGCCATATGATAGTCATAGGGACCTCCATGGTTTTAATCGGAAAAATACAGGAAAACGTCAATTTTTTGATGAAAAATGTCGATTTTTGAACAAAAATGGTCAAAAAAGACAAATTTCTTGGTGCTTCGCGCCAGAAATACATTTTTTACCGTTTTTTAGACAAGAATTGCTACTTTTCGAGCCCTTTTTTGAACTTTTTGGTGAAAAAATCGATCTTTCTCCCTTCACAGACCCCCCTCCCCACAATTTTAGGGAATTAGTGACCTCCGGCCAGAAGAACAGTCGTCCGACTCCCCCCCAGACCTCGGGGCCCCGTTACATGTATGAAAAAAACTGCTCCATATTACCGTACTTACCAGCCGGACTTGTGTTCATAGTGATCCGTATACACGAATGCGTTCGATTATGTACCGATCGCATAACAATCCGAAAATTGGCACTGAAACTCAAACTAGCCAAAAGTACGCCGTCATTTTCATTCCAATCCACATCGGAATTTAAACGTTGTTCATTTAATTCTTTGTCTCCAAATTTTGACGGCGGTGAAACGGCGAAAGCTAAAGCGACGACGTCGTACGGTTGGAGTAGATTGGCGTCGATTCTAGCTTCCGGTAAACTGAACGAAAGAAAAGTTCGACCATCTAAAAGGACGCCATTGTCTAAAATGAAAAAGAAAACGGATCAAACTATAAGAATCGGCAAAATTCAACAGGACTGACTAGTCAGAAATTAAAATTTGTGGTCAAAATATCATTCATTCAGAATCAGCGATAATAAATAAGAATCTGAATCGACGTCAGATATAACAAGAACGAAAGAGACCAGTTTGGATAACTAATATTTGGGATGAAAATTGACCATACTTTTTACTGACATAGAAATGACTGAAGAACAATTTGACTTGGTGTCCAAACCAGTGAATTGAATACCCAACCGTTTGAGTCGCTAAAGATCAACCCGAAGACGGAGGTCAAATGAGTTTTTGGGAGACTACTGATTGTTCAGCAGATTTTCCACAGTGATAGCAGTGCAAGTTCATCATAGAAAAACTTTTCATGATGTGTTAGATTTTACAAAACTTTACATACGCCTACGATTTTACAAGACTCTTCAAAACTTTCAAGGTGCAGTTAAGATTCAAATTTGTCTCACTTTGAGATGTAAGATGAACCGTCGACTGAAAACTTAATCATTATTTCATGTTTACTGACATAATATATACATTATGAGTAGGTCTCATAAATCTTGCTGATGCCAAAGCTTGGAATTTATGATCAAAAAGTGAGACGCCTAGAAGTATATAAAACATACAATAAATCATGACAAATCAAAAATGTCAAGTTACAAGAGCGTATAGTTTATCTTACAAGTAATTGCAAGAGTACACGCTTCAGAAAAACTGCTGACCGCAGTTTCTAATTTGGTCTATCAGTTTTTTATTCGGGTCTGTTTTTCTAAAATGTTTGCAAATTGAAGAGAATAGCATTTTTCGTTAAAAATCTTCGATACAAACTCTTTACTGAAGCAACTAGAAAATTTATTAACGGTTAATCTCGCTAATTATTGGCACTATTATTACATTCGGTTCATTTTAAAGAAATAGAAATGTCAAAACTTGGCTTTCCAGTTTATTATTATAAATTATTTCAAGAAAAGCAGGCAGACCATAAATACATATAAGAGGTGAACTTTGGAGCGTATTTGACTTCTGACATCGGCTGATTATCTGTTTTACACTCATCAGAACGGCAATCGCAGTGATATAAGCCATATTTTAATATTTAGATTTCAAAAATTAAAAGAGGTGTTCCAGAAAAATACCAGAAAACCAAGCGCTATTCCAGTACAGTACATGACCACTTTTTGATATCAATTTACACGATTTCTCAAAAACTTACAAATCGACAGGATTTGGCTATTGTCAAGTAAAACCTGCTATGAAATGCCTTAAACAGTTGACATTTTCTGTAAAATTTGCATTTGTCCAAAATGTGGACTACATCTTCCATTGAAGAACTGCTAATATTTAATCGATCCTATATTTTAAAGGGGTTCTTCAACATTATTTTCATTCAAATTTGATCAAACTTCACAGGAATCTGCCGAAATTACAAAAAAGCTGCAAAGACCGGCCATGCTTACGCGAATTTGACATGAAATACGGAACGTCTGATGTACTTTGGTTACTGTAATATACTGCTGGTAGACCATTTTAGAATGCAGTGTATTTGTAAAATAAAATATATTCAACTGGCTTCCGATAAGCAGCAACTCCAACAAATAAGTCACGCTTGAATGGGGTTCATTTACCTTCATCGCATTTTTCGCCATTGTACGATGTTTGGCTGCAATCACAACTCAATGTTGGTCTTCCCCGGTGATTATTTGCCGCCCAATCGACAACGCATTTTCCATTATTGTGGCAGTCCAATTCGTCGCAACGAAAGTATGAACCATTGAAAATCAATCCTATGTAAACGCAGCAATTTCTAAGGGTCGAATCACAAAAGGCAGGACAAAGTAGGAGCAGAGCAGAATCGGAGTTGGAGTACTGAACGCAGCAGCGATTTTGGAGTATCTGCTCCATTTCGGAATTTAGACTTTTGCTCTTTTTGTATTATATTATAGCCTTGTGAAATATGAGCAATTCTTGTACGGGACTGTTCTTATATAAGGCGAGTGAGTTTGGAGCATTCACAGGGCAAATTAGGTGCAAAAACTGAGTAAAATTGCAAATAGTTGTTTACAAGCTTTTTTCTGGTCCGAGCAGAAGTAAATTTGGAGAGTGATCAACGCATTTTTTATAGCCCGGCCGTTTTCAGCATGCACTGCGTCACCAATGAATAACTGCGGATAAACCATGCGAATAAAAATAACCACAAAAAGTTGATCACTTTGGCTCCAATTTTATTCTTAGATAGCCCCAAAATTTTCTCCCTGTGGAATAAGTTGTGACAAGACCAAAAATACTTTGCTTACGATTGCTCCTAGATTATTTTCTGCATATTATTTTCTGTTGGGGCTTTTTCCATACTTTGCTCCTTTTTGGTTCATGCGTTAAATCTCGACTCATATTACGCTGTTTTTGTTCTACATTTACTCTGAAATAACCTTGTCCGCCCTCTTTGTTATCGGAAAGTTGATCAAAAATCGGTTTATTTCAACTCCAAATTTACATCAGCATAGCTCACTGCATTTACTTACTCCACCTTCTGTAATTCTGCTTTCATGGGTAGAGTCATGGTGTCGTACAAAGTTCAGTGTGGGCTAAAGGTCATTGAAGTTAAACGAAATTCAAAATTACGCCATGGAAGTCTTAAAAATGATTCAAAAGTACAAAAAAAAACAAACAAAAATACAATAATTTTCTATTTTTTTATGCCAAAGGATGAGACATCCATGTGACCATCCAACCAGAATTCACAAATCATACATCTATAATATGTAGACATATGAGATTTACTGACATTCTCAAATTCTCCAAAATGCGATGTCTGCAGCGGAATGGTAACTATAAAATGATTACCTACGTTACTTTTCAGTCAACAAGGGTATATACCTGCATCCTAAAACTTTGAATCTCATTGAAGGTTTCACATACGGGCAATTTTCGACACATGGATCATTTATTTGATTTCGGTAACCGCTGATAATTTTTTTAAACGGAGTTCCGTGGTTCAGAGAAGATAAATCGGATTTTATCTGAGCGGGGTCACCACTTACCCAGAATTTAAGGGCCGGTCGTTGAAGGGAAAAATCGACTTTTAAGACAAAAATTTCGAAAAACAGTTCAAAAAATTTTTCTGTTTCAAAAAACCATGAAAATTCCAATTTATGGCGCGAAGCGTCGAAAAAATTAACGTTGTGATAATTTTTTTTGTTTGAAAATAAACTATTTTCTACTAAAAGATAGACGTTTTCAGTTTTCCGACCAAGAGGATGATGGTTCTTATGGCAAGTCCGCTTGAGCCATACAGTTGCAAAATCTTGCCGGAGGTCACATATGTCCAACGATTTCTGGGAGGGTCTTATGACACATCCATGCATGCACATAGGGGGTAAGGGTAAACCATCCTACCTGAGACCCTAGACACTCCTGCCTGAGCCGAAAAAATGCTCAAATACACCCCTGAACTTTTTTGGAAAACATTTTTTTGATTATTTTTATACACAGTATATGTATAATAGAGATGCTTGTGGAGCTTTTTTGTTTTTTGCTCACTCAACCCCACCCTCCACCCTGGAAAATTCTTGACGTGCGTGTCTGGAAACATCCCCCAATTACATGTATCCCGTAAACATATCAGGGATCAATGGAGGCATAATGGAGAGCATTTTTAAAATATACTGATTTTCATTGGTATATAGATACCATGGAAAAATTATTTTTCACGTAATGATTGTCTCTGTACTACATTCTCGTTTTTTAGCACTTGAATCCTACTCTCACCGGTCTCGAAAAAACATAACATGAAGTGATCATCGTTCGTAAAAATCCGAAATACTGCAAAGCAAATCATTTTTGATTGATGGTTTAACTTTTCATGACAACGAATTGTAGAATAATGTCAAAAAGTGATATAGCTTCAGTAAGATTTCAAGAAAAGTTGTTTTAACGACGCTAACTGCAACTCTAACCATATATGTACGCTTCAGATCATTACCGTTTTGCTAACAAGTACTCATGTGAGTTAATATGAGTCAGAGAAAATGTCTATATTTGAACTTCAAAGGTAACTTACTGTTATCCGAATCTTGGACGAAATGTCGCAAATTAACACTTTTGTCGCCGATTTTAAAACCTCGTAATGAACCCATCAAACTAGGTAAGCTGCTGGAATATGCGCCAGCTTGGATGACCACCTGCCTCTTCGGCCGAGTTATGCCCGACTTGGACACACCGCCCAAGAATGCCATAGTCACGGTGGGCAGGAGGTTGACGAATTGGGCTAATAAGTACGGCGGAAAAACCGGCGGTCGAACGACGTCTGAAAAATTGTCGGTGACGCTTGTTCGTGTATTTGAAACAATTTAAAACACGCTTAGAATTAAGAAAAGATGATGTCAGGTTTCAATTTTCCGTCTAAAATACTTTGATTACTGTAGTTGACTTGAGTTTCATGTAGCTTAGAAAAATTGAAGAAAACTTTTTTGTTTTTCTCACAAAACTCTGATCTATTTTTCTTGAATGCTTGTCAACGTTTAGTGGTAAGAATTGGCTATTAGAATATGCGGATTACATTCTGCACATGAAAATGACGTTTTATTACTGTAGTTCACTTGATGAAACTCTAATCAACATGTTGACATCGTACATTATGATTTTGATGTGGACAATGGTACATGCAGTGTATGGGGTTGAGGGGTATTGAGTCTCAGCAGATTTTGATTGATCCTCAACAAATTCTGTCTGACCCCCAACAGATTCTCCAGCTTTGATGGAGGAGATGATCCTAGAAAATGAGCAAGAGAGAGTCAAAGTCGTGATAAGAGTAATAATGATGTTGCAGTTTAACGATTTTTCCAAACAAAGCATACTTGACTCCAAAACAGTAACATTAAAACTTATGCTGACCAAGCAACATATTTGACTGATATAGATTGAAGAATATACGGCTTAAATGTTAGAAGACCTTCGTGGTACTACTGTGCGAGGTGCACACCCACCTTATAGCTTGTGTAGTACTAAGTAGGCTCAGGCTTAGGTTTAGGCTTAGGCTTAGGCTTGTGGCTTAGGCTTAGGCTTAGGCTTAGGCTTAGCCTTAGGCTTAGGCTTAGGCTTACCTAAGCCTAAGCCTAAGCCTACTTTTATTACTATACGTGTGCACCTCGCACAGTAGTACCGACCTTCGTTTCCTTTATAAATAGAGGGAACAAATTTCTATTTTACCCCCTGTCTTGGCTGACCTCCAGCAGGATTCCAAGTTAGCGATTTCCAAGTGAGCGCATTCTCAAATGAGCGAACTCCCGATTGGGCGATTCCCAAATGAGCAATTCTCAAATGAGAGATCGAGAATCAAAAAACACTTTGTTCGTATTTTGTTTCTTTATTATTATATTTTTCTTTGTATGAACTTATTTTTTCTTTCGTTTTCTGTGTGTGTTGCTTATGTTTTTGTTTATGTACGTTTTTACGTTTTCATCTTTTGTCTCTGCTTTCTTTCATTCTCTTTTTCTTGTCATCAACTTTTTTCCTTTTGTTTATGAAACAACGCATTAGAAGTTGTCAGTTTGAATAACCGTAGTATCCTGAATAATTCTTATACAGTTCGACATCCTCTATTTCCTTTTTATCTTTATCCTTACTTACTTTTCATCTTAGTTTTTTGGCTTTTTGCTTTATCTTCATTTTTCTTTTTTTCTATTCTCTTGCTCCTTTCTTTTTTCGTATTTTTTCAGATTATTTTTTCTTTCTTCCTGGCTGCTTTCTCCATGTTGCTTTTTCTTTTTTGATACTTTCCTTCATGTTTTATTCTTTTTTCTAATGATTTTCTACCTATTTACACTGGTTCTAGTTGCTTCCTTTTTTGTAGTCGTTCTTTCTTGATCATTTGTTTCTTCCAGCATTCTTTTGTTCATGTTTTTTATAAAGATTTCCACACCTGAAGCGATGAAAAACTTAAGCATTCCGGAGCGGAATGTATAAGAATTATACGGGAGACTATGGTTATTCAAAGTTACATCTTGTAATGTATTGTTTTATGAAAAAAAGAAAAAAGTGGACCACAAGAAAAAAGGAAATAAAAAAATCAGAGACAATAGGTGAAAACGTAAAAACATACATAAACAAAGACATGAGCAAGACACGCAGAAAACTGAAAAAGAAATACATAAAAAATATTAGATAAAGAAGGAGTTTTATTACATTCTCGATTGCTCATTTGAGAATCGCCCAATCGGGAATTCGCTCACTTAGGAACAGATCGTTGCAAGGTATCATTTTCAAGCGATCTATTTCTTGTCCCACCAAGTACGACATAAAGTCCGATGACAGTAGCAAGCAAAATTATAGTTTACAAGAGCAATGGTAACCTAATCATCGTAGTTCATACGGCAACCGCATATTTTGGACAAGCAGTAATAGGTATAACATCTGTTTTATCTAATATTGTAGTTGTACAGTAATTGATATTTGCTTAATCATAGAGCCTAAGGAGCCATAGTTCCTGAATCGACGTACCTTTGGTCTGCCATCTTGATTTATTTCGTACGTTTTTTGGTATCAAGATGCACTTAATTATTCTTTTTCGTAATCAAGGTGAACTTATTAAATTTTTTGTAATCATGATGCAACTTGATTACCTTTTTGTAATCAAGATGCATTTGTTTACTTTTTTCGAATCAAGATGCAATTTGATTATTTTTTTGTGACAGAGTTCCAAAATGATTTCTAGCGTGCTAACTCTTGAAGTCGCGCGTGCGATTTGAACTTAATTTTTTCGTGGCAATGCCGATAATTTTTGATCAGTCATGGGGAGCTTCAAACAAATTTTCCAAACGAGGAAAAAATCAAGCATCATTTCTCGTATCCCATAGTTTCACACTTACCCTTGGCGTCTTGTTCATTATCCCAACTTTCGACATAGCTTAGGGAATAATCCTGCGGACCGTCGATTTTGCACCATAGATCACCCACTTTCAAAATCACGTGATCGTCGCGACGGCCGACTTCAACGTGGATCCATTGCATGGTGTCGAAATCTATAGACATCAATTAGATGAGCGGAAGGATTAGTTTTGAGACCTACGGCAATCACCCTTTTCGACATTAGATACTGTACATCGCCTGATCGATCGTCCGTAGTTCGTCGTCAGAGTCAATTTATTCGACGACCACAAATGCAATTGTCGGAAGTTGTGGAATTGATCGTGAATGTAGAGTAATAGGCCTTGGACCTGTGTGGTGAAAAGCTTTCTTATATTTATTGTGATCATAAGAATTCACGGAATTTATTGATATTTTGTGGAATTTGAAAGAAGGATTTCAAAAGTTACAAAAAATTGCTATTAGGTGAGAAATCAAGCATGCTGGTAAGGGTAGTCAGGAGTTTTGCAGAAGGGTGTTAAAGTGCCTACGTGCAGGAAGTACCTTTTTTGTCGATAAACTTGCAGCAAGTAAAATTTGGGGATCTACCAAACTTTATTTAAGCCTTCATTACTCGTATTTTTCGCTCGATCTCACAGAGATCTGTCAATTAGTTTCTGCTTCGTGTTGTTTCGGAAAGAAAAGTTTTCACCTTCCTGTAGTGTATATTTTGAATGGGAGTTAGAACTACTCTTTGGCTAGACATCGGATCTAGTGCAACAGTTCTCGCCCAGATCTTGCAAACGGGTGACTTGCACAAAAAAAAACATTAATCAACTAAGCTCAATTTGGTTCACTAAGCTCTTGAATTAACCTGAGATGTTCAAGCAAGAGCTAATTGCAAATTTTCATTTTTAGGAGTTCAATTCATGTAAAATATTTGTTCGAAAACCACAAGTCAGAATTTGATTCAAGAAAACACTTATTGTGGAAATGGACGGGCCAAACAAAGCTTTTGGATGAAAATTTTTGCTACGATCAACTTTGAGAAAATGTAGTATCATAGGATAGATTCTGCATATGCAGAAGTCCATCTCGAGGAGCTTTATTGTGTTGAGAGTGGCCAAAGCAGCCACCTCAACTATGAATTGTTGCAAAAAGAGAGCGCCTTTCCCGCTGCTCGGTTGGCTCAGTTGGTTAGGGCATGCGGACGGTAGCCGCAAGGTCCTGGGTTCAAGTCCCAGACCGAGCCTATCTTTTACTGAAGCCCCGAGTAGCGGGAAGAGGTTGCCTCAACACTGGTGGCCCTTGACGGTCCGTCAAACTTGACGGCGGAGGGATGTTGAGAGTGGCCAAAGCAGCCACCTCAACTTCGCATTGTTGCAAAAAGAGGGCGCCTTTCCCGCTGCTCGGTTGGCTCAGTTGGTTAGAGCGTGCGGACGGTAGCCGCAAGGTCCTGGGTTCAAGTCCCAGACCGAGCCTAACTTTTACTGAAGCCCCGAGTAGCGGGAACAGGTCGCCTCAACAATTGCAATATTCAGCTGTACGGATGAAGATTCTACGCTGTGAAGTCAGCCAGATTTAGAATCATCACTCAATCGATGATCAGATTTACTCGAAAAGTACTTTGTGTCGTAAATCTTAGGAATACAAGAAAAAACCGGCGTCGTCAGTTAGTGATCAGTAAAGAATCCCTTTACTGAGTTGTCCCAAACTAACTTACTTGATCTGTTCTGAAGCCGAAGGAAACATCGTTCGTCAAGGGATTTTCCGTGAAATTTGCTATCAAAGCGTAAGACTTTATGGCGTCGAATAAAGTTACATCAGTGTCTTTATTGATATCTAGAAAACATGTCTCTAGAATCGGTGAATTTACGAAACTTATTGTGCACTATTTTTACCATTTTCGCAAAAGTCACCAGTCACAAAATCTGGGCACAGGCACTGGAAGCTTTGTTGACTATAATTTTCGGTACAACGGCCGCTGTTCAAGCATTTAGAGGATTGAACCTGACACAGGTCTTGACAGCCGTTTTGTAACTTCGATCTACGAAAAAGGGCTTGAGAAAACGACAGTAACCAAAATAGACCGGGCTTTCACGTCTACTCTGTTATCATATGCCAGAATTTTAGGCATTTTCGAAATTCAGAGATTCAAAAATCACAGAATTCGTATAGCTTGCTGTAAAATCAAACATGAATTATTTGCAGGAATTAATGAACAAACAAAACTAGAATGCTTCAACAGTTAAAGAAATATTGAAAATTTTAGATTGTAGATTTTCCAAGAAGCAATATTTTTCTTCATGATTATTTTACCTTAGAAGCATCTCAGACTATTAGTTCACTCTTTAGTTTTCTCATATTTTATTGGTGAAAAAGCATTTTTACAATTACATGAAATAACGGATTATTGTTGATTATTTTATTTTTAAGTAATGAAGTACAAATCAAAATTAAAAAGCAAGGATTCAGCATGAATCAGTAATAGTCACGATATATAGTAGATGTAGATATGAAGTTTTGAAATGACGAGCAAGGGTAGACATTTATGTATGCCATACATGTAATAAACTGGCCAAATGGTGACCCTCAAGATTTGTCAATCATATAACTGAATTGAGTTAGCCATAAGAACCTCATCCTTCTGGTCGAAAGAAAGCCGAGCACGCCATTTTTTGGTAGAAAATGGTCGTTTTTAAACTAATAACGGCCAAAAATATCAATTTTTCGACGCACTGCGCTATGAATGGATATTTTCATAGTTATTTAGACGAAAATCACTATTTCTTGAGCCTTTTTGGGACCTTTCGGGTAAAAATTCAACTTTTTTCATTGATTACTCCCTGCATAAAATTTTAGACAATCGATGAACCTGTTAATGAAAAAGTCGCTTCACCTCCCCTTGCAAATACAGAAATAACAGAGAAAATATTAACACCGGAAAGAAATTAAATTCAGAGTAAAAAAGAGCCTAAACATGGAAAACTATGAACATGAATTAAAAAAAAATGTCAGATCAAAAACATGGTTCATTGAGTGGGCGAGTAAAATCACCCAAAAAGACGAAAAAAGAATAAAAAATGAGATCGTTCAGTGAATTTAATGTCCTTAATTTTGATTTCCTTCAATTTCCATTCAATCTTCTACTATCCTCAGCAGATTTTGATTGATTTTTAATATCTGAGTATTTATCATTTCGGGATTCGAAAATAAATGGGATATATATTAAATTTAGGCAGTGACAAATTTTTCTGTGTAGCTAAAAAAAAGCGACAGGTACTGACTTCTATAACTTTCAGATGAATAAAGCTTTTTAAATGCAGATTGCTGCATTAGAATTCCCTATTTGTCTTTGTTATAAAGGTCAAGTTTTATGCTCCTAGCCTCTACGGTTTCTACATAAACAGAAATTTCGTAAAAGTGGTCAGTTTTTAAAAAGTAAAAATTGTGAATATACAGTCAAACAGGCGGTCAAGTGGATAAGTCAAAATTTGCCCGATTTTTGGAAACCTGAAAATGGCCTCCGAATTTTCAGATTTTAATTCACTTGATTATGACGTTTGGAAGGTTTTACAGAAAATGGTTTATGAGAAGTCAATTTGTGACATTGATCACCTGGGGGAAAGGATTTTATAGGTTTAGGATTAATTTGATCAAAGCAAAATCAATTCTACCATGGACCAGTTCGAAAAACTACTAAACTTAGCGCTGAAACAGAAAGGAGGACACATTTAAACGGCTCTCTTGTAGTTTTTAGCTGTTACATGGTTCTTATGATTAGATCTATTTTACTTTTTCCTGTTATAAAGCATGTTGATTTTTGTCAATTTTTTAATTTGCAAAAATTGACTTTTGGTATTTTTGATTCTGGTTCGTCAATATTTGAGCAATCTGGCTGAAACTACGCGGTTATGCTAGAAGTTATATCAATCGACGGCAGCAATTAAAAAAGCTTCATCCATCCGAAAGCTATCTGAGTCAGCAATGATCGCCATTTTTCGCCTCATCCTGTACAAGTCGATCATTAGTTTAAGTGAAAAAATTAAGCGTCAAAATCTTCAAGACATAAACCGAGCATTGAGTTTAACTCTAGGTCTTTGTGATATGATTGAAATTTGATTTAAAATTATGTATTTTTCTGCGTCCAATTGAAAATTTTTTGTCTCTAGATTTAAAATTTGTTTCTCAAGTTTCATGTCGATAACTTATATTGCTACAAAAATTTGTATGTCAGAAATATCATCCTGCTTGAGAAAGACCGAGTAATATTTTTTTCGTTTATCATTTGTGACTAAAGTATTAAAAAACTCACCCAGTGATCAGATCAGTCAAATTGGTTGGTCGATTTTCGATAGCCAAATAACTCAAACAACCACTGAAATTTGCGCCAGAACCTCTAAAATTATTGTAGGAAAAAAACATTCTAAACGAGGCAAAAAAAGTTAAGAAGTTACCCGAAGATCAAATTTCCTTTGAAATATTTTCCTAAATTTTCGGAACCGTTTTCCAAATTGAGAAAACCTTCTTTCCAATAGTCCACGATCAGCCTTATTTGACTCCATTTATACTGCAAAATGATGGTGTGCCATTTATTGTCGTCTAATGGTCGTTGTGATAGTAGCGATGTCTCCATATTCGGATCGCCGTCTACTCTCAGTGACAATTTCAATGTGCTGGCTACATAAACGCAAAAGAAAATTTGGATACAGATCTATTCAGAGTTTCTAGAATTTGGAGCGATTTCCAATTTGAGTAGCCTCAGAAGTTACAGAGCAAGTCTAAATCTGGAACGAATGTTTCTAGAATGATTCGAAACAGTATCTCAGTCAGTCAAGCTAGTGTTTTCGGGATTGCCTATTTACTCAATTTCTCACCTTAAAATTTCATATTCATGTCTACAGTATACAGTAGGCTGTACATATTAATAGTAAGCTAGTACTCTTTGATGTCAGTTAATTTATTAAAAATTATTGGCTAAAAACTTTGATAATTAGGACCAAAAGAACTGTTCGTAGTTTTTCGAGATTTTTGCAACTTCGATAGTTGTAGAAATATCCAGAATTGATTCTGAAAATTAAGTTTACATAAGAAATGATGTCGACGAATTTTTTTCATGGGAGCCATGTTTCATCGGAGGTATTTTCTTGAAATTTGTCGATTTTTCTCAAACAATTTATTAAATAACAAAAATTATGGTCTGACATAATGCTAAACCAACCATCTTATTCTTCATTGAAGAATTACACCTGCTTCTGACAACGAAAGATTCTTTCTTAAAAGCATGGATTCTAAACATATATTAAGAAATTTATTCGAAATATGAATTTTAATTAGTGAAAAAACAATGCTTCATCCGGAACTAAAGAATCTAAACATTTATGATTTCATATGACATCTGAACTTGATTCATGAACTGTGAATAATTTGTTGAGATACAAAATTTTGAAAATCGGAAATCAACTACATCTGCACCTCAAATTTGGATCCGGATACAATGCGATTCTATTTTAATTTAATATATTTAGTGAATACCTACAACGCGGGTTAAACAACAGATGCGAAGTAATTTCATCTGATTTTCAAGAATCAAGATCTTGGATGAATACAGACTGTTGCTCTAATTTTAATCCTTATTCAAGTGCGACCAGGTTCATTGGGTTAATTTAGAATAGATTTGATCCTAAACGGACCCTCCAGCTGCATTAAATCAATTATTAGGATGTATAAAGCTACATTGAATCTGATATCATATTTATATTCCAAATTCTGGTTCAAATCTGATTCTAGAATGCAAATGCGGTATCAAACTTACCATTTTCGAAACCCAAATAGAAAATGTTGCCTTTGTGACGTTGCTCGAGAAGTATAGCATTTTGTTGGTCGGTTTTGAAACGGAAGATCAACTTTCGACCTGTCCACGTAAACGGCATCTCGAGACTGGTGTTTTTCAGTTGAATGGATTCGTTCCAACCTACTATAATGTAATATGCGTTTGTGATATTGAACAAATTAGCTAAATAGATTAAACGTATCTTTCCAGTAGCATCTCAAACAACTATGTTCAAGTTAAATGATATTTTTGAGTGGTTGAATGAATATGCTTCGGAAGCCGAAGCATGCGTAAAATTTTTCATGATGATGATGAAATGGATTCATGTCTGTGTTAGTACGGCAGTTGAAACAATCATTTCTAGAATAAACATATCGCTGGAAAAGACCTGTAGTCTATTTTTCATAAAATGCTAGCCAAATCAACATTGACAAAAATAAGCACTGTGCCTATATCAAAGGTCTCAAAAAAGTCATCCCTTCGTCACGATAATCAAAAATTGTGAATCAGGTGAACCAATCATGAAAATTTCTGATCAAAGAAAAATTTTGTTCAAAATTTTGTTGTGACTTTGAGTCGTGATCATGGGAATTGAGGCAGTAAACGTTGTAATGAAATCAAGGCCATGAAATTTTTGCTACTTGGATTATCTACACCAGCCAGGCTTGCCCAGAAGATTCGTTACGGTTCATCAGCAAAGCCACAATTATGTAGATTGGAGTTCGAATTATATAATATTGAATCCAATGTTCCCTTACTTTAGATTAGCGTAAGTTCACTGATATATTGCTCATAAGTAAAAATTAATCTTTTTCAGAGAATCATATGCATAATCAAGGGTAAGGATCAGCCAGGGCAATACCTTGTGTGAGAAAAGTTTAAGATATATATATATATATATAATCTAAGATGTATTTTTATGCTTTTGTAATGGTTGTCTTGAAAATGACGTTAAGGAATCGTTTTCTTGTTAGAGTCTCATTGTCGATAGCAAACGAGTATCCACCGCTAACATGTCAAGTCAAACTTTGAAAATAATGCCTACCAAACTTGAAAATCACGATTTAACCCAAGTGGGACCCAAGGCCCGGCTCAACTTTTTCTCCTGGTTGGAGACCGACATGACAGGGCCGACTCAGTATGCTTTTCTGTTAAAGATACGAGCAGCTTGAATTATGCCATCACAATATTTGATATACTTTTTCGACTTTTTCTAAACGACCATACTGATGTAAGTAAAGCTCATGATTTCTGAATTGGAAATAAATTAGATTTTGCAAAGTCTCCAAAAAGTCAAGTTTTCCTGCGAACATATATGCTTTTCATGTAACTTTCAACTTCTCGCATATCCCCATCCAAAATTTTTCCCCGAATTTATCATTTTATGCCCTCCAGCCTGTAAAATTTTCGAAAGTGCGTCTCTGGAGTCGAGAGCATCTTTTTCGACTGTTTCAGCGATGGATTCTCGAATAGAAAAATATCATACACTTTCTTAAGCATAAACTGTTCTATGGACAAATGATACGTCCATGTAGCGAAGCCTGGAGATATGGAGGGGAGATTCAGTGGGGTGTTTTGTGCATGAAACCATCAGTTGCCCCTAAATTCAGGTGGTTCGTTGAAAGAATAAAAACCTGAATTTTTGGCTTCAGAAGTCATGAAGATGATTCAAAAAAGATTTCTTAGCCGTCGTTTTCACGATCGCCCTATCCACAATATTTGATATGATGTCCGCTCTGTGCGTCGCCCGGCTCCTGGACTTTTCACAATTGTGAAAATCCGTAAAACTTCGTATTCATGGTGTGAAATGCACAAAAAATGACATTTTTAGCTCATTTCGCCGGAGATGGTATTTGTCCCAAATTTTAGTCCTACGATAGCTCTACGATTGGTAAATCTCGAGGGTAGTTTATTACCCATGTCGCCATTATCACGGAAGTCAAAAAATTACCAATTCCAGTACAGGTCACATTGCCAAGTGTCCAATACGCTTCGGAAACGCCTTCCACGTCTCCTCTGGCCAGTTGTTTGAACGAAGCCTTCCAAATCCCAGCTTCTCGTCCGTATAACTCTCCGTGGTCTGCCGCCGTTGAGTCCTTCCTATCGCAATGGCATCCGTCGGGACTTTCACTCGAACAGTAAGGTTTTTCGTTTGCATCGTTCAAATTGCCCATATGATAAAAGCTATGATTTGAAGACGGTACCGACACGAATTTCGTAAGCTTGTCGCCGAATCTAGCGGTTCAAAAATTTTACTATACATCGTACTTTATGCTTGGTTGTTAACTCGATCCTTACTTAAGCGGTGAATTTGAGCATTCGTAGACCATCGCCTGCTTACATACGTTTGAAATTTCCATTAAATGTTTCATACTTTCGATATCCATCTGGCTGAATAAACCGGAGAATCTCAATAACAAAGAAGGAAGGAAGAAAGGAAGGAAGGAAGGAAGGAAGGAAGGAAGGAAGGAAGGAAGGAAGGAAGGAAGGAAGGAAGGAAGGAAGGAAGGAAGGAAGGAAGGAAGGAAGGAAGGAAGGAAGGAAGGAAGGAAGGAAGGAAGGAAGGAAGGAAGGAAGGAAGGAAGGAAGGAAGGAAGGAAGGAAGGAAGGAAGGAAGGAAGGAAGGAAGGAAGGAAGGAAGGAAGGAAGGAAGGAAGGAAGGAAGGAAGGAAGGAAGGAAGGAAGGAAGGAAGGAAGGAAGGAAGGAAGGAAGGAAGGAAGGAAGGAAGGAAGGAAGGAAGGAAGGAAGGAAGGAAGGAAGGAAGGAAGGAAGGAAGGAAGGAAGGAAGGAAGGAAGGAAGGAAGGAAGGAAGGAAGGAAGGAAGGAAGGAAGGAAGGAAGGAAGGAAGGAAGGAAGGAAGGAAGGAAGGAAGGAAGGAAGGAAGGAAGGAAGGAAGGAAGGAAGGAAGGAAGGAAGGAAGGAAGGAAGGAAGGAAGGAAGGAAGGAAGGAAGGAAGGAAGGAAGGAAGGAAGGAAGGAAGGAAGGAAGGAAGGAAGGAAGGAAGGAAGGAAGGAAGGAAGGAAGGAAGGAAGGAAGGAAGGAAGGAAGGAAGGAAGGAAGGAAGGAAGGAAGGAAGGAAGGAAAGAAGGAAGGAAGGAAGGAAGGAAGGAAGGGAGAAAGGAAGGGAGAAAGGAAGGAAGGAAGAAAGGAAGGAACGTAACGATGCAGTTCTGTTCAAATCGACGGTGGAAAAGCATGATGTTTTTGCAAACATTTTGGTTTCTCATATTCTGATTAAAAAATTCCGTTTTTCTACAGTACAAAGTTCTGTACTAATTGAAAATTGCGTATCAAACTGAACCTACTTTTTTGGTTGTCGCTGCGCCTATTATTTTAAAATGAGCTATAGCGGAATCTGTTCTGAGCATGGGTAACAATTTTGGCAGGGCTACACATTCCCACACATATAAATACTAACTTGTATCTAATCTTCACAGTAAAATCCGTTATATTTTGACCTCGAACAAGCTTCCTACTTGGAAAACTATGTTCAATAATCGATTTAGTATTTTCGAGTAAATTTAGGTCATCTGAATTTTCTCTCTCGTCGCCCAGTTCGCATTTTACAATCGGGATCTTGTCGTAGGTCAAATTTTCGGTAATCGATGGCAAAATTTTGAAATATCCATCGTGAGAGGAGGCGGAGGATGATCTTTTGGGAAGAATAGACGGATTTTCGTCCAGGTACAATCGCAGTTCTTGGCACGATGATGGAAAGTTTGCTGAAAATAATTGACTTATTATGGTGCAATTAAAAACTTAAAAAAATAATTCTATGCTAAATATAACCCGCTGATTTGAATATAAAATTTGCATCATCCTATATAGAAGAATTTTCCTCACTGAATAATTGAATTGGGATAAATGATACGTTGGAATGAGAGTTAGAGGTTGGAATCTTGAAAACGTATTGGTCAAGACACCCCACATAAATTATCTAGAAGCAGCTCGATGTTAGAAGTGTAATTTGCAGTCCTTGCTTTCTTCTACTGGACAAAAATTTTGGAAATATTACATTTTTCACAAAATATCAGAGAAGATGGGTTGAACTCTGGGCACCAACATGTTATAGTGTTTTCACGGAAATCTCTAGTGGAAAGCATGTACTATTTCATATTTTTGCCATTTCTTGCTGGACCATATACTGCACAGGACTTGTGAGTCTAATTAATTAAATCTGACTATTTTTGAGTAAACAATCCTAAAGTAAGAACTAAGAAATTTGTGTAAACGACTTTGTGGGCGATGCCAATTTTGTGTCATTTATCAATCTACAGGCATTTTATAAAAAAACAAACTATAGAGGAAAAACTTGAAAAAAACTAATCGTTTTTGTATTCATATAAAAATGTTATTTTTCTTCCCACAAAAGAATTGCACAGCACTCCATTCCTCTGGAGACACTACGGTTCTGCTCGTGTTACTCTTTATCTACTTGAAGTACTCAGGGCGCATGCAAAATTTTAAGTCACACAATGCAGTTCCACATCTTAAGTAATATTCATCGGAAGCGTCCATTTCTCGCTAGAATTATCTTTAAGTTAAAACAACCGGTGGATATGTTGAAAAATTAAAAATTTGGTACTCCAGCTGAAAATCGATACAAACCAGGTTCGATTGTTAACAGTAAAGACTTGAGTACAATCGGTCACTCAAGTAAGTAATAAATGAGACTGATTCGCTTAATGATAACTCTTTCAAAAATTCTACAAATCGTTCTCCATTAGCATCTTTTCTCTTGTGGAAAAGGCTATATCCCAACTGCAGACTAATTTTTGTATGTACGAGTTATGCTTCAGCTGAGCTGCATCTCAAGAGAAATGACATAAGACGCTTAAGGTGCAGCATGAATTGCCGCCCAATCGGACTTGAGTCTCTTTGATAAGACAGGCCCCTGGTTTCACCAACGTGGTCCATTGTAGAAAACATCGCCCCGATCTAACCCTGATTCAATTCCCGGATACACAAAAATTAAACAGAGATCAGTGTCTAGGTCTTAGAATGCATCAAATAACGAAAGTATTTTTTATTGACGCAATTAACCGCCAATACTCGATTTTAGTGTTTTTGATGTAACTTATACTTACTAAAATGCGAGAATATTTTCACAGCCTCATGGAACGTGTTGAGAACCTTTTCCCGCTACTCGAGGCTTCAGTAAAAGTTAGGCTCGGTCCGGGACTTGAACCCAGGACCTTGTGGCTACCGTCCGCACACTCTAACCAACTGAGCCAACCGAGCAGCGAGAAAGGCGCTCTCTTTTTGCAACAATTCGTAGTTGAGGTGGCTGCTTTGCCCACTCTCAACATCCCTCCGCCTTCGAGTTTGACGGGCCGTCAAGGGCCACCAGTGTTGAGGCAACCTTTCCCGCTACTCGGGGCTTCAGTAAAAGTTGGGCTCGGTCTGGGACTTGAACCCAGGACCTCGCGGCTACCGTTCGCACGCTCTAACCAACTGATCCAACCGAGCAGCGGGAAAGGCGCTCTCTTTTTGCAACAATTCGTAGTTGAGGTGGCTGCTTTCGCCACTCTCAACAAACGTATCACCTTGTTGACCTCAGCAAAATAACCAAACCCCGATAAGTATTTTTCTTCTTCAGTAGATCTTAATTTCTTTCCACCGTTGAAACTTACAAAACTGACATCGCTTCCCGCTAAAACCTCGAAAACACTCGCAGCCGGGCTTTCCACTAAAATCATCCATTCTGCAGACACCCTGTTGACAATATCCTTCGTTGCAAATGTTGCTGCTCGGAATTTTCGTCGTATTGCTCACAATGACCGCCGACGTGTAATCCTCGTAGGACGATGGTTCTTCTTCTGTATCGTAGAAAGTTTGCGACGACGACTCTATGGCACCCTCATTGTCGTCGTTCATGAAATCGTGAAGTTTTTCCACGGGTCGATCATAAATTGGCACATCGTTCAATATTTGATCCTTGATCAACGGCACATCGTTCATTTGCATATTGCGCATTAGACCGTGAAAATTTTCACCTGCGGAATGAGCCGTGTAGATGTTAAACTTTATATACATGCTGAATGTAAATAGACAATCTGAAACGGGAGCCTGTCGGGTCCGAAATTGCACGTAAGACATGGGGCTGAACCTGTATCCTTCCAATTACCTCGGATAATACATAAAATTCCTTTACCTCTACCGTAATTTTTTGAATTAACTCATTAACCGCTTAGACTTAGGTTTAGGCTCAGACTTAGGCTTAGGCTTAAAAATTGCAAAGCGCAACTTGCCAATTTAGCGTATTGGAGGTCATGGGGCGTGGGAGGTAATGAGACACAATCCTGAAACTAAAGTCTACACATGTTGGAGACTACGTTCTTCTTCATTTTGACTCAAATGGTCGCAATCTCGGATCAGGTCGCTGCAACCAAATATGAAACATCAAACAGCATTGTGGTCAGTGAAATGATCAGACTAGGAGGTTTTGATCATCATCGGAGTCTTCGTGGATGACCCGAATGACCAAACTGATTCATTGCGTCCCGTTACCCCGACTGTCCCGTTACCTTGACCATCTCTTAATCTCGACTAATGTTATAACAAAAATAAAAAACTCTCGTTACCTCGAGTGTCCCGTTGCCTCGACCAATATTGTGTATAAAAATATTAAAAATCATGCTACTGCGACTAAAATCCGATTGCCTTATAATGGGTTCAGATCATCTGATCCAAAACTATTGAACCGACACACACAAAGGCCATAATAAATTACTCAGTCCGATTTAATTTTGTTATCTAGCGTTATCATTTTAAATAGTAGTTTTTGTTTGGCTGATTCAATCTGTAGCTGAATATGTTATGTTAAATCAAAGGTTGAACGGTTGCATAATGTGATTACATGTGGCAGCACTATCATATAATTTCAGATTGAAGTACAATGTGTTATGCAGCATATCAATGTGATCATCTAACTAATGGATTAATTTTGGTATGTCTGGTATTATGATGCATACGATAAAAAAGATAAAGTGTTAGCTTGCACACATAAGTTAGATTTTGTTGATAAATCGAGTCAATAAGTGCGGAATGATAATATTACCACGAAAAAATTCAAATTTATCCAACGTTAAAGTTGAATTCATAATATACGAAGACTGTTGTCTCACTTTGGCGCCCGCCTCACTTTGGCGCCCGTCTCACTTCGGCGCCTGTCTGACTTTGGCGCCCTATCATAGTCTGCTTTTCGGTATTCACGCTGATCATTTATCTGGGTGAATCCCCATTCCCCGAAGGTCCTGTTTCACCGAAATTCCTCTTTCCCCGAAGAATGCTTCAAAGCTTTTTCTCGAAAGTCCCTATTCCTCAAAATTTTCAAATCCCGTTTCCCCAAAAATAGACGAAAGCTATTTTTAAATTGCAATTTGTAAATTGCTTATTTTACCTGAGAACATTCTAAATTGTACGATTTCACACTAAATTCGCACAGTAATAAAAATTAGTGAAAAATTGGAGAAAAATCATATCACGTTTGATACGCCTAGCATCAACTTCGGATCCGGTAAGGCGCACAAAGTGGATTGTGACCGCGATCCGGATTTGACACGAACTGTAGCATGACTCATGGCATTTCCATGACTGTTGCAAGAAACTCATTCGAAGTACATGACTTCACCACCGATGGCCAGTCGTTTAACTTTTTTCTTTTTGAACAAATAAAAAAGATCCGGATTAACTCTACTTTCATAAACCAACATTGACATTTGACAATACAAAGACAGGATAAAGCGGGTTTCCTCGAAATCGGCCATTTTAATTTCATGAAAAGTGTTTTTATTGAGTGAAGTTTAGCAGGGTATTATGTAGGTCATTATGGCAATGTTTTGCACATATGAAGACACATCGCTTGTTTATTAGGACATACAAAGCACCAAAGTGAGACGGGCCCCAAAGTGAGACGGGCGACAAGGTGAGATGGGCGCCAAAGTGAGACAGGCGCCAAAGTGAGATGGGCGCCAAAGTGAGACACAGCTTGGGCGCCAAAGTGAGACGAGGCGCCAAAGTGAGACGGACGCCAAAGTGCGATGGGCGCCAAAGTGAGACGGGCGCCAAAGTGAGACTGTACCATACGAAGGACGGTCGAGGTAACGGGATAGAGCAGAAATGATTTTTTTCCATACAAATTTATTGGGGAATGTAACGGGAGTTTTACGCGTTAGTCGAGGTAACGGGACAGTCGAGGTAACGGGACGGTCGAGGTAACAGGACAGTCGTGGCGTCGGGACACAACGAAAATGATCACTCTTCTGACTTACGACTTACTGTCTAAAACGGACTAGACTACAGGGAGTGGTACGAGGGTATTATATCGGTCTGAAGTTTGGAAATTTACCCAGGTAAAATTGACTTTACCGATCAGCTTATATCGGAGCAAGTGACATACTGTTACGTGTACTGAGCATGCAAATTAGAATAAGAATAGGAATATTTATTGCACGACATTACCATTAATGAACAAAAAACTGATCAAACATGAAGAAAAGAAAAAACGAGAAAAAACATATTAAGATTATAAATGAGTGCCAATCGAATCATAGATTATAAAAGACAGTGAAGTTTTAAATTTTGTTGTTTGTGGTCAAAAAGGATAGTACACTTACATTTGACATAAATCAAATTATTCCGATAAAACTGTAAATGGGTATTACTGGCGGAAACTATATATCGAGCGGCTTTTTTTCCAAAAGTTGACTGTTCTGTTTACAAATGAGAATTTTTTAATATTTGTTCCACATGTCCACTTTAAGTTTCAAGCTGTTTTACGATCTGGTGACTGACTGCATGATGATGCAGCAATCTTCCAACTTCAAATCAGTTTCTGTAGAATGAATTTTATATAACATAAAAATATCGTTTACGGATGTCTTTTTTCAAAGGTATCGTATTTTCGAATAGCAAGTCTCTCAAAGTAAAAAAATTGGAAAAATTTAAGACTCGTTTTGACAAATATTTTGTGAAATATTTTTGTACTTTTCCACTTGTTTTAATATCAGCTTTGGAAGGGTCGGTGCCACATCCGCTACCTAGTGCACATCCGCTACCTAGTGCACATCCGCTACCTAGTGCACATCCGCTACCTTAGTCAGATCCGCTACCTAGTGCACATCCGCTACTTTTTGCAAAGGAATATATGTCACATTTACTTTTGCATCGAATAACGTAGGTAAGATTCTATTATAAGAAAACATACAGTATGCATTTACAAATTATTAGGTAGCGGATGTGCACTAGGTAGCGGATGTGCACTAGGTAGCGGATCTGCTACCCAATCGCTTTGGAATGGGGTGACCATACAATTGCGTCGTATTCCTGTAAAGGTGTCGCATAAACTTTATAGGCTTTGGCTAGTTGGGAAACATCTTTACTAATAAAACGTGTTCAAAAAATTTCGTATTTTCAGATAACATGATTCTCAAATCTTTCGTACAATTAAAAGTCAATGAGGATGTTTACCCTATTTTTAAATGATTGATATTAGAGTAGTGAATTTTCGATAGGGGTTGTCAGTTTGAGGAAGATGATCTGATTGGTGATCTGGACCTGCAGGCTACCAAACTGACCTGCACTGATCTCTTTTCGAGGAGTCGAGTGTATTTTTACGGAATTACGAGTGTTGGGTTAACGTTTGGTTGATCTCCACTTGATTCTCCCCGCTTTTAATGTATGGCCACTATTATGACAACTTTTCCGAATAACTTACACCTAAAACTTTTTCCTCTTACCAAAATATATTATATTGTGTTTCGCCGTAAGAGAATTTTTCCAAGATTCGGTTGGCAGCGGCACGTTCAATTTATGGGATATACCGTCTTCCCCACGACAGTCGATATCAGTGTTCGAAAATATACATCGAATGGAATGCCATCTGAAAAAAAATAGAGCAATAAACACAATCACTGGGAAAAGTTTGGTACATAGTTAACACGGAACTTTTTTATGTGGAAATATTGAAATCACCCGTATTACATTAGATCCTGATTTCTAATCGAATTTGCAAAATTTCCGCACAAAGGAAAATACAAACATGTCGAAAATTGCATTTGATTGAGAGCACCCCGTGAGCTGGAAACCACTTATTTGCTTATAAACGATTGAATATCAAGTTGTTCAAACTTTGGATTGATCCAGATTCATAAATCTCGTGGAATATTACATATAGAAAGAACGATAAAACTTACAAGAACGATATTACAGTTCTCAGAAAGATGCTCAGAATGAATGCCTTACACTTCATTTGTTGCTGAGATCAAGTATAGTCCAACTTATCAGTATTAAAGTGCGTTCAATATTCAGATTTTAATGAAAATGTAAGTAAGATTCGCTGGGAAGATAGACATTCAGTTAATTATCCTTTGTCAAAAAATCTTCTTTTCGGGTATTCCACTGCTAAAATTATTGCTGTAAAACTGATAACAGGATTATTCTAGTGTTCTACAGATGAGCGAGCAATTTTTACTTATATCGATTTTTCGGTTTAGAAAATTTATTTGAGGGATAAATTAGCACGATTGTCCGGAACAGGGAAATTTGATCGTGCGTTGATGAAGAGTTTTAAGTTTTTCCTGATTTAATTCGTAAAACATTCGAAGGGGTTAACCGCAAATTATAGCAGAAATCTACAGTATTCGACTAAAGAGAACACACACATTTAGTGCCACAGTGAAGTACAATGAATTAAAAAACTCGCGAGCATTTTTGAAATTCTTCATTTTGCCCGCCTATTTGAGACAACACCCGAAGAATCTAGAAAATCAGTTTCTGTAAACCTTAAAAAAGTGTATACCGGAGGTAAATTTTTGATGCTAACAACGACAATGAGAATTATTCTATTCACAAGTGTGAATTCGTGGCCTTATAGAAAGGTGACATTTGAAATTTGATAGCCTAACGAAATTTTAGAAATAAGTAGGTCAACTGACCAATCTTGGCGAAGAGCTGAAGGGTAAATGTTTTAACGGCAGTTGACGCTTCTACCATAATGTCATAGTATCAAAACTTCAGGACATTTGATCTTTTCATCATCCATATTATGAAGCTAAAAATAGCAGCATACTGTAGTAGTCCATAGTGATGGAGACGGCTGTGATTTTGAATGATGAGACTCCTAGTCAACCCAAATCACAAACAATTGTGGGAAAATTTATTCTAATAGTCACTTTCTTACTCATTGAGTTTAGGAAATGTGCAAAAAACTATGATTTTCGACTGCATATCAACATAATGGTCCATTGTTAGCATCCATCTGGGTATCATTGGAGAGAAAATCACGCAGAATGGTAGGTACATCATGAAATGAAACAAACCAGAAATGACATAAATGATAAATTATCAAAATTCTTGTTACGATGGTGGTACAAAAATCCTATATCAAAAACTAAATTTCTCAGACATCGAGCATTTTTTTGCTACGAGGATAGCTACTGGAATATCGCTCGATTTTGAAACGTGTCTTCTCTAATCAACCAAATTATCATGTAAAAATTCTTCAGACTGGACTTATTGCCATAGAACCTTACTTCCCATCATGCACTTCGTTCGCCACCAAAATTTTCTCGTTCAAGATTGGTGGTCTGCTCAGCGATATGGTCGAATGACAGTTGGCCGACAAAGTGAAACGGAATTCGTATTCACCCATACTCATCCGGAATAAAGTTCTTTCGATATCATTGACCTTTTGCGATTCCTAGAATTCGATACAAAAATGACGTCAGCGAAAAACATTACAGTGAATATGAGGTACAGTTTCCTGAGACTGATATCTATTTGCTAGCGAATCACTTCAGAATACACTTCTATGAAGATGAGAAAGTAAGAAATTGGGATCATTTTTATGACCTACTATATATAAAATGATTCTAATATTTAAAATGAAAAAACAAATGCCTCCTTCTAATATTATTCACAAGAAGCTTTCACTGGACAGCCCCTTATGAAAAAATTGTTAGCTGGAAAATTTTTGACTCGATATGATTCGTGGTTGTACAGAATTTGCAAATTAGAAGTATCACTTGCTTTCTAGTGTTTTAAGAAAACATCACTGTAGTTGATTTCCTGCAATGTGAGCTTCAACATATGCCAATGATACACACTACTTGGGAGATGAAAAATCGATCAGTATATAATTGAAATTTTTCCCACTTTTGATGTGTTCACAATTGCTGGCAGTCGAAAATCGTGCTATTCGCATCGTGATTCGTTAACAAAGCATTAAAGGACAGTAACACGCAGTTGTGGAATTTCTTTGTTTATCCCCATTACAGTAATCTAGCTACACTTGTTGACGTCAGATTCTTTTCATATACCTGATATTCTAAAGACAACGTCGTCAATCTACGCTCTCCAGTTTGATATTTCAAACCGTACGATGATCCGTAGAATTTTCGAAGTCCCATTTCTAACGATTCCTTATTATCATCTGGCGGGAAGTTAACATATTACAGTAAGTCAATTATTGTTATAAATACTACAGTAAACTGGAAACAAACCTTTACGCCAACATCCGGACAAACTGGCCGTCGTTGGTGGTCGGATGACGAATTTTTGCGGCACGGCGACGACGCCGCCAAATTTTTTGACGAAAATTCCGATGTTGTGAAAACATGCTTGAATGGTCGATCCGTGATAGTCCGAATCTGGAAAAAAATGAAGTTGAAGAGGAAAACGGGAACGAACTAATGAAAACGAAAGATTAATTTTAAATGGTAAAGATGAAATTTGTCGGATCAAGTTCGAAATTTCGGACGAGAAATGTGAATATAGTCATCAGAAAACTTATTTCATATTGTCTAGAATGATACGTTTACTGTAGAGGCAATTACTATGAACTAAGCTATGAAATAATGACAGCAACAGGAAGTATTAATCAGTTTTTCTTAAATTAAATTTCGGATAAAAACTATTGCGTCCTGGAGTTTTGGTTCAAAAAGCTTCTGTCATCAGTAATCTATAAATTAATAATCACAAAGATTTGACAATGGTTCTGAAAAGTTCGAATTTGACTATGATAAGCTTATAGTTGATAATTCCTGAAAATCAGGTAGATAGCGTTTAGTATTACATGCTATGTATCTTTGCTTAATTTATTTAGCATGAAAGTAAAAATTTATGTGTCTACAGAATATTAAACTTTAGAATTTTTTATTCGCAATATCGAAGCGTAAAAGAGATATAACCTTACAGTAAAATATTCATTACATGCGATTCTCTATAATTCGACATTGATCAGTTTTTCCAATTTAGAACTTTACGCTATTCATACCATTTTAAAGTGCCAAAAAAGCTATGAAAAGAGGCAAAAAAATCGTTTTCTTCCCACAAGATCGTTTTCAAAAAAATCGTTTTCTTCCCACAAGCACCTTTCCACAAGATGCAGTGGAATATACCTCAATTTATGTAGGCTTTAATTTCCGACACATTGTGTTACAATTTTAATCCGATTTGCGTACCATTTTGACAACTGAGATTAACGCACACTTTTCTTCATTCAAATATATTTTTGAATCTGAATAAATCCCGAACCGATAAAGTTCTGAGAAAACAAGTATTCATCTTTACATAATAAACTTAGAAATCGATAAATTTTCATCCATATATCGTTGATGGTTGCTGAAGGATATGCTCCAAATGAGAGATCGAAAATGGGCCCTTTTCTACAATTTAATCGCCACGACATTTTTGAAATATTTGACGTACATATCTGTCCTGTTATAGACTTAGGCTTAGGCTTAGTGTTCATGATGGAAAATTAATAAAACGTCGTCGTAAAATTGTACAAAACGTCCTGAGAATTGTCTTCAAATTTCAGAAATAGAATGATTGTTTGAAATCCACTCACAGGAAAACGGCAAGAGTTATTCCCATTTCCTTCCCTGCATTGAACAGGCACTACAATCGACTATCATTCCATCTGACTGACGTCATGCGGTGTGAAACAGGGTGCCTCTAACTGTAGGGCTCTTTCTCGCAGCTGATATAGGCCGAAGTCGGTCATCCGACATTTCTTTCGTAACATTTTATCCTGACGTCGATTTTTCTCAAATTGCTGAAGAGAGGATTTTCTGGGACAGCCTGTTCCACGACCATTGATTGGACCCACATCTCTTCTAATTATTTATGTAATCTGAGCGTTTCCTAAGTTTCCTGCTTTCCCGTTTATGGCATGTTTATTAGGATTAAAAATAGGGATCGAAAAAAGGTAGGCAAATCTGATTGAAATTTCGATTCAATATGTTGGACATTAGTGGCTACAAAAATCAAGAAAAAAATTCTCCGGAATTGGGAAGATCTGCAAAACAGACTCCAAACTACTTTTTTAGTTCACACACTTTTTTGACACCATAAAGTATCACGAAAAGTCTAAAGTATGGGATTATAAATTTGTTCATACCAACACAGAGAGCACGGTGGTAGTCTGCATGAGGTGAAGAATCGGATACAAAGTCTCAAGTCTTTGGTAGAAAATGTAAAAATTTTGACGTTTGGCATATAGTAGCAATGAGAATTCTGAATTTATGCGGAATTAATTTGAATTATTGACGGAACCAGAAGTGTGAGCACGTAATGCAAACGACAGCATGTTAAAAGATGAAACAGAAGCAAAGTTACATACAGAAAAAGATTGGGGGTAGCTTTTTTCAGACAGCCTGTAATACTTTTAGAGAGTTGGTATTGTTACCAGCGATTAGATTCCAAACCGATTCAAAAGTTAACTGAAGACATGAAAAGTAAATTCAAAAGGTAATAGAATGCAGACAAATACCGCAGCTCATCGACTCTATCAGTAATAATCAGCTAATACAAAACAACATCAACCATCAATTTTCAACAATTTCACGAACATTATTAGTAGGGATCATACTTGAACTGATGCAGTTTTTGCCAAAATTTAAGACAATTTTCTGCTTAAAAAACCAAAAATCAGCGGATTCACCCTTTTAATTATTCGATAAATAGAGTATAAAAATTTTCACAGTAAAAAGATCACGCAAACCTTTCAAACTTGGTGCATGTTTTCTTTAAAAATGCGGAATAACTGTGAATTTAGTGAAAGAACTAATATCATTCATTCATGGAATTACGTCCGTGGAATAACAATTCACGGAACTCAGTGAATAACAATCATAACAACATTCATGGTTAGCCTGGAAAACCAGAGGTGTCAGCCTGATCTGGTCCAATTTTTTGTATTCATGCACGAAAAACCATTAATCATCTTGAAAAGGTTGGTTCAGAAAGGGTTCAATACCTAGCTTTCTAAGATCAAGAGAATTTCGAGTAACGTCGAAATCAAGTCAAAATATTGCTGCTTCACCGACACGTGTACGCCAACAGTATCACAAGGACTTTGATGAAAAATTGAACAGAAGCAGGTGATAGAACAAAGAAAATCAGAGTAAAACAGATGAATACTATTGTACTAATGATTTTAGGATAAAACTGCTCAACTACTGACGCGTTTCACTTTTTATGCCTTTGAAATCAACAATTCTCACCCAAATTCGAATAACCGAAAACTATTGTCAAACTTTGAGGCCAATCTATTGACCAAAGTTTCGTCTGTGCATTTGCTGTCAGCTTCTGGCCGTCAACGTCAACACTCATGTGATCGTTGGCCCATTTCCATATGATTTTGATGTTGTGCCACTTGTTGCTGCCATAATCTGGAATGAAAGAGTGAAAAATGCACTGATTAAATGCGAAACTTCTCGCGGGCCTGATTTAGATTCGAGTTTGAGAGTTTTTGTTTAGCATTTCAATTTTGAAATTCCTGAATCTGAATAGTAAGTACAATGAGCCCCTCACTTTGCTGAAAAAAGAATTCGAATATTATGCAATAATACGAAATCTCGATTCAAATTGATGTGCTCAACAATCACAATAGATCTTTAAATCATATTTATTAGATTTCAATTTTATATATAGACTTATATAGATTTCAATTTATAGATTTGTATAGATTTCAAAGATTTCAATTTTGATTTCGAATCCTTCATCTACGACTAGAACCGATAAGGTACTAGTCTGCTTTTGGGCTTGGGGAACTTGTTCCAAGAAATTTAGTTCAAATAATCTGAATCGCGATCCTTAATTGAATAACTGAATTAAAATCCTAATGATTATGAATCAAGTTCTTAACGTCTTAGCATTGTTTTTTTCAGCAGACCATAACTGAAAAATCTGTGAAGTGTTGTATTCAATTCTTCCAATGCAGAATCAAAACTACAGTAGCAACTTGAACTCCAAATACAACATTCAGGCATTTTACTTGCTGACCAACGATTCCAATTTTCCAGGTCAGCAGCTTACCTTTCCTATCCCATGTCAAAACAGTGTCTCCTCTTCGAAATTGCAAGATACCGGCGCCGATCATATAAAATTTACCCGTAATCCTCCCCGAATAGATTATTGTCATTAGTGTTCGAGCATTTTCGAATCCATTTTCATGCTGATAATGATCGCCCGAAATTCGAAATTTAAATTTTATACTCAAATAATAATTGTTCAATATTTTTTCGTCGTTGGTATTTTTGAATTTCGGTTCAAATTCTAGGATTTCAAACGAAGATTTGCTTTCGTTCAAGGCGAAAAAATATTTCACCAAATTCGAAGGCGAAATTTCGTTGTGATATATATTATCATCGTTTGAGAAATGACCGTAACCCGAATAGCGCAAAACAAAATAGAATATCGATAGAATGTGAGTACGCATTTTTTCTACCTGAGATCAAAGTTCAAGAATTTTGATCGACATCTGAAAAATGTATAAAAGTTCGTTTATAGCATTTCAGTTACTTTTTCATATGAAGAAATCTGGAAAAGCCAGGTGCATACAGTATAGTGAATGAATTTGGCTATTGCACAATCTGAGTTACAGTTTTCTGATGACTTTTCTCACTCTTCCATTGTTTTCAACAGAAGGATAAATCATATGTAAAACATACATTGTGTTGAAAACTGAAATTTTGACGTGACCTCCAAAAACCATGTCCCAATTAGAACCAGTGTGGTCGGACCCGAAAATTTTGTGCACAAATCACAAACTGGATCATGATTCTAGCTCAAGACAAATTGAATTAGGGTGTCGGAATTATCAGGATTTTGCCAAAAATTGTTACATCCGACTAACTACGTCTTTTACCAGCACAATCATCCGATTCATCTGCTTTTACTCACAACTTACTTCACTGTTGATTTTTTTAACGCCACGTTGAAAGTATGCTGACCATAAAAAACATAGCTCATAGGTGTGTGTCGAGCTTCTTATGCCCATAATTTTCCAAATTAAAACGCGTGTGAATATAAAATATTGTGTCACATGTTCAGACTTCCACGTTTCCAACAACTCAAGAACGACTGGCCATTCTTCGGATAATCGAGAGAAGGAACAAAATGAGCACAAAACCACAAAAACGAATGAAGAGTTCAAGTAAGAGAATACCTGTTTTTCTACTGTAAGTTTTAACGAATTAAAATTTAATGTTGGTGAATTCAGAAAGCGAGTCTCAGCAAGTATAAATGAATAGCAAAATCAACCCAAAAAATTTGACATTGATGAAAAATTTTCATGTGGGTAACTTATAAAAAAGAATTTCACACATCTTTTAGTAACTATAGGTGTTGTAATCACTAATCCATGACGTCTGCAAGAACAAAATGAGTCAAAATTTGCGGATGGCCTGAGGTTTTAGATCTGTTAAAGCCCATTGGGACTCTCCATTTTTTTGTTTTTCTCCCAAGGACTACATTTTATTGATAGAAAGAATCATAGAATGTATTTTCAAAATATTCGTGAACTTATTCTGCCAAGCCATTATTCCACAGAATCACAGTTTTGAAATGTGAATATTCAAGATTGCCTTGATGTAAATATTTTGGCATTTTTTAAACCCCTGGCATGCTAATTATAGGTGTTCCAATCACTGTAAATATGTTTTATTGTATTATTCTTCATTCAAATCATTCAAATCGCTTCAATTGAGTGATATTGTCATGTCATAAATCTGGTGAAATAAATCATGCCTCTCAATAATTCGTGCACACGACGACACAATGCTATCGAGCAGTGTTTTCACTCATTCTTTCAGCATGTTATCAACTCCGCACAGTTTGAAGTTCGTCAAAATTTTTGAGATTAGTTGCTCAAAGAAAAAATTTTTATTGTATCGGCCATATGAGTAAAGTTTCAGCAGAGAAATTTGAATGCTGAAATGACAAGAAACCCAAGGCGAATAGCTCACATTTTGATTCTTCATTATATTACATGTAAGTATTTAAAAAATTGGGTTTTCATGGGTCGAGCTTGAATAGGGAGGACACGCCAAATTTAGAATAGGAACTATAGGTGTAGAAATCGCCAATCTATGGCGTCTGCAAAATTTGTGACTGCGGCGAGAACAATGTTCTACACACACACAATATCTTGAGTTAATACTCAACAATTTTTGAGAATATCTTTATAGCGATACTCGAAGGACTTCAAAAGATCCAACACGCGTTGATGTTTCAAATCAGCTAGTTAAGCGTCAGCTTTTTGGAAAACCAATAAATCTGTGACCTCTGAAGAATTTCAACAAAATAACAAAAATAACAACAATCCTGAGCTGAAACCAGGTAAGAAAAATTCAAAAATCGATAACCCAACGACAAAATCACACATTTGACTTCAATTTTTGTCCGAAAAGAAAACAGAAGCATATCCTTGCACACAAATGTAGAATTTCACATGTTGATCAAAATCTCCATCAAACATGACGCATGATCAATCACTCCAGTAAAAATTAGCTATAAATGTTTTAGTGATCCAACCACTGTTATATGGTCATCTATAAAAGAAAAATGACGGACTTGCATCTACAAAAGGTGATGACGACCGTAAATGGAATGGAAATGGAATCTTAAGATCAGATTCATAATAGTTAATAAGCATATAAAAACAAAACCCACACAAAAACTCGGAGTATAGTTCAGAGTATACCACAAGACACAGCACGATTAAAAGCTCCTAACGATGTCGATTAGATACATAACCCTTAAAATCATGAACTTAGAATTGCTGGTAGGAGCCTATGTATCATCGATAAGATAACGTAAATTAGTTACTATGATTCAGATCACCTGTAAGCCTGCCTGCAAACACAAGCTTACTGTATACGATTGCGTGTCGATTTAGCCACCACTTCATTTCGGTCAGGTTGACACTTAAGCCACTAAATCCCCTCAGCCATCAGTGAGAAGATTGTATGCCGATTGAGACATCACCTAATTATGACCAAGGTGTCATATCAGCCACTGAATCGATCCAGCCACCAGCGTCTCATATAGAGAATAAATATAACCGTCGTGTTTCTATGGCCAGCTGCTGTATCATTTCAACCATTAAGCCGATTCGGTCAGCTTTGATAAGTACGTAGCACGCATGGTATCGTGAATTTCGGAAGTTGAATGTTTCAAAAAAATTTTCCTGATAGCATGCAGAATTTCTATTCATGCAGATTTTCCATGAAAACTTATCCAAATTAGGATATGAGATGGCACGTGGGTACGCTGTAACTTTGGAAGTGTTTTGTGAATGATGTTTTCCCACCTCGAATTTTCTCATCGACATTAACAAATTCAGTTGAACAAAAATCAAAAATAATTTATAAATAAAAAACAGTGGCTGAATTGAGACAGCGGCAGTGGCTGAACAATCTCGCAGGCTGAATCACGTTTGTGGCTGAATCAAAGCTCCACACAAGAACCGAGGCGCTGCAAATGGCTGAATTGAAACGGTGGCTGAAACGAACTCTAGTCGAACCACAACAAAGTCCTATAGACAATATAATAGACGCGGTCAAGTACAAATGTTAATAAACAATAACAGAACATGTAGATAAGATGAACGAAACATCATGCACATATTCACAAGAAAAGAAAACATAAAATCTTGATAAACCGGCCTTTGCTCATTATATATTCAGCGTTGGTACTTTTTTGAAGAATGATCAATTTTCCAGGTAAGCAAGCACCATTCCCAGCACCTTGAATCACAAAAAGCTGAATAGACGAACATTCAGAGGCGCCCTAACTGCACAAAGCTAGAATTTTTTTCTCTGCTCGACCACAATAGCTCTTGGTATGATGAATCTTTTTACCTAAGCTTTTTTTAGTCTGGTACGTATAACTTTTTCACACAAAAGTAGTGCTTTTTAATCCGAATGCATAATTTATCATGAACAACCGTTTTATTATTCATGGATTTTCTTTCGAATGTACCACATAACACAATCAAAGATTAAAATCTTGGACAAAAATAATGGAATCTGCCTCCGTTGCGCGAAAAACTTGGTTTTCTTGCTTATTACTTTACGTATTTCTCGAATGCTTTTTTTCAAATTTCAAAGCTTCAATTCCAATTCTGTTAAAACTCAGCATTCTATTTATGGATAATAAAACTCCGAAACCACCAGAGGATGTAAAGTTCGAAAAATTAATTACGTGATGTTTCAGGTTTTCATGAGTGAACCCCGTTCAAGGTAGAATCTCAGTTTTGACTGTACTAGTTAACGAGCACACTGATTCCAACCCGTCTCACTATAACCACTATCGCGCAACAGCCACCAGCGAGTTTACGGATGTTCATATGTAATAGGATGGGGTATAGATGAACTACAAGTAGGTTTGACCAGAGATCCTGTAGGCACTTTGGCCAACTTTTGGAGGGAAGTGTCCGTTTGCTTCCAAAATGAAACAGAACCATTAGAACGTTCCAAAAATACTGCTTCAGAACTAATATGTTTCCTGAATTCAGAGTCAGCTTTTTGAACCCCCTCCTCCTGATACGTCCGAATTTCTGGAGCTGCCATTGTCTGTGGTGAACACTCTTCATTATGAGAATTTGTACCACTAGCTAACACAAAAAGCACATCAGAAAATAACGGACAGCCGAGCTAACCTAACAAATAATGTATACGAGCTAAATACAAACCCAAAAGTTTAGTCGGGGGTTTCAAGAATAGAAACAAGAAAAAATTATCAAATTTTCGTACAAGTGGTAATATCAGTTAATTAGCACCCCGAATTAGCGAATTACCATTGATGAAAATGTTGAAAACCAAATTTTAGCCCTTTTTTCAAATTATCTTGGTTGCTGTAGTTGGACAGTGGCTATAGTGGGACATTCACATCTTGTTTGATTAGTGGCTACAGCGGGATGCGTATGCATACTCTGGTGGCTATAGTGAGACAGTGGGACGCTGGCTATTGTGGGACGGTGGCTGTAGCGAAACACAATCACTGACTCAAACCGTGAACGCTATAATTCACCAAATTTTAAATGAGCCTCCAATAAGAAATGCAGGACGTGAATTAGAAAAAAAGAGAAACAACAGTTATAACACGATCCAGTTTTCATTCTTCGCTACAGTAACACGCGAGAGTTACGATGCAGGATTTTTGCGTCGTAGAAGCTAATTTGTGAAAAATGGCCTATAGGGCAGTAATATCTAACATTGGAGCGCACCACATACTTGTAAACAGTGGCCAAATACGGATATCGCTCGGGAAGTATCAGGTGGAGAATGAACATCATTGCAGAACGTATGAAAAGTGCCAGGTCTTATCTACTGGTACCTGAAAGAAGTCTATGAAAAGTTGTAAGTATGAAGCATGCAAAGAAGACACAGATAAGCTTGCATCGGTCATACAGAAAGCTAAAATAAGTAACATGAAATTTATGACGGTAATGCATTGTATGAAACTTTTATTAAGCAGCAATGAGTAAAATTGTAAAATACGTGTGTCACACAGGCTTTTTTTTGGTCATTTTAAGAGCCTTGGCCCCTAAAAATTTGTAAATGGCTCCTAAAATTTTAAGTCTAGGAGCTATTTTGGCTCCTAAAATTTTGATTAATATATTTATATTTTAGTAAATTACACTCATTTTCATTTAATTTTAGACTCAAAGTTGGTGTTCTGCGGACTCTAAAATCAGGAAACATTCAAAATTTTCCAGCGCTTAGAGCTACATTTCATTTTATAATTCTTGGGTTTGGTCTGTCCACCGTTTTTCCAGAAATCAAACTTTCTAGGGAAAATAATTTTTGAAAAAACGAAAAAATATGCAGGCTTTGACTCGGAAAAAAAATTTTGGTTCATTTTAGAGGTCAAAATCTGAATTTTCCGGCTTTTTCGGGACTATAATATGCAAACATGAATCTGAGTTTGAATTTCTAGGCATCGCGGGAGTGATTTTCAGAAATCGCAAGTTTATTTGGAGTTTTTTCAAATTCGTGAAAGCATGCCTGTCTATTGAATAAGTTATCCTTTGATTGATTTTCCAGGATTCTAAAATGCTAGAATCTGGAAAAAAATTTGGCGCTATGCACCCGAGATAGCAGACAACAGAAGGAATAAGAACAGAAGCAGTGTATTTCAATACTATGTTCTTCCAGATAAACTCAAATGCTATTTGGCAAAAGGTTGTTTGCGATTGGTGTATAACATTATGATTCTCCATTCCTTGGCCTTACAATCGCATAAAAATTATATAACAGTTTTATTTTTGCCCGTAGTAGCGAATTTTGTAAAACGGAGTTTATTGTCGCCTGAGGAAGGTAGTAGGTAGACTACCGAAACGTCGCATTACTATAACCACTGTATCATTATTCGTTCATTGTGTGCCTATGGGCAAAAATAAAACCGTTATATAATTTTTATGCGATTGTAAGGCCAAGGAATGGAGAATCATAAACTCAAATGCTATCCTGGAAGAAGGTTCGTGCAAAAATACACAAAGTTTCGTGTTTTTTTTGCGAACAAAGAAAACAATTTTTCGAACAAAGATGTTTTGGTTGATTCATGTACATGTAACAAGAGAAACACTGTCTGGAAATAAAGCTTGGAACAGTCATTTTTTTAATACGTATCAACTGGTTGAATATCCATATAATTTAACTGAATTCTACACTGTGGTACAAGCCTATTTTTCGATAACAAATTTTTGGCCCCCAAAATTTAAATTTGGCTCCAAAAATTTAGGCCTAGGAGTCATTTGGCTCGTGACTTTCTAACCAAAAAAAGCCTGGTGCCACAATAGAGTATATTATGAATGTGATACTGGAGTATGAACGCGAATGCTTCCTCACCAATGATGCGACTTATTGGATCACGAAAGTGCACAACATGGTTCTACTCAGTAAAAACGTGCATGGAATTGTGAAAGCATGATTCGACCATTCACTCGAAAAATATATTTCTTCCAAAGTCAGAATATGCCAATCAGGTGTAAAGATTATTTAGTGATCCAGCTTTGCACTGCATGTGAAAAGCATATTATCGTATGAATTTCGTAGAAATAGGATCATATGCGGGGGGAAGGCGTTGATCTTATAAACCAGCGCATCAGCCGCTATTTCTGAAGATGTTTTGGGACACCAGCTTCTAGATTCTTGGATTCTTAGGTTCTGGATAATACGTGGCTTCGTCCAGATTCTCCCCATTTATGCATTTCACCGGAAACAGACGCTCCAATAAACAATCATAGCTATGAACTCAATCAGTCAATCAAGCGTTTGAGGAGTGATTGAGACAATGTTTTATTTTTGGTAATGATATTAGTGCATCAGAAAACATTTTACTGCGAGTGTTCGCAAACTAAAAGCCAACCTGGAAATATTTTCGGACAAGGAATACCCTGAGCAGCAAGCGAACAACATCATACATTATTTTGAACATGTAGATTATTTACCTCTATCAACATCGGTTAAATAACGGAAATATCAAATATAAATGAACGGACAACGTTCAATCTAAACAACTTCCTGGTTGAATGCTCGTGTTTCATGAAATTTTTGACAATCAGCCAGAAAATAGTATGCTTCTAAGCAATTGACAGATTGGCAGAACGATGGAATACAAAGTACGCCGAATTATTTATAGGCTCGAACTTGACTTGTACGCATGGAAATAGGCAAGCTTCAATGTCACATTTTACAGTGTTCCATTCCGATCCAATATTTTTTCATAAATCTCTATAATTTCTTCTCTGATCTAGAGAACACGGTTCAGTTATCATGATACAGGGTTCCCGATATTTTCCTAGATTTGTAAAAAAGAGGGATCAAATGATACACATTTCATAGTTTCCAAAAATGATATCCAGTCCATTATGATAAAATCACGTAGTTCAAACGAGTGTTAAGTTCAGAATATAGGAAACGCTCCGAAGAAAAAATGCCTGCATGGAGAAATATGTGATTTCTCTTTTCCGGTATGAAATTGTTTATATTAATCAAAAACTCCACAAGAGAGAATTGTGAAAATTGACATTTCTGAGGCATAAAAAAAGTCTAAATCCATGCATCAAACTCTGAGCTGTGAAAATGTATAATGCTAGGTAGAACACATACTTCAGAGAAGTGCTTAGAACAAAAGAACGTGCACATCTAACTGCTCGAATTTTGCAGGCCAGATTCCAAGAAAACTCTACACATTGAACCTAAAAAAATCCACTCTAAATCAGCACTCTTTCAAAATTGGCATTCTCTCTTTCTAAACTGTGGGAATTCGTATACGCGTACATAACCTCTTACCTCTATTCCACGGAAAAATCAGCTTTTAAACTCATATCGGAGATTAATTGTATATAATCTCCTCTTTATAAAATGCTTCGAAATTGAAAAACGAATAGAAATCAGTATGTTGTCAAAATTGTTCAGACAACGCTTTCGCAGTAAGACTTTTCACTTAAAAAATTGCTTACGATTGAGTTAAAAAGTTGTTTTGACTTATAGTTCAGCAGAAAATCGAAATCATTATACTTTCAGCAAAAATAGACGATAGTTTCTTTCGTTACTGACACATGGAAAAATGTACGAATTACCCAGAATTCATGGGTCAGATTTTAAGCACACCTGCCATTTCGGAGACCTTCAACGTCTCCCCAACATTGAGGTGAGAATGTTTGTGAACACAAGTATACCATTTCTGGACTGCAGAGAGATAAACACACCAAGCTCAGATACCCCTACGCTGAAATACCAATTTTGAACTTTATCGTTCTCTGCTTTTATAGGATCTGAACAAATTTTTGTTGATTCTAAACCATTACATGTGCAATTTTTGAGTTGGATAACCGAGGAAGAAGATCCTTCCCAATAAGTGTTTATGCTTTTGAAGAGAAATCCGATCAAGTTTCGTTAGAAATTAACGTACTTTCTATCCTCATAAAGATAGATTTTTAAGCAACCAGCAAATTTATGGAGTCTTTGAACTTTGGCTAAAGATGGAATACCTTAAGGAGCACTTTCGAACAACGGAATTAGGAACAGCTGCTCCTCAGGAGGAGTCTAAGGTGTATTCTGAGGAGCATTTGAACAATAGAGCTGTTCTAAATCATTGATGAATTCTAGAAAATTTGGGTGATAAACACGGCAAGAAAAACCGACATTATTTTCTTAACAACGGAATAATTTACAAAAAAAAAACTAGATATCATAATCACTTCTTCAGTCTTCCATTTGATGATACCA
>CAWUHX010000337.1:267500-327452 GCA_963922205.1 Romanomermis culicivorax
TTCATATCCACCCATTGCCACGGGCTAGTTTTTGTATTCAAAGCCATGCACGTCGTACCGACCGCCTGCGACCCATTCTTGGCCACGTCGGGTGGATAGGTCACGGCACCGACTGGCGTCATGGCTGCGTTCAACCACTGACCGTTCGAACCGCCGCCCATCCAAGCTAAATATCCGTTCGATGGACCTGAACCTGCCGTCGCCATTTTGGCGGCCACCGTTTTCCAAACAGTTTCGTTGTCGGTCGGGAATCTGGCTAGTCTGCCGTACGGGTAACCTGCCCCGTAGGATGAGCTGAGAAGTGCGAAAATTTCCTTACAGAAAGCTGATGTTGTCCGAAAAGTTCAGAGAACAGAGAAAATCTGTCAAAATTCCGATTGTTTCAAAAACTACAGATTCAGAGATTATGAGGTTCAAATTCATTTTGTGCATGAAGTTTTTGTGGTCGATATTTCTCTAATGAACACTCATGTGGAATCAACGCCGAAATCTTGGTTGGAACTTCAGATTTCGTTTTTAGATTGGACCATTATTGATACTTAATCTGCTGAGCTGGGATCAAAGAAGTTTGATTAGCTTAAACGTGTAGGTCAGACCATTCCAGCAGTCAAACGAGCTACGGAATGTTATGAAAGTGCCAGCTATGTTCTTTAATTTTACACTCGGGAACCCCTTCCATTTGGATCGCAATTAATTAATTTTTTGAGGCAGTCAAATGTGTACTAGAGTGCCCTATAGAATACTAGAAATCACTTTTGGCTAGCTTCGCCAAATTTTTATCTCCGAAAAAGCAATCTTTCTTGAAGTCATTGTTGCAACCGAAATTCATTTCCAAACTTCTGGGCCTTTCTCAAGATAGCCTTTAATCTGTTACCGCGTAATTATTTCCTCTATTCTCAAAATCACCAAGAGCTCAAGTGGCTTAACTTTTCATAACCGAAATATGTGATTTCTGACTGAATTAAATTGAACAGGTTAAATAAAGATTGATAGCCTATTTTTCTTGAATTGATGGTAAATAATAGCAGCACCAAGCAAGTACTATTATGTATTCTGTCTCACAAGGAATGAAAATGTGCGAGCACACTCAACTGACCTTTATCTATTTTAGAGAACAAAAAAGAAGAAAGAAAAGAAGAAGAAAAAAAAGAAAAAGATTCTATCATAAAGCTTTGTGTAAATGATTTCGACGACTGCGCTGATTAATGTTTTTGTCCAATTTACAAGCATTTTATCAAAAAACAGATTATAAAATGTTTTTTTTAAATATTTTTTTTAAATTTTTTCAAATTTATGATGCGTCTGCGAATTCGGCAATTTCCAACTCTAGTTTGAAAAATTATGTTTTTGTGGTCTAACAATCCACCACAGACTGTGTAGAAAAGTGTAAGAAAGTCAGTTAGAGTTTGATTATTTCACGCCAATGATTTTATGATTTGGTTGCGACTTCTCCCGTTGCGTCGTCTATTTCAAAACAAATGAATGACAGAATCTAGAGATCATAATCCTGTGCTCAGCTGCGAAAATTCCTTCACTGGAATAATTCTTTGCGCAGTTATTTGCACAATGCTTTGACATAACCACAAGCCACTGTCTATTTTACCGAAGTAAACTTAGGTTTAGCTTCGTCTCAAGTTTGTAATTGGTCGACTTGAACATTATCGCACTGTATTTACCTTTGGTTACAGGAAAACTCCATGGAATGACCTATAGTAATCACGTGAATTAAAATCACGGACAATTAGTTATTTATTTTTATTGCTGACGTTACTTAACCCAAGCAAAGGCTAAAGCCGTAGGCATACTTAGCCGCAACGGGCAAAAAAGTCTGCGGTTCCCACACTTTTTTGCGGTTTTCAAAAATTGCGACCCGCAAGTCACCCGCAACCGGAAAAAAATTTTGCGACTGGGAACCCGCAACCGCATTGCGGTTTAGTGCGGTTTATGGACCCGCAAAGAGTTCTCGAGTGGAGTACTTTTTGCGGTTCTGGCAGCCGCACTTGATACAGTATATGCCGTTTCGCGCTGAATAACACTGAATACCTGATCTTATCAACTAGAAAACTCAATTATTTCCAGAATTTGCTTTGTCCAGTGTTTTTTTTTTCTGCAAAGGAATCTTTTGAGGAGAAAAATTCGGGAATAAAGAAAAAAATTTATGCAAGGTTCTCATTGTCGAGAAAATTTCGGGGAATCGGAAACTTAAAAGATGTATTTTGGTGAACACTGTTTTTCCCGTCGGCTTTTTCGTCAAATGGCGATAGGGGTAAAAATTTTTTCCCCAATTTTCTCAAAGTCTTTTTTCGCTTAAAAATGCTCATAGACGGTTTATTTTAGTGTTTTTAAGCTTTTAAGACATGATGTTTTTAGAGCGGTTGATTTTTTCCACATGAGAACCGGACCCAAAATTTTTTTCCTCATTTTCCAAAAATTTTCCCCATTTTTAAAAACGTTTATAATGTGCCTACCTACGGATACTTTTCCATGCAATTAGGAGCATACCCAAGCATTTTGACGCTTTTGGATTCGGAAACCTACAACCTTGCATCTCTTAAGTAATTTCCGGTTCGAAATTGCGGTTAACTATGCTTAGAATTGCGGTTTTCCGGTTCCGCATTTTTGCGGAACCGCACCAAAGTATGCCATTGTGAGAGCCGCAACTGACCCGCAATTGCGGGCCGCAAAATTTGCGGCCGCAAAAAAACCGGCCAAGTATGCCTACGGCTTAAGCATAACAACCACAGACTGAAAATGATGCAAGATCCGATTATCCTGGTATGAGAAACCTTTGTTATGTCTGTGAGCTTCATCGAAAATCATTTATCACTAACAATATCTAATCTAATTCCTGAGATCACATATGTGTAAAATTTTTGGTATGCACTTTGTATTACATGGGTTATAGGTAACTGTTGCAGGGCTGGAAGAGAGTTTTTAGGAAGTTTTAGGTATGAAAATATTCAGCAAGATGGAAAGAAATGATAAGACGACAAAGTAAAAGTATGATAAAAACAATAGAAATAAAAAGAAAATAATGAAAAAGGATGCAAAATGATCGGAGAACTGAGACTCTAAAAGAGGTTAGAAGAAGAACCAGTGAGCCTACAGTAATGGTCACTTACAATAATTCCAGGATTCTCACATATAGATAAAGTTCCGATCAATTTATATAATCACACAAAATTTCAGCAGCTCAAAACTAAGCGATTCAGGTTACTGTAAACTGTCGAATCCACAATAACATGTACGGTTTTAGAATTTATACTCGGAGACACTCCCGGTCAGTTCATCTGAAGAGTATTTTCGTTTAGACTCACTTGTTGCATGCGTTGTAGGAACCGCTCCAGCTTACACTGGTACCTTCTAACCAGAAACAAGTGAACGACCGCGTGAGTATCGAACGAGGTTTTTGCAAACAATTCTCCTTCCGAGCGTTGACGTCCATCATTTTTCCGACCAACAAATCCGTCGAACTGACCGGACCGTCTAAATTTATTCGATCCAGTTGAACATGCGCAAAATTTCCACTAACGCCATCTCCAGCGAAAACGAAATTGCTCGTCGGTGGTTTGTATGTTCTGGGTCTGATGAAGGGATAAAATTCGGTGGTGATTTGCAAACGAATATAAATTACGCAAATCACTCGGCGACCAATACCTTTTGACGCACTTTATAACTTGTGCAACCACATAAAGGTGACAATAAACTAAAACAAACGGGATCTTCCTAGGAAACGACCCGTTCAAAAGTTCTACCCTACAGTAATCAAAGCACATTTACAGTTATCCCATAGAATCAAATGTGAGAGCTCCGTGCACTCCGGAATTGTATGATTGGTATAGCGATCTGTTAATTTCTGAGATTTTTTATGATCTTTCCTGACAGATTTCTTAATTATATATCGATGAATTTGAATAATAAAAATCATAGTGAAAATTCTTGCTGTGAATAAAGATCGTCCATTGAGATCTATCTTTGATGTTCAGTGTAATTTCAAAGTCATACAGAAGCCTTCAATAGAGGAAACACTATAGTCTATTTTCATGTAACGCTTCTAAGTTGAAAAATGACACGAAAATGGCGTAACTTGAAAATCTTTTACTGTAGAATTTTCCATTAAAAAAATTTATGAATATTATTTGAGTGCTGCCACAAATTTTCAGTTCCATATGACATACGGCTTGGCGGAAAGGCTCGAAAGTTTAAATAGTATTTGCTTTCCAGATTCATTATTTAGAAGCATTTTATGAAAAACAGAAACAACTTTAAAAATGTGCAAAATTTCCTGGGAATAATGCTTTTGCTCTGGTATGGCAAAATTAGCGATTGCATCTTGAAACGTAGACGTTCACTGGGTATCCTTTTAGTTTTAATTTTTGTCCTTGAAATCGCGTAGGCAGCTGAATGTAGTGCATGGTGGGGTATTCTCATGTGAGCGACTCTTAAGTGAGCGATTCTATCAGCGATTCCAGAGTAAGCAAATTCCCAATTGAGTGATTCCAAACGAGCGATCGAGAATCTAATAACACTTCAATTTTTTCTTCTTCACCTTATATTTTTCTTTGTATGTATTGCTTTTTTCTTTACGTTTTCATCTTTTGACCCTGCTTTCTTTCATTTTCTTTTTTCTTGTAATCTACTTTTTTCTTTTTTGCTCATGAAACAAAACAATACATTAGAAGTTGTCATTTTTATAAAGATGTCTCCCGTATAATTTTCATACAATTCGGCACGCTCTATTTTCTGTTAAATTTTATCTTTTGTGATTCTTTCTTCATGCTTACTTACTTTTCATCGTAGTTTTTTGCTTTTACTTCTTTATCTTCCTCTTTTTCTGTTGTCAAGATTCTTTCTTTTTGTTTTTTTTGACATATTTCTTTGCTTGTTGCTTTCTCTACATTTCTTCTTCTATCTTGTCACTTTTTCATGTTTTTTCCTTTTTTTCCACCTATTTCCACTCAATGTCTTCTTTTTGTTGACTTTTCCTTTGTCTTGATGTTTTTCATCCAGCATTTTTTTTTGTTTATGTTCTTTATGAAGATTTTTACACTTACAACGATGAAAGATCTAAGCACGGTGAACTGTACAAGAATTATACGGAAGACTACGGTTATTTAAAGTGACAACTTGTAAAGTTATATATCATGAGAAAAAAGAAAAAAATAGATGACAAGAAGAGGAAAACGAAAGAAACCACAAACAAAAAACAAAAACGTGAAAACGTACATAAACGAAAACATAAGCAACACACACGCAGAAAGGTAAAGAAAAAAGAAATACAAGAAATACAAAGGAAAATATAAGGTAAAGAAGAAAAATATTCTCGATTGCTCACTTGGAATCGCCCAATTGGGAATTCGCTCACTTGGGAATCGCTCAACTAGAAATTCGCTCACTTGGGAATCGCTCATTTGAAAAATCAATCACTTGGAAATAGATCGTGCATGATTGCTTATTTTTGAGAAACAATCGACAAGAAAAAGCAGTAATTTACCAGACATGAGCACAGCTCATGGTGTACTGATGATCAACGTACGGAACTGCAAGCTAAGGTTTTTCCACTTGAATACTCCAAACTTTATAAGCGAGTCAACGTTTTGGGACCATCCTGCATATCAGAAATTGACACCAGTCTCACAAGTGTATGTTGTATCTCTTATAAAATCAATATCCCAAAATAAATTCCTGCCATAACATCGTACCCTCACAATGCCACAGGTCATAAAGTACGTCAGAACACGCACTACTACGAGAAGAAATCTCAACGATCGATTAGACGATTGTTTATTTGACTAACCTGGAGCAATTTTGGATGGCAGACAACTGATCCTGCATGATGAGCTGTATACTGCCTTCTTTCGTTTCAGAATTGTGATAATACTGCATGACTATCGGATAGTAGACGTTCAAGATTACCGGTTGCACGGTTTCGGCGTACCATTCACGGTCGTTTTCCATCCAAACGTAGACTGCCAGATGGCCGTTTCCTGATAAGAACAGAATAGTAGTGAATTATATAGCCCGCGGAAGACGAACTTCAGCATAAATAGTCAAACATAATTATCCTCAGGATTTCACAGTAAGCCTGCCTATTTGTACAAAGATTATCTGAAGTCTGACTTGAAAAGCTGTTATCCTCAAGCCTAATTGAGATTATTTATTAATGAAAACCCTCTGCCACACCTTCAACATACTAATGACGTGAACCTGACCTAAATATGATTGACATCATGGAATTACTAGTAAATTATTGATAACATGTAAGACTTGCAAATTGAAATTCGCAAACATCATTTTCCTATCCTGAAGACCTATAAAGCGTAGAATTTTCGACAACTGTGAGAAACCAGTAATGTTTTCAATTCACACTCCCGAAAACTTAAACTTTCTCCTTAGATTAGATTCAACGACAAAGAGTTCAGCTGATCTCGGTTCAACGTTTGAATAAAAAATATCGGAACTTCTTGAGAAAATTAGGACTTCGACATATACGAAAGAATATAAATGTTGATCGAATATAAATGTTGATGTGGAAAATGTTAACCAAGGTGAAAAATCTTCCATTTGTTACCTAAAATATGAATATTGAATTGATCAGTCGAAACAATGACGCCGTATTGAGAACACATGGACGGATAGCTCAAAAATTTGACCCATCCGTAAAGATTGAACCCATTCTGACATGAGTTTGTGTCGTAAGGACAACCCGACTTTTTGCCGAAATCTAAATATCCGTTGTTCATCAAGACCGAATTGGCGCTTTCTGATCCGATGGCCCCGTCTTTTTCGATGGTTTTGCAATCACCGTGCGGAGTGAAACCATCGTTACAGTTTTCGAAAGCAATGCCTGCAAAGTTTGATGTTTCTGACCGACGATATGAAGTTAGAATGCTAATCTTCATACGACGTGTTTAACTTTGAATATCACAAATCAGAAGCAAGAAAAATTTGGGCGGGATCAACGAAAGCATTTTCCAAATTTTATCATTTATGACTCAGTCAAAAATGAAGATACTTATTTTAAGAAGTATTTTTTATGAACATCAAGTATATTACCGATTGAAATCTAATTTTTTGAGATTTGGGAAAAGAATCCTGTTTGCCTTTTAATGGTCAAACACTGGAATAGCCTACATCTAGGCTAGAGCATAGAGTCTGATTCGGAATTTGGATCTGCACGTTCTACCACAAAAATTGTTGCATCCGACAGTGCTGCCTAGATTTTTTATTTCGTGAATTGTAGCTGAATCCGGATCCGTTCCAGATTGGTTTCGTATATTATTTATGTCACCAGAATGACATGTGGTTCAATTTTGTGAAACCTCTGTCATTTTACCGTTGTCTCCTGCATAATTCTAACACAGTTTTGGCATGCTTTAGTGTTTCGTTGTTTTTGATATGAAACTGTTTATAAAAACATGAACAAAACAATGCCTAAAGAAACAAAGAGAAGAAAAAAAAACGTCAACAAAAATCAACAAAGGCAAATAGGTAGAGAGGCATTGGAAAAAGAAAAAACAGGGCGATAAGTGCCGACAAAGAAAAAGCTATATATAGTCGTAGAAAGCAGCAAAACAATATTAAAAAACGAAAAAAGATAAGGGCAGGAGAATAAAAAAAGAGAAAGATAAAGAAAGTAAGAATGAAGAAAAAATTACAAGGAGAGAATTAAATAAGAAATAGAGCATGTCAAACTGTAAAAAAAACTATACGGGAGACTATGGTTTTTCAAAATGACAACTTATAACGTGTTGTTTCAGGAGCGAAAAAAATGATGACAAGAAAAATGAAAATGATAGAAGGAAGAGGCAAAAGGAAAACGTAAAAACACACATAAACGAAAACATAAGCAATACACACAGAAAACGAAAGAGAAAAGAAATACGTGCAAAGAAAAATATAGAATAAAGAAGCAAAATATGAAGAAAGTGTTATTACATTCTCGATCGCTCATTTGAGAATCGCGCAATCGGGAGTTCGCTCATTTGAGAATGCCCTCACTTGGGAATCGCTCACATGGGAATTGCTAAATGAGGAGTTCGCTCACTTAGGAATTCGTTTATTTGGGAATCGCTCACTCGGGAACCGCTCACATGGGGATTCCCACATGGGAATCGCTCATGAGAATCCCCGGATTGGAGTGAGTTAAAGAAATACTGAAAAAAGCTCCATCATACATAATAAGCGGAAAATTAACGTTCAAAATACTGAAAAAAGCTCCATCATACATAATAAGCGGAAAATTGACTTCAAAACTGTTCAGAGATTATCTAACAATTTTTTCGGGGTATGGTACATTCGGGATCTGATGTAAAAGGGCATACCTCTATGCGCATAAATAATTCTTGATGACACTTCATTACAAAATATTTTTTAGAATGATCTTTCCGTATGGTGATGACGTGTATAATTTGTTTACGTGACACAGATCTACACCGACAGAAAGGAGCCACGTCCGGTCCCATAGTAGTGCAACTTTCTGTTACATATCGTATGCCAGTTTCTTGTGCATTACCCATGGCTATCACTGTGAGTCTGCACATAAAACACAAATTGTTGTTTGTGATATTACATCAAAGAGATATTATTCATAAAACAGGATTCGAGAAGTGGATCTGACACAAAATAAACAACAAAAAAGTGCCACCCAAGATGATGAAAAACTATCGAGATAAACCCCAATTTATCATCCATTAGTTGACATGCTTTGAACCTGTTCTACGACAAGAAAAGCGAGCCATTAAAATAATAATATCAATCGACTTTAAGGGAATCCAAAATTTAAGTCCTGTATAATTCTATTGGTGATTGAAACTGATTGAAAAGATTTCAATTTCTAGAAAAAAGAAAAAAATAAATACGTTTGAAAATTCTAGAATCTCGAATCATGATTGATTCGCAATGTGCGACTCCAGGGGTCGGTTTCATAAAAAACTTGTTGACGACTGATAAATACTACTAGTATACTGGCAAATTTACTAGTAATACCAGTGTTTTGTTTCATAAAAGTCTGGTTTTTTACAAGTTACTACTGGTTACTAACAGTTTTTCAATGATACAACGTATGACTTGTATGTCGTCCACTAGTCTTCGATAAAACTGATAAAATACCACTAGTATCAACATGTATGTTTAATAAATGATTTTTTCTACCAGTCAATTTAGTCTTGTAAAATGAAACTTTGACAGTATCATAGGTGGCGCGATAGCGTCAATCTATAATATACGTGGCCCCCAAATTTCATGGCCCCCCTCTAGAGCCAAAACGGTAAGAGCTAGAACCATACATGCATGTGGGGGGGATTTGGGGGGGGGGTTTGACCCCCAGCAGATTTTTATTGACCCCCAGCAGATTCTTAGTGACCCCCAGCAGATTTGACGCCCCCAGCAATAATTGAGAAATTGATGGAGAAAAATGAACAAGAGAGAAGAGAGAAGAAAAATGAACAAGAGAGAAGAGAAAAATGGAAATGATGCTGTAGTTTAACAATTTTTCTGAACAAGGCATACTCGATCCCATTATGACTTTAAAAAGTGCATTCTAAGATAATTATTCTACATATCTGACTAATATAGTTGTAAGAATATGCTGTTCGAACGTTAGAATACCTCTCTTTTCGTTATCATGAACGAAAAAAAATTTTGTGTTCCATCCCCTGTTCTGGCTGACCCCCAGCAGAATTTCTATGCTGTGCATGTATGGCTAGAACCTTCGAGTTTTTTTCATAATTTCGGGCATAGGGGCGAACTACGGGGTGCCTTTCGTCATTTCGTCTCTATCTGCAAGTGGTGCTCGGTGGGGCCCCAAAAACATGCGAAAAACGTACTTTTTAAGGGTCCCCAGTTCCACCATGCCCAGCAATGGGTGTGCCATATCCAAGCCCCATACTTCGGCCTAAGCATCTTGGGGGTGCAATCTCAAATGCGATTTTTCATTATTCAATTATATGGTTGTCCAAAGTCCCGGAAACCGCGAAATTCCCCAATTTTGTTATATAATATTTACGGCTTCAAAAAAATAATTTTTTGCAGCATAATGCACTACGGTGCCGGAATTTTTTGCAGTTTCAATTGAACCGGTAGCCTTGTTGGGATTTTTGGAGTGTAAGGGTTTTCGACCATTCGGAATTCGCTAGACAAAGTCACTTTACACGAAAAATTATCCAGGGTGTAAACAAGCTCATTTTTGTAATTACTTGTGGCAAGAAATTTTGGAAAACGGAAAATTTAATGAATGCGGTCACTTTACACACAAAAAGTTATATCGGGTGTAAACAAGCGCATTTTAGCGATTTTTTGTGGAAGGGGTTTTCGACCACGGGGAATTTTATGGATGCTTCAATTTACACAAAAATTTATCTATCGTCTACAAAAGCGTATTTTCGTGATTTTTTGGTGGAAGGGGTTTTCGACCGAAGCGAGTTCAATGGATGCGGTCACTTTACACAAAAAAATCATCATTAATGTAAATGAAGGTACTCCCGTGACTTTTTGGAGGAAAGGGTTTTCGACCATTCAGAATTCAATGGACGCGGTCATTTTACACGCAAAATTATCTCGGGTGGTGTAACCAAGCTAATTTTTGCGATTATTTGTGGCAAGGGGTTTTGGACCATGGGGAATTCAATGAATGCGGTCGCTTTGCAGGAAAAAATTATCTCGGGTGTAAACGAGCGTATTTTCGTAATTTTTTGGTGGAAGGGGTTTTTGACTGTGGGGAATCAAGTGGATCCGTCACTTTACACAAGAAAATTATCTCGGGTGTAAACAAGCGTATGTTCGTGATTTTGTCGTGGAAGGGGTTTTCGACCACGGGAAATTTAATGAATGCGATCACTTTGCACACAAAATTCTATTGAGTGTTGCCATTTTTTGGGCGAAAAGGTTTCTGACCATGAGGAATTCATTGACACAGTCACTTCACACAAAAAATTTTTCTGGCTGTAAACGAAATTATTTCTGCGGTTTTTTTGGGTTGAGGATTTTTTGATCATGGGAAATTCTAATTTTAAGTTTTATGCGGTTTACATATCTTTTACTTTTACCAAAAGTGAGAATTCATGGCTTTAAGATTGTTTTTTATTGTTCCTTTGACGCGGAGATGACCAAATTTAAAACTTCAATATGCTTCTATTTAGGTTTTCATGCTCGGCTGAGGCCTATGGGCAGAAAAAAGAAGAACATACCTGCTTGAATAATCGCCAAGCTTGAAAAAAGAGGGGACTAGATTTTTGAGAACTTGGGTTGAAGTTGGAAAAAAATTCACTTTTCTAATATTGGATTTTCATCCTTTCTAAAAAAAATTTTTTCCGTGTCTGTGAATATTCTGCAGCTGAGTGCATCAACACACTTTCCAACCAAGCATGTGCATCTCCGAAATTTTGAGGAGGGTACAGGGGTGGACCTTGGTTTTCTGGCGTTTTTTGAGACAAAAAATTCAAAAAAAGTTGAAAAAAAATTTTTTTCCCATAAAAAATTTTCCAGTTTCAAAACCCTTGGGGTGGTTTGTACCCTCATGTCCCTCCTCACACATGCGTGCTTCCAGCTGTGTTTGATTTTTTTACTGAATTTGGTGTGAACAAAAGGAATCAACTGTGGAAAGTGGCACATAAAATCTCACTACGCTTTTTTAGAAGAAATGCCACAGCACAGCACAAAGTCTTCTTAGAACTAAATCGATTGTGCAAGATATGTTTAATTCACTCATTTTATATAACATATTGTATAAAATTCACTAAGTAAGTTCTATTGCTTACAAGCAATGAACAACTTTACTCTGTTCTATTTAACTATTCAACAAAATAGCATTGTTCGCGGTTTTTGGATTTAAACTGAAATTTGCAGAAAGAGGGGGGATTGCAGACGGGAAGCAATTTCACCCATCCTTATGGCTCCCGTCCTGCTTTCAAAGAGTGCAAGTATAGTGGGGGAGAACCGGGTACGGGATTTTGCGTACACTCCTAATATAGGCACGACAGAATCAGGAGCATTTTCGTATGCTTTACCCTGTTCTCCCATTTGCAGATCGATGCCCAATGACTGTAACCAAGGCCCAGTTGCACTAAAGGAGTCTAAGCTCGAGCTCAAAATAATTTCGAACAAAAATGTGACTCGGTTTGATCTCGAGTTCGGCATAGTTTGAATGTCATCACGATTATAACGAGCTCAGTGTCGAGATTATCCCCAGCTCGAGCTGTCGGGTTGCACTAAAATTTTCGCATAATTTTCTTATCTCTAAAGCAAATAAATATATAAAAATGTCTGCAATTCCCAAACTCGAACTTAGACCTCAGTTTTAGTTAATCCTGAAGTGAGCATTGTTTGTGCACTGGAAGAAAATAATTTGGACATTGCGATTAGTTCAAAATCAGGATCATCAATTTAATCCCGATGTTGAGATTATCCTCATGTTGTGTTAGTGCAACCAACCTCAGGTTTCTTTATAGTTCTGAAAATGACTATAATATGCCTCCCTCACTTTTTTCAGCCAGTGGGAGGGGCAAGAGTTTTGAATCGGTCGGGAGTTAGAATGTTATTGGTTTACCATTTCTTTACATTTTACATTTGAAGTCAGTTACTTTTTCACAGACATAGAAATTTTTTTTGAGAAGGAATGAAAATTCAATTTAACGAAAGTAAATTTTTTCCAACTTTAACCCAAGTTCTCAAAAATCTAGTCCGCTCCTTTTTTCAAGCTTGGCGATTATCTAAGCAAGTATATTCTTCTTTTTTCTGCCCCATCGGGGCATTTTCTAATAAACTAGTTTAATTTGTTCCATTGATCTGTATTTAATGATAGGACTCCGTCGGATTCTGATGAAAATCCACCTGATATTGTTCAACGTAGACGTCAAAGAATATTTCATCCTAGGATAAATTTTGGTGTCGTAGACTTTTCTGCTGGGTTTCGGTTGAATTCTCAGTCCATTGAAAACATTTTGAATGAAATAGGACATTTACTGCAACACGACTCTGATAGAAATCAAGCTTTATCACCATAGACAAACAAATTGTTACCGGCCATTGGCCATCTTGCGACAGGTGGGCACATAAAGCTTGTAGGTGATGCTCATGGTTTATTAAAAGCAACTGTTTTACGTCCTTCAGCTTTGTCCACTCCTTTTGTTTATCCTGGCTGGTCAATGTTTCAGAAAACTTCCAGAACAAAATAAGTTTCGATTTATTGATTTCGTTCAAAAATAACAATTTTTGTTCAGTAGTAAACATAACTGTTACTTTCGTTATAAATCAATAAACTGGAATAGGAAGCCACCTAAGTTATGAGGAAATAACACGCATATTAATCATTACTACTACTAGTATTTATTATACTGGTATTCACGCTTTGCTGGTGAAACGCTGACTTGTAAGACTAATATTTACAAGTCCAATTTACTAGTATTTTCGCCAGTTTTTTCATGGTATTTTATGAAACGCTGGCTTTTAGAACTAGTATTTATCAGTAGAATACTACTAGTATTTCACTCGCACGACTAGTAGACTTTATGAAACCAACCCCAGCTGCAACGAACTATATGTACATTGAAATTTGCGGTACTTGTAGACTGGACATTGACTGTAATATAGCAGTGTAGTGGTACTTCGGCAGTTTATCACAAAGACAGTTTCACATGTACTATCCCTAATAAAACTATCGAACATTGCTTCATTAGCTCAGTCGGTAGGTCTTCATTTTAGCTGAAAGTCAAAGGGTCAAGATCGCTCACCGAATTGCTGTGCGACACATGTAATGTGGACATGGTGGCTTCACATTGCCGGATCCTGTCTACGCGAAGGAGGAGGGATGATGTAAAATACGTAATACAAACCATCATAGCTACAACCACTATTACCGAACCAATTCGGTTATACCAGTTAGCACAGTGAATAGCGCCAAGTAACAGAAAGTTAGGGGTTCAGACACCTACTGAGCATTTTTCTGTTGTACCAAACACGTGAGGAGTTGGGCCGAAAATAAGACTACCCTAATTCTGTTTGATGGATCAACTTGAGAGAAAAGGCATGTAATGTTAGCAGGCACCAGGGATTTTTTTCCGCAAAGTGCGGATTTTTTTGGGGTCGTGCGGAAAATCTTTGTAGAGTTTTCCGCGCGAAGCGGAAACTTTTTAATGTTTTTAGTGGTTTTTAACAGTGGTGCGGAAATTTTTCTGGTCGATTTCCGCAAGGTGCGGGAAAAGAAAACCCTGGCTGGCACCAAATTATAGTTTCACAACCACTTACTTTGAACGCGGAGAGCAAGTAGGTCAATAATACCAAAAAACAAGGCTATATTCGCTCCCATACAGTTAAAGGTCAAAATGCTGAATCGTACATTTACTTTTATGAATCAATTGAAAAAGTCGCCGGATGTAGTTGCTTAAAAACCGAGAGTGATGTTGATTCTTCTGCGATAATTGTTTACTCTACTATAACCGGATTGATAATTTACCATAGCCGGTTCTAGCCGATCAATTAATGTCAGGTCGTCAATTAAAGTTCAAGGAATTACTTTTTAGGCCTATTTTTTCGTTTACCACCACGCCTTGTCCGGTAATGTATCATGAAAGACCCTCACACAAATATACTCGAAAGTCAACAAAAAACGGTCAAATTTGATTTTGAGAAGTAGTGCAAATTCGCAAACTTCGGAGTAGAAACAATGTGAAAGTGATTCGAAAAATTGTAGTCTGAAAATATCCCACTTATCAGCGAGTTTGGGCGGGTATACATTCGAGTAACACTATATGAAAGGTTTGTTTTTCTGTTCAACAAAACGTCAACAGTCCGAGAGAAACGCCTCTGAAGCAGCAGCAAATGCTTCTTTTGGGAAGGAGTACGCAACGTACCTCATTTTGTAGAGAGGGCTTTAACAAATTTTGGTACAGAAATTTCTCTAAAGTGTACTGACAGCTCACGTTCCATGGTGGATATTTCTCAAATGAGTTTCGAGAAATTAAGACTGGCATATCTGAAAGTAGAAAATATTGCATTCGTTTGCATTCTTCTACTTACTTAGGCTCATTTGAAAATAAAGAAATTTCACCTCGAAAAATTGATGAATGTTCTTCATTATTTCTGAAAATCGAATTTTCTTTCTCATTTGTTCGGGAAGCTCCCCTGAATTCAGGTATGTTGCAGGCAATTGTATGCCTTGAGTGGGGTCTGCGGCTACCGTGTAACACTTCATACCTTTGATGTCACACCAAAAGTACTTTTATAAAAATCAAATCTGTACTGCAGTCTATTTATTTTAGAATGATAGATGAAGCGACCCCATTAAAGTGAATCGAACGCGGAAAACGAATAACCTTGTTACTGTCGTCGATTGAAGCGTGACCAACAGAACAACTGAATATTTACTTCAATAACCCGATTATGACCAGAATTTCTCGAGTCACTCTGGTTTCGACGACCCTATAAATTCAACATCGGATTACGGAACACGAGATGGGGCCGCTTGAAAAAAATCGTTACGACTTGAAAAATTCGTTACCTTCGAACATGATGCACGACATTTTTTCGAAATGCATCGCAAAAAAATCATAATGTAGAAGTTTTTTGATCTTCGACTTTCTTTTCGAGAGCATCGTAATTTTTTCAAGTGTATAGCATTTTTTCAAGATAATTTTGAAAAAATTAAAATAGCATCTTGAAAAAATCAAGATCCCGTTTTGAAAAAAATAAGATCCAATCTTGCAAAAAAATTAAAATCCCTTCTTGAAAAAAATCGAGATCCTATCTCGAAAAAAAATTCAGATCTAATTCTGAAAAAAAAATCGTGATTCTACCTTGAAAAAAATCAAGACCCCATCTTAAAAAAATCAAGACCCCATCTTGAAAAAAGAATCAAAATGGCATCTTGAAAAAATCAATATCCATTGAAAAAAGCCAAGATCCCTTGAAAAGCAGCAAGATCCTATCTTGAAAAAATTATAAGATCCAATTTTGAAAAGAAATCAAGATCTTATATTAAAAAAAGATCAAGATTCTATCTTGGAAAAAATCAAGATCTCATCCTGAAAAAAAACCAAGATGGGCGGTGCATCAATGAATGAAAATATCTTAAACTAGCCAATCAAAGGCGCTGCTCTGCCTCCTGTGTTTATGTATAGCAGAACCCTTCAAAGTAGATTTCTGAGGTCACGGCTTGCTGGCGAAAAGCACCCTTGGTTTATATGGGAGCTGGCAGAGGGGGGAAGGTTATCTTGCAAGGGGAATCTGATGGACCTATATTGGTTTACAAACTTTACTTTTCGAGATTTTTAAGAAAAACGTCAAAAATAGTTGTTTTTCACTCAAAATGTGTAACGTACATGCTAACACAGTACTGTAAATACATATTGTACATTATGTGATATTCATTTATTAAATATTATTTCATTTCTTTATCTATCGTCTCAAGGGTGTCTGGGATTCACACCCAAACATTCCTGTAGAATTATGTGAAGTACTTTATTTTAATCCTTCCACACCCCAGTAGCCGCTATTGACCCAATTAAGACGCCCCAATTAATTTGCACAATGGCAGCTGGTCCCCTAGAATCTACACTAAAATACACATTCCATGGCTACTGAATTCCTCATAAAAATTGTGAACAACACCTGCACACAGTAAAAAGTAAAAGCCCCGCCAGACAGTAGTCTCAAGTGCAACAGTAGCGATGGTCCCACAAAACATGTGTATGCAGAGAAATAGATACAGAAGCATGCACAGAAGCACAGCGGTGCGTCTAAGCCCACCGTAGGGAGCAAGCATAGGGAAAACATGAAAAGCATACAGTACTAGGAAAGCATTGGAGGGCTTGACCAAATTAGCGAGAAGACAAAGCAAGAAGCAGCGATTGGGGGAAGAAGATGGACAGAAGCAAGACCTCCCTCAGTGTCAAGGGAGTGGCCACAGAAGCTGTATTTGAAGAGAACTAAAGCATGATTTAGACAGAATTTTAGATTTTCTGAGTCCGCATTTTTTTATTTGCAAGCAATATTTTGTTCGAAAGCAGTTAAACCGAGTCTGTTCATTTGCAAGCCAGAGCGCGTGTTTCATTCTTGTTATCAAAGATCAAAGGGACCATCGATTGCCTTTTTATATTATTGTTGTTACCATATCCCACGCTGTTGTCCACTGTAGCCACTGTTCATTTAGGATCAAGTAAAGTATCTCTACAATTGGTCATTACATATTTTGGTGACTGTACCATATTGTTAACCACTGGAACTCCCTACTCCCTACCCCAATTAGGTGCATCCTTTATCCGGGCATCCCAAAGCATTAATCACATACAGTAGTAATCATTTCCTACAGTAAGACAGACATTCGTAGAAAGCAAACTGGAAATCCCATCCAACGAAACATTAAGCGATACATATTTACAAATACAGCGTGAAGCAAAAATTGAAGCATTTAAGCAGAAATCCCAGCATAAACAAAGAATGACCCACCAAACTCAAGATCATTTAGGAGAAATTGTTAGAGAACAAATAAATGACTTATTTTATGAACACTTTCGTACTCTGCGCACACAATTGAATCAAAATACAGTAAACCCTACCCTAATTGATGATCTAAGAACAGCAAACATTTGTAATAACATTTCAAATAATTTCTACGCGAAACTTACAGTATTCACAGGCAGCGTGACCCAACATTTTGGTGAATGGAATAAACGTTTAAAACGATTAATGGCACTCCAAGGCATGAAAGATACAGACATGCAGTTAAAGTTAGAATGTTTACAAATTCATTTGGGAGGAGCCGCGTTAGCAAAATTCAAAAATCTAGCCAATTCCAAAAACCCTCCCAACACATACGAGCAGTATAAAATTGCATTGCAGGCCTTTTTCCCAAACAATCGAGATAATGAGCTACATCAACAATTTTTACGAGAGAGAAAACAAAAACAATTAGAAGCAGTAACTGAATTTTTGTTTGATCTAGAACACCTCGCAACCCTCACCTACCCAAATTTTTAAATGGACACAGGAGAAATGATCAAAAAACCCCTTTTTGTCGAAGGCATGCAAAATGAAATGAGGGAAGCAATTAAGTATAGATGGTTCCCAACCCTAGAAGAAATGTCAGATGAAGCAGCTTACATTGAGCTGCGAATCCTTAGAAATGAGCTAAAATCCAACACTCTTCCATTTATACCTCCAAAACCTGAACCTATCTTTTCACTAACCAAAAATACAGATCAACAAGACCTTTTGCATCAATTAGAACAACAAGTAAAAGATTAACAGTTGCAGATCAAACAAAAATCCCAAACCCCACAACAGAGTAACTACAACAGTTTTAGTAACAACACTTTTAGCAGGAAAGATGCTTACAGGAACATCAGTACTCTAAGGCAACCCACATGCTTTCAGTGCAGACAACCCCGACATGTAGCTCGCAACTGTAATTCATTAGGGACCTGAAAATCATGTGAAATTTGTTTTCATAATAATCACATTACGCGCGATTGTAAAAGCCGATGCATTCACTGCTCCCAAACAGGACATAGATCTGATAACTGCCTTTCAAAACTGTTCTCTAATTTTCAATGTTTTCTATGCAAGCAGAGAGGTCATATCAGTAGGTATTGCCCTAACCTACAAAGTCTTAATATTCAAAATTGCATTGAGTACAGGCAACCCCAACCCGTAATGGACATTGATGACCCCGCATTTTACTCAACATTACCCACCATAACTAATGGCCCTCAGACTACTTTAGGGACTATAATGCCGACCATCCACTGCCGTAGTCAGGAGGAATATGTCCTAGACTTGGACATCCCTGATTGGTGCGCAATATCACCACCCCCGACGCCCGAGGCCGACAAAATTGTAAAATCACCGCCCGCCATCCCCCCCAGATTATAAGATTCCATAAAAATTGACCGCCAATTCACCCACCACCCCAGAGACACCCTCCAAAACTGGGCGTAACCTCTTGTCGCTCTTACATGGTCTCACCCCCGAACCCTACAGATTTCGCCCCAGACAAACATTACTGCGGACCCCCATGAGTAAGCAAATCCAAACCCCATCCCATAACTCAACTTGCTAAGTTTTACTGACTGTTGAGATTACAAACTGGCCACCACCTCAGCACAGAACCAAAAAACACCAACAATGGGCACACCAAACCGGCCAAAGCAAAACAACACAATGCCCCGTCACCTCCAATAAGAAATCATATTGGCCTTTGTGTTGTATTTTTCTCTGTATAATAATCCCTACATCGTGTAGCCCCCAATTTCAGATCTGTGGAACTTCATTGAGTGGTCACTCGGTCAGCATACCAAAAATTGTATCATGTATGCCCCCTTCCACAGTAGACAAACCAGTACAGACATTGGGAAAAATCTATATTCCCTACACTAAACCCCACATAACAGAAGCATACAAATGCAGTGTTCGCAAATGGAAAATTTGTATTATTACTGGATTTTTTGGCTCAAAATATATTGTTTTCAACCAAACTGAAATGCAAAATCTAACCCCTCATGTTTGTAAGGCAATTGTTATTGACAAGGAAAACAATGGTCAAAAATTATACGAAACCCAACCAGGGTTTTGGTCAACAAACAACTCCTTAAGCATAGAATACACATGGTGTTGTACAGACCACTGTATGTCGGTCACTAACATCATCATAGAGATAGGACAAATAGCATCTTGGAATGGTAAATCAATGACAGGTACATTAGGTGACCTGGGGTCATGCAAACGGACATTGTTGTATTTTATGACAGGCTGGGCGCTGATGAGTCGCCAGCAGGATTGGGATTCCGAGGTTCGTAATTAATGTACCTGTTTCCCACACCCACATTTACCCGATTAACTTAAATTCCTGTACCTAAACCCCAACACTAATTATCCCACCAATAAAGGAAAGTCTAATTTCCTTAATTGTCTCCCCTATTGCGCAAGGTCGAAAGGTGAGAGAGTTTTTTCCTACCTTTATATTTTACGCAATAAACAAACGAAAAACTTACGTACGAACGATGACGGGCGAGAATTAACAAAAAGGAAAAAATGAATAACTCCCACACACTGGGCAAGAGAAAGAAAGGCTGCATGGTGGGAGGCGACGAATGGCGTGACTAGTGGTGGCTGGCAAGGCACACAACTAGTATATAAAAAGGAATAACAATAATAATCATTGAGAGAGACCAGCACACCCATACCGACATGCGCTACAGTAAGACGGCTGCTATTAGTCCGCATTGCTCTCTCCACTTGCCACCTGCAGGCCTCATACGCGCTTTGACAAAATGACAAAAATCGGCGGAAAATACACTACAACACCCCTCCCCCCTTGCAGTAGATCGCCCTAAGCGGTGGTCAAGAAATAAATAAAAACGTGCAAGGGGAAGGGAACTGCCACTACAGGCCGTCACCAGGGTTGCCGAAGGGGTCTCCGGTATTGCACAGTGGGACCAGCGGAGTCGTTGGGGTTGTTTGAGCTGATTTTAGGGTGGTGCGTAGGGTGAGACCTCCCAACGTGAGTGCAACTAGCGAGGCCTTAGGTTCAGCAATGCCGCAGCTTGCGTCGTCACTCCGTCCGTACCGATATACTGGAGTGCACCAGCATACAATGCCATACGGATGGGGGGGGGGGTGAAGTCGGCCACTACGAAGGGGGCGACAACAAAACCTGGATACGGCAGCAGAGGCGATAAGGACAAAGAATGGTGCAAGTGGGGGCGTGTGGCCGACAACAAACAGTCGCCTTACTGCGTGGTCTTAGCATTGGCTGCAGGTGCGCTGGGAACACTAGTACAAAAATAAAGCACAACAAAAGAGATTAGAAAATAAACAACCGGTATTAGACGAGGTTAAAGAAAAAACAAAAACAAAGAAAACAAACATTACTATACAAAAGCTTCTTTTCAATGGCTGTGTCGTTGGCGAGCATCAGAGGCAGATTGATAGTGTTGTTGATAGTCGCGGCGGTTGCAATCACTTTGGCGGTATTGGTCCTTATGATAGCCGTGGGGGTCGCAAGGATCATCATGGCCATCGAAACGAACGGCACGGGAGTTGCGATTTCCACCGTGATTGGTGCTGTTGCCGCGGCGGGATAACGATGTATAGGTTTGCAATCGAAGCGGAGAGAGAGGATTCACGCCCTGAGGTGGCAATTGTGTAGCAATCAACGACGGGCAGTCTGAGGGCAAACCTGTTGGCGGCAGTGGTCGTGGTCGTAACAAGTTCCACCGGGCGGAGAAGTCGTGCTGAGGCAACAGGGGTGCAGGGTGATCCATTTGGCTATGGTATTGCAAATAAATTCGCTGAATGTCGGCAATTTTGGGCAGTTGCGGGAAGTGGGCGTATTGCGGATAGGCCATCCAGCTGTCGATCAAACCGACAGCGGTGTTGTAGGCCTGCAACAAGCTGCAGGCGTTATCCAAACCGCAGGATTCATAGAGGAAAAAGGCCAAATGGGCGGTGTGAATGGCATCGACAACACCGAGCTCCTCAGCCCACAGGGGGCCACGTCATGTGAGACGGGCAGCTGTTGTTCTCCGTATGAGGGCGATAGTGTTCGCGAAAATATTGGTACAAAGCGAGGGAAGCGTTCGTTGCGCGAATGTGTGTGGCCATGGTAATGGGAATACCAAGACGGCCGAAGAAGTTGATCAAAACCATCTCATGCAATGTACGCGGCGTGAAAATTTCGACCAAAGGATCAATGCATGGTGGATATCGGGGCGTCATGAAGGTAACGCAATGCGGCTAATCCGTGGTTGGAAAATTCGTATAATTTGGCAATCGGGCTGCTTCGCTGGGCAGTCGTGGTTCGGCAGTTTATGCGGAACTTGCTGGAGGAGGAACACCAAGGACCGGCCTAGTTGCGATAACCACTGGCAGTTGTTTGAACGTGGTAGCTGGAGCCAATGTCAGGGCCGTAGGCGGCAGCGACGTGGTGTGGGTTACCATAGTCATTGTACCCGATGTCCGAGCCATAGGCCGCTGCGACGTGACCGTAGGCGGAAGCAAAGTTGCGGCTGATGTGGCGGGTTCCACGTCCATAGGAGGCGGCCGAAGCGGAGCTTTGAACATGTCCTTCGGCGGGTTTTTCAAAGCTTCCAAACGTCTTTGTATCTCAGCGTCTCTGTGCAATGGGCTAATGAAATCCATCAACTTTGGCAGTGACCGGCAGAAATGGTGCTGGTGCGCATCTTCGTAGAAGCCGGTCGAATGCACTTGGCGTGTTTGCTCGCTTTGAGTATGGTGCTGCGGTGCATCATCGCGTCGTTCTTGTTGACGGCTATCGGGGCTAGTGGTATGGCTTTGCTGAGTTTCTCTATGGTGGCGTTCATCACGAGAGTGAGACTCGTGGCGTGAATGGTGACTATCTGCTTGTCGAGCAGGTGGCGGTTGTGTTGCCAAGGCTGCTGTTTTGGTTGTTGTGATTCTTGGTTTCAGCGTCGAAGTGGCCTGCGAAGTTTTGTGAGCTTCTTCGCGGGCTTTCTGTTTATGGCGTTGTTCGCAGCGACGGGTTGTTCGTTCGCTAGGCGTTTTGCCACGCTCAGCACGCGAAGTACTGGGTGGCGGCATACGCCTTGTGCTGGGTTCGTCCCTCGTTCTTGTTTTGTGGGATTTTGGATATTCATCTTCTTCCTGAAGGTGTTGTTTGCGCTTCATGGAGTGTTCATAACGTCCTGGTTTTCGAATAGGGTTGCCATGGCGATCTAGAGCCGGCGCGGACGTGCTGGGGGCCTGTGGGGTTTGAGCATCCACAGGCGCCGTTGGCAGCACTAGAGTCGCAGGCGGGGGTAGTTGCAACACCGGTGGTGGCTGTGAAATGATCGGCAGTTGCACGGTTGTTTGAACCATAACCGGAGCCGTTTGAGCGATTTGAGGAACCCTGGCTGGCAATGTCATTGGTGGCAACAAAATGCGTTGTATCTCTTCTTTTAGCATTGCAGGGTAGTCCTTCCAATGGTGTTCGGGGAACAACATATCGGGTGGCGGTGGCGGAAAATGATACGCGGCAAGCGCTGCAGCCAGGGCGTCCCATTGAGTAGCTGAAATGATTTGTTGCAAAAAACGTACAGGAGCACTGTACCTGGCAGCGGCAATGGTGGCTATTATTGGGGGTCCGGGCAAAACTGCTGGAGTCACCAAATAGATTCATGGATCCACGGGGGGTGCGGTCAGGGGCATCGTAGTGGCGGGTTCTATGGGAACAACATCCATAGACGTGGATTGATCTACAGTGCTTTCTTCGGGAATGTCCGTCAACATTTGATCTGAGGTCATGTTTTCAGAATCCATCATGGCAGGTTGGATGGGGGTAGATTCTTCCATCAGTGCCGGGGCAATGGTTGAAATTTCGTCGAGCATGAGTTTCAAGAAATTGGTAATTTGCATGGTGGTCGCTGTAATATCGGAGGGCGCAGCAGGCATAGGAAGGGCCGATGCCTCAGTTGATGGCGGCAGCTTCGCTATGTTGAGGTCGAAAATTGGCGTGTCCAAGAGCTCTTCATCAGCTGGTTCAACTTCAACTTCGATGGGGCGGTCAAGCAGTTCCTCGGCGGTTAGCATGTGCACCGAAGCCATAGTCGGCATGGGGTATGGGTAGACCAGCGCCGGGAACGAGAATCGATTTTGAAAGTCGATGATTGCAATAAACGATGAATAAAAGTGGAAACGGCTGTGCGGATCGGCTGTGTAGTTGGATTCGTCAATTTTGATTTCTTCAACGGACGTTTCCATGTGGAATTCCTCGTCGAATACGATCGGGCGTAACGCGAACTGGTTACAAATATACGTTCCAGGGTCGCTGGCAAAGGACGGTTCGTGTTCGGGGATGCCATTCATCCAATTGGTGAGGCATGATTTGGGGTTGCCGTCGCTACAGTACCACATACATTCGTAGAACGCGGCTCGCATGTCGGGATTCATAGGTTGGGCGTGGCGGAGCAGCAAGTTGTTAATGAAGGGGTATTCTTCGGCCGAGCACGGCGAGGCTGAAAGCGTGGCTAATGGCATAAAAGAGGTTAGCCCTCGGAACCAATCTCCGTCCACCTGTAAAAAATTAAGAATGGTGGAGGGGTGATAACGATAATGGGTACCGTAATAGGTGCGCTCGCGCAATGGCTGATCGGCAACAAGGCATTCGATCCAGACATCGTCAACCACGTGATGAAGCAGTGGCAATGCGGGGTCATTGTATTGCATTCGATCTTGAATGGCCAATTTGTATAGTGGAGAAACCGGAAAGTTAAGGAGTTTGATGATCCAGTCGGTTAAGTTACTCTTCATGGCCCAGGTGACGACTGCTTGAAGGCGTTTCAGGTCCTCGGATACTGATCGCGGTTGAAGTGCGGGGTCCTCCTCATCAGAAACGTCCGGTGATTTATTCCACTCGTCTTTTTGTTTCTTCTTCTTCTTTTTAGGCGCTTTCGGGGCAGTGAGGAGCTTGAGATGCGTCCTAGGCGTCAAAACTTTGACGTCTTGAAAACAGTTAGGCACTGTCCCTAAACAAAAAGACCGACCATGGTCGGACGCTGTGCAATCGTACATGAAAAATTTATAAGCTGAGAGAACTTCATCTCGCATAATTGCGGGTAGGGCGATTTGGGAAATAGTGGGATACACTTGCTCGGCGGAATCGGCAGGTAAAACATCAGACAACGTGACGTTGTGAAAGGCGGCGATGACTGTCTCGGCTAGGTGGTAAATTTTGGCGGCATCCAGCAAGTCATGGGGAAACAACGCGGGGGTGTTGTAAACCTCGGGGATGAAGCGGTAGGGATCAAAAGCCAAAAACAACAATAGCGGGTAGTAAGCGTCGAGGGCTGCATAGGCAAGGACATCGGATTGCAAGAATGATGTCGATGGATTGTTGAAGAAGCGCAGGGCTGCTGGGAAACGTAGCCTGAGTTGGGAGACATCCAGCACCCACATGGCGGAAACGGTGGCTTTCAGCGTACGTTTTCGGGGAAGAAACCAATTTGTTGCGCCAGCTCGTATAGCGGCAGGGAGATGTCGATGTTTCGGATTACGCCGTACACGTCAAAATGGATGGCTTTGACTATGGGATCTTTATTCTTCTTCTGACAATCGGTCCGGAATTGGGTACCCAGAACAGCATATATTCCTACCCAGTCGTCGGCTCCATCGAAGGAAACTACGATGGTGTGTTCGCCGTCGACTAGAGAGAATAGTGCAGTCCAATCTTCCGGGGTTGCGGTGAACATTTCGAAGACAAACTTTGTGCCATTAGGATATGCGAGTTGCACATACCGTGGGTAGCTAGACGCCGTAGAGTCAGCTGGCATAGGCATGGTAAACTGGAACTGTTTCATGTCGGGGGCCATGATCGATTCTGTGTCGAAACCGATAAGAGTATAGCCATGGAAGTTTGGCGTGGGTCGGGCGGCCAAGGCCTGCCCCAAACTTCCAGGTGAAAGAAATATCGGTGGCGGCAACACGTTCGGAGGTCGGGCGTACATGGAGATGTGCCACGATTCCAAATCGGCGGCATGGATCAAGCGTTTGACGTTGTTTTCTTAAACAAGAGCGAGCGCGATTTTTGACATATGACACAATGGGTACCAAATCGAGGGGGCGAAGTGGAAGCAAAAGGGTGATTTTAGAGTGGAACCAAGAGAAGAATGTGGCATTGCTTGCAATTCGTAAGGAGGAAACACGCTCTCAAGAGGTGGTGGCTTGGGCCGCGATGTCACTTTGACAGGCGCATCTTGGCAACTGGATCGGGCTACGATAGCGAGATAACGAGAGTTGTCGTATGCGGAAGTCAAAACAGCGGCCGGTTGCGATGTAGTGGCGCCACAACTTGATGATGATGGGATTGCGGTGGCTGACCATGGGTCTCTGTCGCGGGGCTACAGAGTGGGGGTTTCCATGGGGTCCCAAGCAAAAGAGCATGCAAAAATAGAAGCAAAGGAAGCGTGATTAAGAAAAGTACCATTGCAGGCGAAACTTAGGTCATTTTGGTGAGGCTGTTGCTCGGCCCAATGTACGTATCGTTCGTTGACTTTGATGGATTCACGGTACGGTAGGGGCTCCTTGGCCGTGGAGGTGGATGCGGTCGACTGAGTCGTCATGTTGAAAAAATAATTTTTCGAAGAGCGGCTGGAAAATGGGACTGTTGCGTATGGAAGCGAAAAGGAGAAATAAAATAATAAGATAATAAGCCGCTGAAAGGTGAAGAAAGTGTAAAGTAAGAAAATGCAACACTACGGTTACAAAAAAGCATCACAAACACCACTATGTTAATGGTGACTAAAATCAACCTTTCCCAATTAGTCTAATGAGAGTGATAGCAGCCAGGGTCGGGTGGAAAAAAACGAATAGCCCCACGCTGAACAGAACCTAACATTAAAGAAGAAACCCCCTCCTACGGCAAAAGTGTGGGGACCGGGGAGAAGTGTAATGTGATGTTGTAAATTTGTTGAAGTTCGCCAATGGTGAGCGATGCCGGTGAGAGTACGATCTGGGGATTGGGGAATGTGTTATCTGTATCATTAGCTCGTCAACAGCGTCCCCATGATCTAAAGTAAACAAATGCGAAAATTATGTACAACTCGATGTGATGAGCGCCGTATCACAATAGAAAAATTTCAAAGCAAACTATTGTCGGTGTGAAGTGTGAGGCAGGCGCGGTCTGCCTGTTTTGAGTTCGAGCGCTTCTTTTGCTGGACGGGGGATGAACCGTTTTAATCGCGTTATAGAAACGGTTTGCAGTCGGCCGGGTGCATCAATTGAATCGATGGTGAGTACGTTTTTGGCTGCGCGAGAGGCGTCCGTGATGAGAAAATGTCCAATGAAGTCGGGTTGGATTTTGTTAGCCTTGTGTATATTGGTCAAAAGAACAAGGTCGTTGACAGCGAAGTCACGTTTTCAGGCTTTTCGGACGAAATATTTTTTGCTGGCTGCGGCTGCTGCATCGAGGTTAGCTTTTATCTTTTCGTGCATCTTGAGTTGCGCTTGCGTGAGAATATGCTGATAGGCATCATAATTTAATGGCAATGTGAGTCTGCGGGCGCAGTCATAGTCGAACCTGATGCGTGGTTCATAACCGCGTAATAAACTGAAGGGGGAATGACCCGTAGCAGTATGCGGTGTGGCGTTGTAGGCGAATAGGGCCTAGGGCAAGTATCGCTCCCAGTTGTCCGGGTCCTCGGCGGTGTACTTTTTGAGTTGAGCAATCAATCTTTGATTGAAACGTTCGACCATTCCATTGCACTGGGGGTGGTATGCCATCGTTTTAACCTTTCCTATCTTGAGTAGCTCGCAAATATCTTGCATCAGCTTCGACGTAAAGCATCCACCTTGATCGGAGAGAAGGACAAGCAGGCTACCGTGCGTGAGGACGACATTGTTGATGAAGCATTCCACAATAGTCTAGGCTTTTTGGTCCGGTATCGGATGTGCGGACACCCATTTTGTGAAATAATCCTGAAAAACAATAATGAATGGGCGTTTTTCACCTACCGGCGAAATATTGACAATATGGGTCACCATGATCTCAAAAGGGTGTTTCGGCTGGATCGGCAACAGCAGCAGAGGCAGTGACGTTCGTAGCGTAGTTAGTTGACAAATTTTGCAAGTTTTGATCCACTCAAGAACGTTTTCTTCCATGGGGGCCACCAAAAATGGGTTTTGATCGCTGCTAGCATGCGGTTTGATCCTTGGTGGTTTAAGATTTTCGCGCCCTGGAATTGAGGAAGAGTTTGGTCGACCATGGATGCGGGGACGACTAATTGCTTGACATCTTTGATCTGGCGGTACAAAAGTCGATTTTCAACAAAGAAAATCAGTGGGTGTTTGGTGGCATTGTCTGTTTTGAGTGTGGTGATGATTTTCGAAATGGCGGGATCTGCAGCTTGGGCTTTTAAAACTTTGTCCTGAGAGGTTATGGCGTCGGCGGAAGGCGGTTCATAGTCGGCAGTGGCTGGTATTAGATTGGATAGTGTGGGTTGACTGATGGTCTCTTTTGTCATTGCACACGTGATGGCATTGATTTCCACGTCAACCTCTGTGGTCGGTGTAGCCTCTGCTAAGAGTATATCCAGTACCGTTAAGTCCGCGGCCGTAGTTGCATCAGCAGGGTGAAAAGTCTTACGGAAAATCTTTGCAGTTAAGTTTTCGGTGTTCGGGATTGGTGTTTTGTGGCGGTCATCTTTCCTGGACAGGAAATCGGCACAAGCGTTGTCTTTGCCCTTGACGTATCCAACCTTGTAGTCATAATCTTGAAGATTGATAGCAAAACACTGGAGGCCTGAATTTCAGTGTTTTTCGTCTTTGAGCCATTTGAGTGGCTTGTGGTCAGTGCGAACAATGACTTTTTGGCCATACGCATAGTGGCGGTACATCCGAAAGCTGTAGACAATGGCAAGGCATTCGCGCTCAGTTGTACTGTAGCGGGTTCGGGCATTGGTGAGTACGCAGCTATTGTAGGCGATGACCCATTGATCGTTTCCATTTTCTTGGTATAGGATTGCTCCGATGGCGGTCATACTGGCGTCCGTTTGGATTACGAATTGAGCTTTTCTGTCGTAGACGGGGTAGCAAAGGAAAGGTGATGACGCGAGGGCTATTTTGATACCTTCAAATGCGGTGTGGTGTTCGTCTGTGGCAATATATTGGGCGTCTTTATGTAGGAGTCCGTACAAAGGACTGGACAAGGTAGCCAAGTTCAGGATGAATCTCTAGCACCATTGGACTAAGCCTAACAAACTTTGCATACCTTTTTTGGTCTTTGGGAATTCGTATTCGGCGATAGCTTTGACTTTCTCAGGGTCAGCAGCAATTCCGCGGGCACTTAGAAGATGTCCCAAGAACTTGACCTGCAGCGGCAGGAATTGGCATTTGTCTGGCCGAAGCGCGAGATTGGCTGCGCAGAGGGCGTTGAAAATGATTTGCAGATGCTCCAGATGTTCATCAAAGGAATTCGAAAAGATGATAATATCGTCGATGTAAACGAGGCAAATCTTCCAGATATATGGGCGAAGAATTCTTTCCATTAAACATTGCGCGTTTTTCAAGCCAAAGGGCAAAACTTTGAACGGAAACAAACCTTCTTGGCAGATGAAGGTCGTTTTGTCGCGGGAATCTTTGTCAAGAGGTACCTGCCAGTACCCTGCCTTGAGGTTGAGTGTGGTGAAAAATTTGACTTGTCCCATCGCCTCCAGGTAGTCGTCGATGCACAGAATTGGGAATTTATTGCTCGGCGTGACATGGTTTATTCCATGGTAGTTGACAACGGGTCGCCGTGAACCGTCTTTCTTCTTCACAAGGAATAGCGGTGCGGCCCAGGGCGAGCGGGAATGTTCTATGAAGTCATTGTCAAGCATTTCTTGAATATGCTGGTGGACAATTGGCCTTTGCTCCATCGCGGCGCGGTAATAATGGCGGGATACGGGCCTTGCAGTGCCGGTGTCAATACTGATGGTCAACTCACTAGTAATAGTTGGCTTGTCGCCAGGTAGGCTGAAAACGTCTCGATTATGTCGAAGCATATTAAGGGCTTTTGCATTTTGAGCCGCAGAGACGTATGTTTTTTCGGTCATCTTGTTCAGGGCCAACTCCAGCTTTTGTTGGGGGTGTGACAAGGGAACGATTTATCGAGTGCTGCGGGTTCCTGGTCAGTCAAATCGTGGTCGGCGGCAGTGGTAGCTATCTGGCAATCGACGTAGGAGTCAGAATACTCTAGCGTGTGTTTTGCCATTGCGATGAGTTGGTTCGGTTGGAGTTTGATGCTGTTTGGCGTGTTATTGATGAAGAGTAACGGACAATGACCGTTGGTAATGTTGACGACTGCAGTTTCAACTGGAAGCTCTGCAGCTACATTGTTAGTGACTAGTGGTTGCACGATCACGTCGGGAATTGTCGTCATTGTTGTGGGGAAAACAGTACTTTTGACCCATTGTTGACAATGGGGCGAAATGGAAATGGATGCTTGGGTGACGAGGAAAATTGGTTCGGCAAGCTCAGTAACCTCCAGCCGCGGGGGGGGGCGGTTAGTGTGGACTAGGTTGAGCTTGGTGAATTGGTTGTTCAGCCTCAATTTCTTCAGGCTGGCTGAAAATATCGGATTTATCATCGTAGAAACTTACTCCCTCATCCTCGGGGATTACCTCCAGGACATTGTCATTGGCAGCGTTTAGGAACAATTCTGTTTGAGGGCGGACCGAGGCGATTACCTTGAGCGGCAGTTTTACGTCTTGTATTTCTATGTAATTATCTTTGAAATTCAGAATGGCATGGATATCGGGGTGCGCGAGAAAATTGGTGCCGATGATACATTGGTCGTTTCCATCATCGTCGAGGATTACGCACTTGATCATGTGTTCGCCGAATGCGGATTCCATTGTAACGACTACTGGACCATGAGCGTTGACAACAGCGCCATCGGCGACTTTGATTTTTCCACAAATCGGCAGTTGAAGTGATTGCTTGTCGAAAGTGTGTTTGACTAATCCTGAGGACTAAACGGAGCATTGGGCACCAGTGTCGATGAGTGCGTGTGCTTTGACAGCACCGAGTTTGATTGGAATTTGGAAAGCTCTGGTAGAGGTGTATTTGTGAACAAAGGTCTTTGTGGAGGGCGTGAGGTTATCAATTTGACAAATGGACGAGTGAATGTGGCAGGGGTCTTGAAAAGCCCGTCCTGTTGCATTCCAACAGACTATGCCGGGGCTGATAATCGGTGCCGCGGAAGCGATTTCTTTGGACGGGATGACCATGTTGGCAGCGGAAGTCGATTGATTGATAGCGCCCGGTTCTATGGCGGACATTGATGCGGCAGTGGGCGGTGTTGACGCGGGTAGGGCCAGTTGTAGCTCGGAGGACTGAGAACTGGCGCGCGATGAATCTGTAGGTGTTGTAACATATGGAGCCGGCGCGGCATTGTAGTGAATATGTTGTTCCCATGGCGCCGGGAATTGATGGTTCGGGTAGACAGCGTAGGTATTCTGAACAAAATCATTTGGACGCTGTATAGAGTTACCTTCCTAAAAATTGTTTCGCGCGCCCCGGGCATAGTTTGTGCCTCTTTGTGACGGTGCTCCGCGGCGGGGTTTCCAATCCCGTTGGCCACGAATATCGTTTGAGTTGGTTTGAAAGTCAAGTTGTCGTGAATGGGCGGCGTAGGTTGGTCGGTTGGGCTCTTGCTGGGTAATTTGCTGAGCATTTTGCCGCTTGAGCCAGATGCAATCTTCAGTGTTGTGGGTGCAGGATTTGTGAGCGTCACACCAAAGACCAGTAGGTAGCATCGTGCGCGTGCGGTCTTGGCTAGCGGATCGATCGAAACGATTTGCGTATGGGTCGCGGGTTTGGGATTGGAAGCAAGGGCTTTGCTACCGGGTGTCCAGTGGTGGTTCATTCGGTCGTTGGCGCGATTTTTGTTCTTCGTAATCGCGTTCATATCTTTGAATCAATTGCTCTAAAAGCATTTCCGTGCATGGTGGCTGTTGCGGGGGTTGTTTGAGCACCTGCGGTTGGAAAGAGACGAATTTAGTAGGCGGCGGCACCCAATTTTGGGGCCGGCGGTCAGTGGAAGGAGAGCATTCATGATAGCAGTTTTGAGGGCGGTCCATGCTGCGGCCGCGTTTGAGATGGTGGTCAAAAGGCTGCGGAGACTCCGGCAGTTGTACTTCGGGGTCGGGTTGGTTCATGGGGATAGGTCTTTCCCCGGTACCAATATTGGCTTTGGTTGACTTGAGGACACTACGAGCTTTGGCTACGGCATTGACCAATTGTTGGACATTCGTAAAGCTTTTGGCTTGTTCGCCAATTGTTAATTGATAGAAAACAGGCATTTTTGTCAAAAAGGTGTCAATTACTTGTTTGTGCCGAAAAGTTGGGTCTTCATGCTGATACAATAGTTGTACATAGGTTATTACCTTACTCAAAAACATGGTGGGCTCCTCTCTGACTTCCGGGGTAATTGACGCGAGCTCGTGTTTGAGAGTCATTTGATTGCAATCCGGAGCTGGTTGGAACATGAGCAGATTTTTGGCGTCTTTGTAACGCGTCATGTCTTGAATCATATTGCTCGGCATATCGGGGGTAAGTCAGCCTAGTGCACTCATTTTTACGTGGTTGGAGGCATCATATCCAAACTCGTTTTCTAGGCGAATGAAGAAGCGTAATAGATGTTTATTTGTTGCGGGGCCATCAATAATCAATGGGTGCATATTGTTGACAATTGTTTGATGCGGCTATCTTCTTCGCGATAGGATGTTGCAGCATTTTGTACTGAGGTTGCGGGTGGTCGTAGTAATCGTCCAGCGGGTAATCTGAGAAGCCGAAATGGGTTGGCGTCCTTGATGCGCAGAACGGGGTAATTCTTCATCTCCACGCGGGGTGTGAGAAAATTCGTTATTGTACAGGGTATCCGCTTTAGGTTTGACTTGGTTAGGCAGTCGGCCAAAGACTGGAGCCGGTTCGGTTTCACGGAGGGTTTCATTTGGAATGTAGATATCTCGCATTTCCTCGCCATGAAACCGTGAGGACACCGGCAGTTGTCTTGGTGTGGGCGGATTGCGCGCGTTAGTTGCAGCGTCGGTTGTTGAAATCAACTGTTGCATTTGTTCTGCAAGGGCAGTGAAACGCGCATTTGTAGCTTTGGTTTGTTCTTGGATTTCGCGTTGGATGCGTATTTGCTGGGCTTGAAATTGATCAGAAACGGCGCCAATAAATTGGTCAATCGTTTGTACCATAGGAACATTGTTGGTGATGCGTTCGGCGGCAGTGCTGAGTTGATCCAGTGCATCGCGTGCTTTGATTCGAAAATTTTGAACTTCATTTGCATTTGCAATTGCTAGGCTGCTGCGGTGATTGTTTGTCGGAGCAGGGGTGGCGGCTGGGGCCTGCGGTGGATCAATATTGATGAAAGATTCGGAAGAGTCGGGTCTGGCGATGGTTTGATCATTGCTACCTTGGGCGGTGATGCTTGGTGGCGGTATTTGTGAAACGGCCAGAGCGTTAGGACAAATTACGGCGGCAATGAGAGGGTTTTGATTTAGGGAAGGCGAGGGTTGTGAATTGGCTGTCACCGCCATTGCGGGGATGAGTGGTGCTTGCGGTTGTGCTGTCCCGTCCAACGCAGGGGTACTGAAAGTAGACAAGGGCCGATTATGGGGCGGGAGGCTCACCGTGGATACTGCTGATGATTGCGCAATATTCGATGGTCACGGCAGTAACATTTGATCAAGACTCATGGCGCGACGCGCAGCTGTGGCAGCTTTGGGGAACTGGACCGCGACGGTAGACATGTGAAATCCGGCGGCATATGGCTTACTTTTGGCATCTTTTTCCGTAGGGTATAGTAACATTTTTTTGTAACCTTGGGCCCAACTGCGGCGGGGTCGAATTTTGGAATTTTCTGCCATTTTCGGATGCAATGCAAAAGCGGGGAAAGGAAGCATACAATCCAAGCAGTCACTAGTGTTGTATTTTATGATGGGCTGGGTGCTGATGAGTTGCAGGCAGGATTGGGATTCCGAGGTTCGTCCTTAATGTACGTGTTTCCCACACCCACGTTTACCCGATTAACTTAAATTCCTGTACCTAAACCCCAACACTAATTATCCCACCAATTAAGGAAAGTCTAATTTCCTTAACTGTCTCCCTTATTGCGCAAGGTGGAAAGGCCAGAGAGTTTTTTCCTACCTTTATATTTTACGCAATAAATAAACAAAAAACTTACATACGAATGATGACGGGCAAGAATTAACAAAAAGGAAAAAATGAATAACTCCCACACACTGGGCAAGAGAAAGAAAGGCTGCGTGGTCGGAGGCGACAAATGGCGTGACTAGTGGTGGCCGGCGAGGCACACAACTAGTATGTAAAAAGAAATAACAATAATAATCATTGAGAGAGACCAGGGCACGTGTACCAATGCGTGCTACAGTAAGACGGCTGCTGTTAGTCCGCATTGCTCTCTCCACTTGATACCTGCGGGCCTCATACGCGCTTTGACAAAACAATGAAAATTGGCGGAAAACACACTACAACAACATCAGGCCATTGCGTAACAGCTGACGGGTCCATTATCTGGAATGAAACAGCATTCTAAAAGCTATGCCTCTTTGAATACAAAAAGACACATCCCATAAAACTGACACAAACCCACAAGCTACAAAGTGCATTCTCCTTAAAAAATACACTCTTTTCGAACCCAAACTGCCCAGAAATCCAAGACAGTGTCCTAACCAAACAGGGCATTATTGTGCAGTTAGACAAAAGAACCCCACATTGTAATGCCTTCTTAACCCCACAAACCAATGAAACCCATACTACACTCTAAGATTTTGACCATTTCAAACTCATTAATGCAAAATTAAACTATCTAGCTGATAAAATCCAGGAATTCAAGATCCTAAATTTCAAAAACGTCTGGAGTGAATTATGGAGACAGGATCAGCGTCACCTTGATCTAGTATGGCAAATTTTGCGCCTTGATGCAACCCTTGAGGCGCGTGCATTCCTACAACAAACTGACATAATAGCAGAATTCACAGGAGATACCTTGCAGTCTGGCACTGTAAGCAGGTAAATGCATCCAAAGTCTTTTACAACCATAAAATCAAGGAAACATGCTACAAACTTTTACCTATTCCCATGGTAACCAACCTCATTTTTTCGAACCCAGGAGGAAACAATTTGACCCCTATCTCACAAACTGTAGATTGCCATCACATGCATGTAGCCCTTCACAAGCAGAATAATACATGGGTCAGGGAAACAGGATCCCAGCATGTCACTGATCTACCTTTAGACATTGTCTGGAACCAAAATTTCTCCCTCTTTCATTTCAACACACCTGCAATTTTTCATGATCAAATCCCAACCATTTCAACCAACTTACTCTCTTTGAAACAATACATTTACAAAACCCACACACTCGGAATTGTTGTTAAAAAACTCCTCAATTATACCGCCCAAATGTCTCTTAACTCAGATACAGTCTACAATATGATCTCAGGCAGTGGCCAAGCAATTGGAAATACCCTCTCCGACGCAGGTCAAGGCATAGAAAAAGTAAGGCCGACCTGTATAGGTTGTATGGTTAAGGATACCCCTATCTTTTGTGTACGACCTATAATTTGTCATTTTTTGTCTATTTATAGGTCGTACAGTAAACATATAGGGTCCATTTTTTGTAGATTTATAGGTCATACGCTAAAGGATACAGGTTCTAGAGTTACCGTAATAGTAGAATTAGGGTAATTTTCGATTATGGTAATAATGGAATTAGGGTAATAGGTGTGTTACTGTAAATGGAAAAGGAAAATCAATGATGAATGGAAAATGGAAAAAGGAGACTAAAATGAACAAAAAATGGAAAAAGAAATAAAAAGAGATCATGTGTAAAAACGGCTTCCCCCATGGGCAGAGGAAGCCTTTCAAAAATTTGCGCCCTTGGACCCTCTTTGACAAAAGGGCACCACCTGCTGGCGTAAATATGTTCGGAGGTCCCATTCCTGAATGATCATTCGATCGTTCAAGTCAATCTCAAACGGTCAAATTGGTCAGTAATAGTCTGTTTAATGAGTAAAATCTCAAGAGAGTCAATACATGATGAAACATTATCCTTACAGGTGCATGTGTATAAAGTTTGATGTTCTGCCAAAAATGGCCAAGAAGGTCTTTTATAAAGAAATGACCAGAGGGAGCTGATCATAAAAAGCATGTAGCCAAATAAGGTCTTTTATAGAAAATGACCAGAAAGAGCCGGTCATAAAATGTGTGTAGAAAATTTGGAGAGTTGACATTCAGAGTTGAAAAATTTTTACATATCAAAAAGAAAAAATTTTTAATTCGATGCAACATTCTACTTTATTGTAAAAATCATTTAGTCCAACCATAAGGAAATGTACAAAAATTACGTTTCAAAATAGGTTTATCATATACTACACAAAATTTTTTCAAAGTTTTACGAGTAACAACTTTACGATCTTGCTGACGCTCTATACGGAGACTATGTACATTTACTTCTTCTTTTCCATTGTTTTTTACAAAACCAAAAACCATTCGACGAAGCGAATAAAAATTGACTTTTTTCATAGTATCTGATGACAAAGTGATACCGCGGACTTTGATTACATGACGGTATTGGTCTGTAGATGGACTGTACAACCTGTAAGCATAATTTTTAGGACCTCCACTGACGAATTCGGTAATGTAAGATCCAGAATCATATTCACGTAACTCGTCAGTCATTTCACCAAGGCACTAACTAGTAGGTACTTGATATTGTTGTTTGTCAACTGTTGACAGGTAAATAATACTATCCGTGTCAAAATACAATACTCGACTTTTTAATCGCTCAATGTAAGAATATAACTTTAGTTGAGCTTGAGCCGTTGTATAAGCTGCAATAACAGCGTTAGTATTTCCCATGACTTCCGCAAAATCATCATGTTGACAATATGTTGTTGACACCAATTGTTCATTGATTAGTCTAACATTCTTAATAATGTTGGCCGCATTCATCACAAGTTCAAAATATTCTTTGGGTGCATTGTGGATAACAGTTTTATCCATATTGTTTCGTTGACCAAACTAAGAAAAAAAAACATAAAAATAATTAAATAAAATACAAAAAACTATGCAAAGTTACTTTTCCCCAGAAAGAATTTAGCATTAATTTCGCCAAAGCCCTCTTTCGAGGATTTTTTTAAAATCTTCAAAGAATCCAATGAAATATTCTCACGATTGTAGACCTCCATTCCATATTCATGTTTTCGCTCAGCTGTCTGAGCTTTAGCAGGGTAGCCTTCATTCTCCTATTAAAAATTACAATCAAATTCTGTCACATTTACATAATATAAAACTTACTAGTTTCATTTTCATAAAGGTATTGACGTATTGGGTGGTTTTTGGTTGGATGATATTGCTCAATATTATTATAATGCCAAACCTCGAAAATCTTGAGGAGATGAAACAAAAATGATATACATAGGAAAAAAGAACCATTACAGTAACAATGTGCCTTATATCCCTTCTCTAAGGCTTTGTATAATTCTATCCTAACCCATGTACCATCTAATGCTCTGTCTTGGTCGTTATGCTCGCATGTGGTCTTTTATGAATCATGCTTGCAAGTTTTGCATAAAGGAAACAATAATTTACCACCATGTCGATATGGTAGAGCAGGATGTAAGGGTTTGGGAGGTGGTAAAACTGTACACTGGATTAACCCCTCATAAGGCTGGGACATTGAGCTGATCTCTTCAAAATCTTCAGTAAAGATTTTTGGATGGCCTGTAGGGTATTTCCCATATTTGTTGACAAATGGGTATAAGCTGCATACATCTACATAATTCATCTTTTCTCCAGGTGTACCATCTTCATTGTACTTAATTTTATGATACAGCTTTACAGCATTAGTGCGACCGCCGAAGAAAGCTAAAACAAGAAAACTTTTGACAAAATAAAAAAGAACAATTCAAGATTTTACCTTCTCGAGGATTTATAGGTTCAGGTAGTTTGACTGTATCAAAAAATGTTTTCATTTCGTGATCTGAGTGAAGTTGTTGTAAGAGTTCGCATTCCCACATTTCAACTATGGTATAACCAAGTGATTGAAGTTCCATAGCCCGATTAAAAGTGTTTTCATATGCATCGACTGCTTTTGTATCATTATTGGCTGTTAATTGATATCTATTTTTCATACATTTAGGGCAACCATGCCAATAACAACCCTAAAATTAATAAATTGTGGTGTCTTAATGAGCAAACATATGGATATTGAAATTTCAAAAATTTAAACAAAATTACCTGATAAACCATCAACTTTGTATCTTCCAATTTGAACTTCACCACCATTAAGTTTATGTCGAATATACAGTTTTTCATTTTTATGAGCTAACCATTTCAGCCATTTTAAAGCTATAACAGACTGTCTTTCTTCTTTACCATAACCTTTGTACGGTATTACACCAATAGTATCTGGCTTCAAAAATAAACATCGGAAAACTAAGTTGCAAGCACTAGCAATAGTTATTGAATTTTCAAAAGGATCGACATTGGTTTCTTCCATAAAAATATCACGAAAATTCATACAACATTGTCCTAAAACTTGCACATCGCTACGACAGTAGTCAAGTAACTCATTATCAAAATTAAAATGACACCCCTAAACAATGATGCATTCAAATGCAAAACTTTATACTTTTGCAAACTTACTGCTTCAAGCTTTCCATTATACCACTCCAAAAATGTGGCAGGAGCCGCAGGTTTCATAGCATTGTAACCGTACATGTCCAGTGAAGGATATGAGCCAATATAACCGTAATTTTCTTTTCTATTAAAGAAATTAGGGAAATATCCTTTACATATTTCACTTATTCCAAATGTTTTCGGTAAAGCCGCCAAAGGCATCGGAAGAAAGTTCAGAGAATCAATAATTTTTAACGACCCTACTTTGATACACATCAACTCTAAACCTAAAATAAATAAATAGATGAAAATGAAAATGAAGAACTATAAACAATTTACTAATTCACCCTTATTAATGATATGTAGTTTATGATGTCCATTACGATACAAAAACTGTATTATAAATTGTCCATCGAATCCTCGAGAATTATGCGCTATTGCTGTAATGTTTTTCATACCTTTTGCAAAAAGGTATTCACAGAAATCATTTAGACATGTAGAGCCATTGAAAATATGCTCTCGTTGACCGCATGTATCACAGCAAAAATTTCCCTCGTTTTGACGACACTGATCGCATACAGTATGGACAACACATAAATTTGGTTCATGTTCAAACACATCCCCTAATTCGGTTTGTCATAGAATTTTTTCCTGCGTAGTCTCAAAATCATAAAAAACAAATTTTTGATTAACAGGACACTTATCAGTAATTCCTGTTTCATTATCATCTAGACACTCATCCTCATAAACATTTGTTTCAAATATATCTTCTTCCTCTTCAATTTGTTCGCTACCAACAGGTTGCATAAAACATAAATGTCCTAAAATTAAAAATTTTCATATAAAATAAAATAAAATAAAATAATTATACCGTACCTAATACCTTTTTTAGGTACGCTTTTATTGCATGTTTTGCATTCAAAATAACCGCAATTATGAGGTTTAGAATGTGCTTGTCGAATCAGTGTATCACATTGTTCGCACACTTTGAAACAGTCGCAAATAGATACCCCTGTTTTTTGACGTTTTCATTGACCTCTTTGAGTAAAAACAAACTTGTGTCGAGATAAACACTCATCGTTTTTAAAATATGGCAGACGATCTTTGCATTTTCGAGCATTAAATTGATTACATCGGGGTGTATTGTAACACAGAGGACAAACGTTTCTGCATCTGTGTTCCATTTTGTTATTGTAGGCCGATCGCAATGAGGGCAAAAGTAGCTGCGGTCAAAAAATCCAGGCATCTTTGTAATGATGGAGTAATGGTTATCATGGTGGTAAATATTCAAAACATGCATTGCTTAAGGTCGTTAAAACTCTAAATATTTACACAATAACAGAAAAATAAAAAACTCTAGCCTCTAAATATCAAATCTTTAAAGCGTTCTTTGCTAAAAACTTTGATTTGATAATTGGGTAATAAAACAGCTTGCAGTTGTTCCCACTGATGAAAACTGTAAGCTCCTTGATGATTAGCTAAGCCTGCTAAGGTCATCAGTTCTTTAGCAACCTTTGTTTGCAGCAGATGTGACTTGTCAGACTTTCGAATACTTTCCCATTTGTGCTCAGCATTCTTATCTTTTTTATGAATGTAAGCTCTAGCAACAACTAGAGCTCTAGCAAAACATAAATCATCCGTGTTGTTGATTTGAATAATACAGCATTTATCTTTTAGAAAATCATTATGTTTTAAATATTGATGAGCATTGTGAATACCTTAAATTAAAATAAATAAATAAATAAAAATAAAATGTTACATAAGTAATTTTAATTAGCTTACCGCTGCCCTCAGGTGGTGTTACAACAATCGTATGAATTGTAGATTGACGACTATCAATTTGTATTTGCTCATTTGATTGAAGAACAGCATTAAGAGTGTTTACAATAAAATCTCCAGTTAAAGCATGTTTCGGTCTAAAAGGTATCAAAACACGACCTTTCATCAAATCTGGATGGTCAAAGGAAAACCCTATAAACGCATTATCAGCGACATTCTCAGAAATTTGCTCTACTATACGATGAAACATTGGCACTATTTGAGCATTTAAATCATCCATATGTTCAGTATTACGAAAGTTCACAGAGTACTCGCGACCTTCCGTATTAAAACGCCTAATATTTATGGTATTGGGTTGACCTAGTTCGAAAAAATCATCCGCAACAAAAGATGCATTCGTTACACCTCCACTACCCCCAACACCACCACCACCGCCACCAATTTGAGCTGCTTCGTAAATTTCTTCCTCATCAGAACTGTAAGGTGTATAACTTTTGTATTGATCATCTTCATCATCATCATAATCTAAAACAGTTCCTTCTTCTTCTTCTTCTTCCAAAATATTATTATTATCAAGTGTTTCTTCTTCTTCTTTCTCAGAGGTAATATTCTCTGAAGACTCATTCACGATCATTTTATCATCTTCATCAGAAGTAATATCTTCTAAAATTTCCATAGGCATGTCATCTTCATCCGAAGTAATATCTTCTAAAATTTCTATAGGGATGTTGTCTTTGTCCGAAGTGATATCCTCTTAAATAGGTTTCATTATAACAATTATCCAAACTAGAAAATATAAAAACTATAAACTAGAAAAATAGAAAACAACCTATTCATCAAAACTTATACAGTACTAATAGAAAATTTTTATAAATTAGCAAAAACTATTAATTTTATGGTAGAGATTTAATTATTGTTTACGAGGTTATTGTAGTACTTTTCTTTTTTATGATGGGGAAGCTTTAAAGACCTCTATAACTCATGAACATGTGCCCATATCATTTCTTTAGCTTATTTTATTAGCATATAACCAGATAAAACCAGTTGAAACCCTGTTTTACCATACAACCCTAGTATTTTTGTTTTGATTCTTGAAGCTATAAAATAACTGTAACAGCTGCTTATAACCTTGTTGCACCATCTTTTCTTTTTATGTGGGAAAGCTTTAAAGACCCTTATAACTCATGCGCACACAGCTATATTGCTTCTATAGCTTTGACCTTGATAATTACTATAACACATAAAACACATATATTTTTCTAGCTTTGATCTCAAAGGTTACCATAGCACATAAACACATTTTATTTTATTTTTGTAGAACATAGCTCCTCCTCTCATATACTCTTCAGAATAGTAGAATACTGTAGGATATATGTCTTGAATATTTATTATGCTTATAACTCCTCCTCTTACATCTATAAGCTATATATCCTGGTTATTTTATTATAGTTACAGCCTCCTTTTACTCTAAAATTTTGTACACTTTATACATTTATCTGTTTTGTTGCTACAAAAACTACTCGCTTCTTTCCTCTCTCTCTCTTTGGTATATTTCTTCAAGAATTTTCGAAAATGTAACACCAGTTCATGTTAGACGAAAACATGGCATTATTTGTAGTGGTTGAAGGAAGATACGTGTCAATTTATTTTCGTAACGTCGACCCTAAAACAAAAGAGGCATATGGTTGTGGATTCAAGCTCATTTTACCACAATACGGTATACTAGGTCGCAATGTCAATATTATTGAAAAGACATTTTCACATGGAGGTCAATGCGGCATCAACCTTGGTTATAAGATGTTGGTCGAGAGCGATGGGGTTACAGTAGGATTTAACAATTTGTTTAATGGAATGACATGGTGTTTATCTAAAGAAGTGAGCTGATATATGAATTCTTTCTTTCTTTCTTTCTTTTAAAATATATAATGTTTTATTCTTTAGCAATTTTGGCGCTGGACCAATATGATACATGAGATAGCGCCAGCTATTTCAAACGAGTACAATGCTTTAGCAGTAAATCACCAATTAGCGATAAAACGCAAAACAAACGAAAATGACGACATAGCTGGAAAAGATAGTTCTACCACAAAAATCGTTAAAGAAGAAGAAGTCGCTGCAGATAAGAAAATTATTAAAGAAGAAGAAGGGGTTCATGCTACAAAATTCACCGGAGAACAATGCAATGCTAGTGAAGATCAAACGGTAGCTAGCCTTCAAACGTTGTTTGTTAACGATCTCCTCATCAACTGTTTCAATAATCCTGACTACGATTCAACGCCGGATACCAGTTCTTTAGACTCCGAAACCAAGCGTATTTGTGAGTTACGTGTTTCGGGTTTAGATATTCCATGGTTTTTTGATGAGCAAGTAGTAAAAGGTAAAAAATTATTTATAGTTATATGTGCTGAGCTAGTTATGCAAGACATCTTTAATGGGTGTATTTTTGATTGTTATTGCATGAAAGAGGTAGGAATTGTTGAGGATCATCAGTGTCCAGCTCATAATTCCATATATAATATTGCAATTACATCAACAATTAATTGTTTATATGAAAAGATGGGACTTATTATTGACTGTTTTTCTAACACACATATTCCACTATCCAAAGCTGTTTTTCTTGCCGAGCCTGGAACTAGTCATTTATACATGTTAGGAATTCAACCACCAAATTTGAATGATTTACAAAGTTTTTATGTTTACTGTAATATTATTGAAAATTAGATTTTTGGAAATACTTTAGCACCCCTTTTACGTATAGTAAATGTTCAGGGAAAATACAAAGATAATGTGAGTCAATTATATGAAACACCTCACTATATACCCATTCGATTAAAAGAAATTACAGTACTCGAGATTAATATAAAAAACAGTATGAATGAGCTTATACCCTTTCAGTTTGGGAATGTTATAGTTAAATTACATTTCCGGCGACATACTCCTTTATTCCTATAATCATAGTATCAAATTTTTATTTATTCATTCATTCATTTGCATTTGGACACATTGTTGTCAGGTTGAATTTTCGCAAACGCTCTTAATTAATTAATTCATTTAGTTGTTCCTTTTGATTTTCAAAGCAAAATATGCATACCGTATTTATCCCTGAACCCGTTGATTACTGGATCAAAATTTATTAACACAGCATTTAAGATAATCAATTTCAGTTAGGTGGTACCTTAGAAGGTTTCCGAGCAGCATAACCATATTATTATAGACATCAAGGAGCTGGAGTTGGTAATTTTTTTAAGAGTTTGTGGCGTCTAGCTATGCCTTTGTTAAAATCTGCAGGAAAGCATGCACTTGCTGCAGGTTCCAAAATTGCAGGCGATGTTGTAGAAGGCCGTTCTTTTAAAGAAAGTGTTGCTGAGCATGGACAAAACGCAGCTGGCAGCTTATTACACGAAACGGGCGAACACATTCATAAAGGAAAAGGTTTAGGGATGCGTAAACATATAAATTCTACGATACATATAAAAAGCAATAAAAAGTTAAATGATGGTCAGCGTCAACAACATCAACATCAAAAACAACATAAATGTAAACACCTGAAACGACGTTCCTCATTCTTAAAAAAGACTCCACGTAGAGTAGTCGGTTTCAAGGATATCTATTCAAAATGAGTAAATTTATTGATGCTGCCTCGTCTCCTAGTAGTAAAACAGAGTTAGATTTATTTACCGTACCTCCAACACAAGTTGCTACTCGTAGAAGTTTTTGGTCTGAAATTCAGTTACAAAATCCTTTTACTAATGAAGGACCTTACGAGTTTGTTATTTCACCTGATTCTATGTTGGACTTATCAAAAAACTTTATATATTTTACTATTCGAATTACGAAAGCTAATGGCGCTGCTTGCACTTTAACAGCAGATGCCAACAACAATATCAGTGGTAATGTTGTGGTGCCAATTAATTTGATCGGCAAAACATTTTTTAAACAGATCAAGATGTACTTAAATGGAAAATTAATATCTGACAGGTAAGTTTTATAATTAAATGTATGTTTACGTTTTTTAATTTTAACATTTTAACATTTTAGTGGGGATAGATACACTTACAGATCTTATTTGGAAACGGAATTGAACTATGGACGTGATGCTAAGTCGACACATGTTGCAGCTGCTGGTTATGCTTTTGAAAATGGTGATGTTCTTGATATAAAGAAAAACAAGGGTGCTTTGGAAAGAGTTCAGATGTTCAAAAACAGTGCAGTTGTTGAATTAATGGTTCCTATACATGCCGATCTATTTATGCAAGAACGTTTTCTATTGAATCAATGTACTTTGAAAATTGATTTATACAGACATAGAGATGATTTTTGCTTGCAAAAATTTATATCTACTGACAACCAAGCTTATAAAATCGAGGTTAAAAGGATGTCTTTATTTATTAAAAAAGTTGAAGTTGCGGATAATATCAATCTAGCTACTGAATCCATGTTACAAAATACAGCTGCAAAATACCCTATTCGTCGATGTCATGTTACAAGTCTATACATAACAACTAGTCGTCGCTCAGCTCCTCTGAACTCATTGTTCACAGGTCCTTTACCTCATCATCTCTTTGTGGCGCTCGTTGATGGTTCGGCTGCTAGGGATGATTATTATCAAAGTTCCTTTAATTTTAAGCATTTCGGATTAAATGAAATTAAAATAACAAGTGGTACTACAACATTACCTACAACGCGGTATATGTTAAATAATAAAGAAAACAAATTTTTGCGCACTTTTATACAATTATTTGAGGGTGTAGGAATTGGTACAGATAACAAGGGTAATGAAATTACTCGAAATTCTTTTACAACGCATAACACGGTTTTTGTTTTTGATTTGACCCCTTGCGGTATGGATGGTAATTTTTGGGAACTCGTACGTGAAGGAACCACCAGTTTACAGATGAATTTTGGCGAGGATATACCAGATGGCGGTATTGAAGCACTTATATATGCAGAATTTGACTCTCTCGTAATGATTGATAAAAATCCTGAAACCTTTACGGATTATAGTATTTAAATACGTTATATTTATATGTACATTTCATCTCATTTTTTTATAATAATAAAAATCACTTATAGTTGTTGTTTTTTATACAACCCTTCTCTTTAGCTATTGTTTAGAAATATTCTTTTAATTTATTCCTAATTATAAATGAACTTCCTTTTATTACTCCTTCTTTCCTTTATTTTCTCCTTTAATTCTACAGTACTATGTAATTATCTTGTACATTCTTTTTACCCTAAGACCTGTAGAAAGCTATATAATACAGCAACAATTCTCAATAGTAGCACCACTATACTTTATGCAATTTTGTGCATATTCTCTACATATTGTTTACTCATACATCTCTAACTATCTGACTACAGTAAACCCTTTTTTATATTCCAAAAGTTGACCCACACACACACACACACACACACACACACACACCCATAGTAGAACTCTAAAGAAATTACCTCTACTAATAAACGCAAAAAATAAAAAATTTTTGTTAATTTTAATTCAATTTAATTTATTCGAAACAAAATATATATATATATATACAAAATTTAAAACAAAATAGAATAAATTATACATATATACAAAATTTAAAACAAAATAAAATATACATATATATACAAATTTTACCTAAAAATAAAAACATTAAGTTTCAAAAATTTTGCAAAAATTTTTACTTACATAGATACTATATACATACGCAGCCACCGCCGCTGCCGCCATCGCAGACCTCGCTAGAGGTTTCACGTGTATCCACTAAAATTTTTACAAAATTTAATAACTATTTTAGTTAAACAAAAATTTTTACTCTAATATATCATTTTAACTGCTAAGTAATAGGTACAAGATCTATCAATAGTCTTTATTTTATCATAAATCTTCTAGAATATTCTAGAAATGTTCTTTGGTAAGTTTTAGACAACTCAGCTGTATACCATACATTAATATATGTGAATTAAAAATCTGTAAGATACTACGGCTAGCACAATTTAACCTACACATATTCATCTTGAAATATTGTAGTAGTAAAAGCTTATAATAATTTTACTCTCATTAAATATAAAATTTATATATCTACAACATGGTTTAACTATAACATCAGAACTTACTAGAAATGCGGTAGCGCCAGTCCTATCCTCTCCTCGATGTAGCGATCGTCTGCGTTTCCCCATTCAGCCCTCGCACCAGGGGGGAGGATATTCCACAGGTGCGAAGCTAGGTGGCCGTTGGCCAGTGAAGGGTTTTCGAACATCTGGCGTAGACGTTTCATAAAACCCCAAAAGGGTTTCTGTCTAGCTGGATATTCAACCCCTCGCTGGCTTTTCCACCAGCTCTTGAAGTCCGCCAACGCCTCCTCCCAAAAGACGGACGCCCATGCATCAATGCCCTCCTTTGTTAAAAACGGCTCTAAATTAATAATAATATCATAAAATAGCATCCATATTAATTTTTAAATCAAAATATTTGTAAAATCATCGTACCATAAGCCTCGTAGGCGGCTCTTAACGCCGAAATAAACATAATGAATAGGGCCTCCATTGGTACTCTCAGGAGTTGTGCAGGTACAAAAATAAGAATGATTCTTCTTCTTCTATTTTTTCTATTTATACCTCTTTACCCTCATTAAACCTTTTCCAGTTTTTTCTGCTTTTTGGTTGAATCTTTTCGGTTTTTCTTTGAAGGTTCTCGACTCTAGGTTATTCTAGAAAACTATCAAAATAACAATAATCACCACCTTAATTGTTTTGGTATTGCATCTCTTTAAAGGCTTTAGGCTCTAGGTTATTCTAGAAAACTATCAAAATAACAATAATCACCACCTTAATTATTTCGGTAAAGCGTCTCTTGCTACCGTGTTTTATAGAACTTTTGACCTTTTCTGGCATTTCTAATTGGTTTTACAATCTAAATGGCTTCAGCTGTCTAACCTTTCTATGTTTGCTCTGGGAAACACTCTGTATACAAAATCGTATCTACCTGCATAAATCATGCAATATAATGTATTAATTTTCTATTCCCAGAGTAACATTCATGTATGGCTACCCTTGATGATTTGGTTCTTTTCTTTTCTTTTCTTCAAATATTTTTTGTAGTATCAATTACTTTTTTACATCTAGAATATTTTTTCATCTCAAGTGCTCACTTTTCTACATGCGCTTTATGCCCCACTCTTTTGGGTCATTTTTCTATAAAAGAATTTGATCATTTACGACCTTATAAGTATAAACCCATAGGAATAATGTTTCAAGTTTTATAGACTCTTAGAGTTTTTATATGTGGAATTGAGCATTCTGATCTAAAAGACCGTTCTAATTTGGATGATCATTCAGTATGCAGGGCTTCAGATTAGCTATTCTGTTAACCTGCAGATGGCGCACCTCTTATTTTGGAGCCCGAGGGCGCTTTTTTTGAACAACTTCCTCCGTGGGTGGAGGGAGTCATTTTTATAAATGCTTTCTTTCTTTTTTGTTTTCCATTTTTTGTTCACGTTATCATTATTTTTGTATTTAGACTACAGTATTTTAGCGATAAACAAAAATAAAATAGTGTTTCAAAAGTTTTATAATAATAAGCTAAAATGTTGCATCGAATGGAAAATTTCTTTTTTTGATATGTAAAGATTTTTTAACTCATCAAATTTTCTACAAGCTTTTTAGGACCAGCTCATTCTGGTAATTTTCTATAAAAGACCCTATTTGTCTACATGCTTTTTATGGTCAGCTCGCTCTGGTCATTTTTTTTATAAAAGACCTTCTTGGCCATTTTTGCAGAGCATCAAACTTTATATGCATGCACCAGTATGGATAATGTTTCATCGTGTATTGACTCTCTCGAGATTTTACTCATTAAACAGACTATTACTGACCAATTTGACCGTTTGAGATTGACTTGAACGATCGTTCAGGAATGGGACCTCTGAACATATTTACACCTGCAGGTGGCGCCCTTTTGACAAAGGGGGTCTAAGGGTGCAAATTTTTGAAAGGCTTCCTCTTCCCAGAGGGGAAGCTGTTTTTACACATGATCTCTTTTTATTTCTGTTTCATTTTTTGTTCATTTTAGTTTTCCTTTTTCGGTTCAGCATCAATTTTCCTTTTCCATCTACAGTAACACACCTATTACACTAATTCCACTATTACCATAATGGAAATATTACCGTAATTCCACTATTACGGTAATTCTAAAGCCTGTATACTTAATCGTAGGACCTATAAATCGACAAAAAATCGATTGTATATGTTTACTGTACGACCTATAAATCGGCCAAAAATGACAAATTATAGGTCGTACACAAAAGATAGGGGTATCCTTAACCGTACGACCTATACCAGCCGGCCTTACTACTCATAGAAGATGTAATAACCGGCACTACATAAAGCCTCACAGAGGGGTTAAATAATTTACTCAAGGGACCCTTACAAATCATTATCAATCTAGCCTTTATCACTGTAGTCATTGCAGGTGTCCTTTACACCTTACTCATTCTTCGAAAATATTTCCCTTCCCCAAAACATCATGTTACTACTGAACATGCATACAAAATACCATCCCAGAACAGAAATCTACATGAGACCATTTCCCCCTCATTCAGCCATGCTCTCTTAGAATTAGCTAATTGTCACAGGGCCCAAACTCACCAGAAATACGTCCTTGTCAATATTGATACCCTGAGAACTCCTGCAATTGAACTTATAAATCAAATCCACCAATCTGGGTCAAATAAGTCACCCCAAAGTGTTACACTCAAACACCCCCTCAACAATACAACTTTTACGGTACATGTAAATGAGACAACCCCTTTCTACCCTCAAGAAGCAGCTATCAAAATGGCCCCCACCCCTTCACACCCTCGAAACCCTTGAACGAGGACGTTCAACTTCCGAAGGAGGGAAATGTAACGTACATACTATCGCAGTACAGTAAATACATATTGTACATTATGTGATATTCATTTATTAAATATTATTTCATTTCTTAATCTATCTTCTCAAGGGTGTCTGGGATTCACACCCAAACATTCCTGTAAAATTATGTGAAGTACTTTATTTTGATCCTTCCACACCTCAGTAGCCGCTATTGACCCAATTAAGACGCCCCAATTAATTTGCACAACAGCAGCTGATCCCCTAGAATCTACACTAAAATACACATTCCACAGCTACCGAAATTCCTCATAAAAATCGTAAACAACACCTGCACACAGTAAAAAGTAAAAGCCCCGCCAGACAGTAGTCTCAAGTGCAACGGTAGCGATGGTCCCACAAAACATATGTACACAGAGAAATTGATACATAAGCATGCACAGAAGCGCAGAGGTGTGGCTAAGCCCACCATAGGAAGCAAGCATAGGGAAAACATGAAAAGCCTACAGTACTAGGAAAGCAGCGTGACCAAATTAGCAAGAAGACAAAGCAAGAAGCAGCGAATTGCAGAAGAAGATGGACAGAAGCGAGACCTCCCACAGGGTCAAGAGAGTGGCCACAGAAGCCGTATTTAAAGAGAAGCAAAGCATGATTCAATCAGAAGTGGCGATTTTAATTTTATTTGCGAGTGCGTTCTCCGTAAAAGCAAGATTTTTTTAAAGCAGTTAAACCGAGTTTTGTTATTTGCAAGCAATCGTTTTGTATTTTATATTGATGAGCAAGCGATCATGGAGTCCGCATTTAGTTGACCACCATTACATTCGTACCCCCATCCTGATTGTCCTTCGCACGGTTCTCCTTTGAATCAAGTAAAGTATCACTCAGAACTGGTCGTTACAAATGCAATAATTTCGGATAAAAATCCAAATTTTTGTTTCTTTTTCAGGTTCCTGAGCAGATGGGGAATGGTCTTAGAACAGCCTAAAAAGTTCAAAATTTTGATTGTTTTCCAAAATTAAGCATTCTGGGTGAAAAACAAGCATTTCTGACGTTTTTGCAGTTTGCCTTTCCAATGCATCAAAGGCCATCTGAATAACTCTTGAGTAAATGAATTTCAAATGATTTCTGAAATATATTGAAATATTTAGAAATTTAAAATTTTTCATTCAGGGCATTTCGTTCAGCAACTGTCAAACTTAAATCAATGAAAATTCATCAGGACACTTCGAGTCACATTTTTCCTTCTTATGTATTAGGCAAAGAAGCATCATATATTCCCAGAACTCAATTAGTTAGGCATTTATGCAGGTTCAAAAAATATTTGGATGACTGTCCATAGTGTGCAAATCTCTACAGCTCACAAAATGGTGCATTGTAATGACGATGTTAATTTCGCAGCTACTGTAGGAATGTATTAAGTGAAGTATAAAAAAGTATAATATTGCGGCATCATTAGAGAAGATGCTGAGGACTGTCCCTAAACAGGATTTTTCTCTTTTTCCATTGTTTCCCTTTACGTCAAGTGTCTCGAAGTGTAACGACCAGATTTTGTGTGAAGCACTTTACTTTAACCAAAGGGCGTTATGGCACGAAACGGGGCACGGGGGAGACAGCGATTCAACAATACGGGGGCGATACGATACTAATCGACAGCTGCTTTGAGACATCGACAACAATACGAAAATGCGGTCTCGATTTACAATAACGAACGGGCCTCGGTTTAAATGTTTTCGTAAAAATGGCGGCTTGCAATTATAAAAACGGGGGCGAGCGCGGTTTGAAAAAACGATGAATTCAATAATCCAGAAAAAAAACTAATCAAATCACGCTTTGCTTCTCTTTTTATACGACATTGTTGGCCACTCCCTGGGTGTTGCGGGAGGTCGTGCTTCTGTCCATCTTCTTCCGCCAATCGTTGCTTCCTGCTTCGCTTTCCATGCTTACTTAGTCCTGCCCTTTAACGCTTTTCTAGTATGGTATGCTTTTCGTGTATTGCTTGCTTCCTACGGTGGGCTTAGCCACACCTCTGTGCTTCTGTGCATGCTTCCTGTATCTGTTTCTCTGAATACATATTTTTTGTGGGGCCGTCGCTACCATTACACTTGAGACTACTGTCTGGCGGGGCTTTTACATATTTTACCGTGTGCAGGTGTTGTTTACGATTTTTACGGGGGATTACGGTAGCCATGGAATGTGTAGTTTAGTGTAGGTTCAAGGAGACCAGCTGCCGTTTGTGCAAATTAATTGGGGCATCTTAATTGGGCTACCGGGGTGTGAATGGATCAAAATAAAGTACTTCACGTAATTTTTTAGGAATGTTTGGGTGTGAATCCCAGACACCCTTGAGACGATAAAATAGGAAAATGAATAATATTTAATAAATGTTTATCACATACAGTATGCTATATATTTACAGTACTGCTTTAGCAGGTACATTACAGAAGAATATCATGAATTTTAAAAATTGCAATAACATTGAAATGATCATTTTGCAGCTAATCATTTAAAAGTATTTCAATATGCAAATTCAATTTTCACTGAACTTTCGATATCCAGATTTAACCTGGGTAGTTTTTTTCCATCATTTTTTACCCCGTGAAATTTTTCAGTAGCTTCTAAAGTTCTCTCCGGTGAAATTACAAAAATTTTACCGCGTAGGCAAAACTTCACCAGCTTCGTAAAACCGGGCCTGTAGGAAAGATTGACAGTCAATAACAGAAAAAACATCTTTGGCACTTGCGTCATGAGTAATTCAACTATTACGCGCGATTACTCATCAGTCGGTGCGGAATGAAGTCAGCAAGGTTTATTAACCATAGATTCATATTTATACACAAAAATTACACAATGAAACTGCCAGAACAAATGTCAAATTACATTACACAATATTTACATATCATTTCTTTTTTGTCGTTTTAGTCTTTTTACCGTCCGCAACTTTGGTTTTGTTCTTCCCTTTTGTCTCGTATTTTGCAGCCAATTGATCTAGAAATGATTCACGATTTTTGGCTCTAGACACGATCAAATTCTCTAGTTCTTTTTCGTCCAGATTTTTCGTACTACCATTAGTTATTTTCGATAACATTTCTTCAGCTTCTTTTGCTTCGTTCTCCGCCTGGAAAGGAGGGATATTGACTTGAACGTGGAAAGATGTAAGCAAAAAAACAGTAGATAACATTGTGAAACTCTAAAATGAATTTCAATTTTCAAGTAAATTCGAAAAACATTTCATATAAAATTTTCGATTCCGTTTGATGATCTTTCCCTGATTAAAAAATGTAAGCAAATGAAACTTTTACTGTTGAAAATTGAATCGATTAAATCAGGAGTCCAGGGAGAGCAGGCTTTTTTGGTTTGAAAACCAGGAGCCAAATGGCTCCTAGGCCTGAATTTTTTGGGGCCAAATTGAAATTTTGGGAGCCAAAAATTTTTAATTGAAGAATATCGAAAAACGGGCTTGTAACACACTGTAGAACGTACTATATAACAGAATTATATAGATATTCAATCAGTTGATGCGAGTTTTAAAAATTACCGTTCAAAATTTAATTTCGTTTTTTGCGTTTTTTTCGGTTACAGGCTTCTTTCTACATGTACAAAGATCGGCCGAGAAATCTTTGCGCAAAGAAAATTTTTATACAAAAAGCATGATATTCCATTTATTTTTGCACAAACCTTCTTCCAAGGTAGCACTTGAGTTCATTTCCTTCTGACTCAAAAGTATAGACTTTTGAAAATGCAGCTTCTGTTCTTATTGTTGTGTTGTTTCCTATACCTTTCCGGGGCAATGCAACAAAATTTTTTTAAGATTTTGACACTCTAAAATGCTGGAAAATCAATGTAAATATAACTTATTCGATGAACATACAAAAAAAAATATGTTCATACTTTCACAAGTTTGACAAATTCAGATTAAAGTTAAAATCTGTGAAAATATGGTCATGAATTCAAAATCGGCTCCATGTTTAAAATAATAGTTACAAAAAATGAAAAAATTGAGAATTTGATCTCTTAAATGCATCTAAATTCATCTTTTCCATGTCGAACCCCCATATTTTTTTCCTTTGTCGAGAATTTTTTTCCAGAAAGTTTGATTTGTAGAAAAACAGTGAATAGACTAATTTGAAAAATTATATGAGATCCGGAGCAAAGCACAGGAAAATTTTCGATGTTTTATGATTTTAGAGCCTGTAGAATACTTACTTTGAATCTAAACTTGAATGAAAATAACTACAATTCACTATATATAAATGAATAAGTCAAAATTTTAGGACTTTTAGAGAGTGAAAGATTGCCAAAAATTCTAGGATGGTCTTTAAATAAAAAAACTCAATTTTTTCGTCTTATAAGTCTGAAAAACGGTTCGAAAAGTAAAAATTTTTAGTCTGAACCGTAAAAATACATTTATGGCATGAAAACCGTAATGTCTGATCTTTTTTGCACAAGAATGACCATTTTTTAAATCAAAACATGAAATTTTCTATTTTTTCAATCAAAAGTATGGGGTCACTATGGCTGCGTACAGAGGCCCCCAAGGTCAATTTTTCAGGTAGAGATAAAATTGAAATTTTGCGGGGGTAATGCAGCTAAATGTCCACTAAACATGCCATTTTGTCTCAGAATAAGGCAGCCAGTGATCGAATTTAAGGATTTAGGTAGAGGTAATATCCCCCTCATACCCCTCTCCACGGGGCACTCTGGCTACTTATGAGACGGGCAACTCTTGATGGCAGACAATTTCTTCCCCTTAATTACATGCATGTTTTGATTCAGTCATGCGCACGAAAAATTTCCTAGTTTACATTTCTTGACCGTTTTTCAAGCTGCTGGTTTCACTTGAGGTCTAAAATTAACAATAACAGTTCTGAGCTTTATATTTCTTGGAAACTTTCAGCAATTCAGGATCGTCAGGGTGTTGAAAAATTTTGGAAAAACTACTGAAAACAAGATATCTCAATAAATTTTCGAGTATTGTGACCGATGAATTGCATAAAAATTGTTGTGTTTTCGCTATGCCGTTCACTCTTATAGAATATAATTTATCGAATGACAAACTTTTCACTTCTACTACAATGGCACCTAGATTGATTTAAATTGAATTATATTAGGTCATATCTGCATTGTAAACTATTAAATCATAACGCGTTATGCACATTTCGATTCACCTGGGAAACCTGTTATAGAAAAATTGTTGAATCCATGGCCACAACAGATACTCCTTTAAACATTAAAAAAGATAAGGTTATGTAAAACGAAGTTGACTTTAAGATTTTAGCTATATTAAGCTTGTCAGGAAAATTTCCAAAAAAGTAACAGATAATAAACGAGTCCTGACATTTCAAAATGCTGGTAGAGTTATAGAATGATTGACGTTCAGAAATTTTACTTTCCTTTTCCTAGCCGCTTGTTTGTTCTTCGATTCATTAGTAAACGCTTTATATTTCGGCAAATTTTCTTTTTCTATCATCTCGGTAATTATACTTTTCAGACGATCTTCGTCGTCTAAAGTCGAACAGAAAATGTTTTCTAAAATTTTCGTAAAATCGCCTTTAAATTTCAAATAAGCGTGTTTCAAATCGTCTCTTTCTTCTTCGGAATCTGAAAAAACGAAAACGATATACTTGATACACTGCGCTTATATCTCCACCCATTTACTTTTATATTTTTCTTCGAATTTTTTTATATCTTCAACGGTCACTTTTTTGAATAATAGACGCCAATAAGCGATCCAATCCTTGTCGTTTTCATTATTGTTTAATGCCTCGTCGTCAATTTCACCTGCAAGACAGAATTTTATATTATACACTTATGAACAGAACTCCGCGTTGACAATTACCAAAACGGAGCAGTTGACATTCAACTGATGTACCCACAAAAATAAATTATCGGAGAGCTTCGAGAATCATTGTCGATCGCATTACACCTCATACTCACATACTTTTTTTTTAATTTTCTCATCTTCTGTAATATTCTTGAAAAAATCACTCAAAAACTTTGACAGTCATTCAAAGTGGAATGAACGATTTTAGTTAGAATTTTCAAGAAATACTATTGATCATTTGAAGAATACTCCGGAAAACGTATCCGACCGAATTGAAGAAAATTTTTTTCGGCTGGTTTTTTTTGTTTGAAACTCATGAGTCAAATGGCTCCTAGGTTTAAATGGACATAAATATCATAAAATGGATTTTCAATCGGTGGATGCGTATTCAAAAAATACTCTATGAAACTTAATTTCCAGCCAATTTTTTTGTACAGCCGATTTGTACCAAAAAAATCGATCAAATAACTTTTGTCACGGAAAATTTTGTTGTACACGGAAAAAGACGATTTTTTGTTTTATATTAACCTAAACCTTTTCCCAGGGTAGCACTTTAATTCATTTCCTTTTAGCCAAGAAACACAGGGTATTGAAAAGTGCAGCTTTTTTCTCATTTCTTCAGTTGTCTCCTATCTTTTTGCACGTAGCGCTGAAATATTTTTAGGTTCTGACATTCTAAAATGCTGGAAAATCAATTCGAGGATAACTTTTTCAATAAATATAAAGTCCAGATTTTACATTCGAAAAGAAGTCTTAATTATTTTACAAATTAGAAAATATAGTCATTTTTTCATCAATTGGAACACATTCGATTTAAACTCGATATTCTGAAAATAACTTCCAAAATGCTAACGAATTTAAACTCAACTTCACCTTTAAAATTTTGGTCACAAAACAGTAGTGGAAATAGATATTTTGACTTTTAAAATGCACCGAAATTCCTAGTTTTCCTGAAATTTTCCTTTTTCGAAATTTTTTTTCCACAAAGGGTTTATGGGAAAGTAGATAGACCAACGAAGAATTGTAAAATGAAATCAAGCTTGAAGCGCCAGATAATTTTTGGTGTTTTCTGATTTTAGAAATTGCAGAATACTTACTTCAAATCTAAAATCGAATGAAAATAAACATAATTTACTAAAATATCGAAACTTTAGGAGCCAAAATGGCTCATAGACCTAAAATTTTAGGAGCCATTTCCAGGTTTTTCGGAGCCCAGGCCTCAAAATGACTAAAAAGGCCGGAATTTCACAGGATTTAGATCTTTCTTGTTTTTACCGGTTTCGTCGTAAATAGCCCGTTTCTCTTTATCGCTTAATACGGAATAAATTTTCGACAAGGCTTGAAATTTTTTTGTCGCCGATTCTTCCTGATTTTTTTCGCAACGATCAGGATGATACAGCAATGAAGCTTTGTAGTAAGCTTTTTTAACTGAAAATATTTGTGAAAAGTTTATAACTTGATATTCCAACCATCACATAACCTTTCAAATGCGTAATTATCCAGCTTTGAATACAATTCTGGGCAAATTTAGGACATCAGCAGCAAAATTTTCATCTTACTCTCGGCCGGCTTGACGTCGTCGTCTTTGGATAAACCGAGGATTTCGTAGAAGCACTTCGAATTGAATAATGCCTTGCATTCTTTGGCAAACGACATAATTATAGAATAATAGTCAAATACTAGAAACAAAAATAAATAAAAACATACATGATAGGGAAAAATTCGCCCAAGAGAAAATTAGACTTCAATCAAGTCTACTTGTCGTAAAGTTCCGTTAAGCTGGGCCACTTGGAATTTCGAAAATTTCATCAATTTTTTCACTGATAAATTGACTTTTAACTGATTTCAATGAGATGTAGTATAATTCATGGAGAAAATATAGGAAAATTCGTTGACAAAGTTCATTTTTTATAATATATACAGGACAAAAAAACAGATTCTAAGAAAGACGAACCCTGAACGTGGCTTCTCAGCGTTAAATGCAATTAATTTAGCGCTTCAACTGTGAGACCGATGTCTATTTGATGTGCTATTCATATGAGATGGAAAATCTTGGGATTTATTCTGATAAACGGAAAGCGGTATTTGGTTTATGAAATAAATTAATTGAGGATAGAGGAAATGAAACAAAATGTTCACAAAAGCATAATTTGAATGTATTCGAGATACTGTAAACAGTATACATAGACCAATAGATTCAACTAGATACAACTCGGTATCAGATCAGACAACTTCGGTAGCAGATGACATGATTCTCAGCACCAGATCATGCTTTGTGCGTGAACCGATTCATGCGTGAAAACAGGATCGAGGATTAACAAATAGACCAGAAACCACTAGAAACTGGGTAATCAACCGACTAGGAAATAAATCAACCAACTTATCTAGAAACAATCCATCAATTGAAGAAGCAATCAGGGAATCAACCAACCAAGAAAGAAATCGATGAACTAACCAACCAGGAAACAAATCACCAACCACTAACCAGGTAATCAACCAATCAATTAGCGAACCAACCATCGAATCAGAAAACTAGGAATCAACTAATCAATCAGGGAACCAATTTACCACCAATCATGGAATTAGCACGCCAGCAACCAGAAAATCAGTCAACTAATCAGAGAATCAATGAAGCAATCAACAAGGGAATCAACGAACCTACCATAGAATCAAAGAATCGAACGACCAAATCAGGAAATCAACTAATCGGGAACCAACAAGGCAGAGAATCAATGAGAAAACCTACATGGAAATTAAAAAAAACCAAACCAGGAATCGACCAGCCAAACAAGAAATCCACCTACCGATCATGGAATCAACCAACAGATTAGGGATTCAATGAACGAACCAACCAATTAAGAAATCAACTGATGATTCAATCTGACTAGGTAATCAACCACCTGATCGGGTATCATTCAACCAACTCGGAAATCAACTAACAGATCAGGGGATCAAGCAAAAAATCAGCGAATTAATGAATGTGATGAACCGGAGAATTTTGAGAGATATTAACATTTTAAAATGCACCAGAATGCATTTGTTCAAATTCTCTGACTTCTACACGTTCTCCAGGCATAATTTGTGCTCCCCCACTTTCCAGCTTTTCCAGATTTGTTAGATACACTGGAATGTCTTAAACGGTGCGCTAACTCTGAAATTGACTTGAAAATCAACATTGATTGCATTTTGCCTATTTTCTACAAGACAAATGTAGTAAACATCTCGTTTCCTACCCATGTCCGGCTCGGCAATCACCAAAACGATTTGGGAGCTAGCCAGCTTTTTGCGCTGACTGGTACCAGATGAATCGATAGGGTTTTCCAGGTATGGTAAACAGTCTAATCTTTTGGAGACATTAATTCAACGAAAATTGACAGAAATGATATAACTCTTGGAATCTTGGTCAGGGTGACCAATAGTTTAGTGACATTAAATTCCCAGTTTTAGCGATTATTTTCATAAAGTTTTCCCAGTTTTTCGAACAGTCGGATGGAACAATGTTCTGCATTGCAAATTTTACTCAAAATGGTTCAAAATCATAACCTGTAATTGGGGAGTGGGGGGAACGCACCCAACTTGGCCAACCATATACCCAACCCCCTTCCCCCCAGTTTGGAAAAAATTAGAAAAAATTGGCAAAACGTGTATGTTTTTGGCCTTCTTTGGGAAAAATTTCGACTTTTTTCGACCCCCCCCCCCCCCAACTGGTTGGACCTCTTACAGGTATGTTCAAAATGCTCTAAAAACTTTATTTTGTCGGTTTACAATAAACCATAAATGTTTTTGAGCTGAGAAGCACTGTTTTTTCGCAAAGAATCTTTGCCGGTTTGATGAAAAAGGGGGACATTTGTCCACAATTTTTTTCGCACGCCTTCGCCTGCAACGCGCGGAAACGATAAAAAAATTATTGGGGCAGGGAAATTTTCTCCGTTGCAAGTTAAAGTTTATGTACAAGAGATGCGTAAACTATGCGAAGATTGTAGGCTCCAAAAAATGCTATAGTTGGATGTGTTTTTTCAACTCAGCGGCATCATATTGAATTATTGCGTAAACAAATAATCGCTACTGACACTTCTGCACTCAGAGCTGGCTGAGGCGCCAAAGATTTAAATTTCAGCTTTTTAAATCTGAAACGTTGGGAAATGAATCTTCTCAAAACTTATATTTAAATGAAGACTTTACAATTACAGTCTGGAATAATTTATTGATCGTTTCCCAATAGAGAATATCATGTCCGCAAAGCTCGAGAATTTTCAAGCTAAAGCGAAAAAATCGAAGAATTGTGGCGGTGTGCATGTATGATATATCGTAATTTTTTTCAAACATTTTTTTTTCGAAACTCGGAATAATTCGAGTTTACGGTATTTTCTAATTTTAAACGAAAAACCCGTTTGCGGGATTTTCCATGATGCTGGACACGATTCTGAACTCGAAATAGGTGGCGGTCATGAACTTCAGTGGTCAAACAGTCGAAAAAACACAAATTATGCAAATGGGCAAAAGTAGGCAATTTTCACCATTAAAATTGCATTAACTGGAAGTTTAAACTCTGTATGCCTAAGCCTAAGCCTGAACCTAAGCCTAAGCCATAGACTAAGCCTGAACCTAAGACTAAGCCTGAGCCTAAGCCTGAACCTAAGCTTAAACCTAAGCCTAACTCATCCTTAGCGTGAACCTAAGCCTGAACCTACAACTCAGCCTGGACTAAACCTAAGATTAAGCCTAAACCTACGCTTCAACCTAAGCTTAAGCCTGAACCTAAGCCTAAACCTAGGCCTGAACCTAAGCCTGAACTTAAGCTTGAACTTAAGCCTAAACTTAAGCCTAAGCTTGAGCCTGAATCTAAGCCTAAGCCTGAACATAAGCCTAAGCCTAAACCTGGGGCTGGACATAAGCCTAAGCGTGAACCTAAGCCTAAGCCTGAACTTGAGCCTAAGCCTAGTGTTTTTTCGGCTTTTTGACCACTGGAGTTCATGAGCGCCACTTATTTCGAGTTTACAATTGTGTCCAGCACTATGGAAAACCTCAAAATCTGGCTTTTTCAATAAAATCAGGAAAACCTCAACATCAGGCTTTTCGTGAAAACCCCTCATGAATCAGTCCCGATGTTTGCCGCCATCTACATAAACTAAAGTTTTCTGATGTTTCAGCCTCCCTCGACCATACCTGTACTTGGGGGGACCCCCCCCCCAACTTGGCCAACCATGTATAGGGATGGACCGGATCAACTTTTTTGGCGACAGCGGATCCGGATCTTGAAAAATTTGGTTCAGCGGATCCGGATCCAAAAAAAATTTGGTTTAGCGGATCCGGATCTTGAGGAACAGATCCAGTACTCTGCGTTGATACCACTGCTT
>CAWUHX010000338.1:0-327146 GCA_963922205.1 Romanomermis culicivorax
AGCAAATCCCTAATCATAAAGAAAACAAAAATTTGTTACATCAAATTCATTTGTGTCGATCCTATGACTGACTAAAAAGAAATTACCAACTGCAATAAGAAAATATTTTAGTTTTCAGTGAACAATTTGCTGCTTGTGTTAGCTGTGCAATGCTATTGGTAATTACAATATTTCCATTTCCAAAGTTTCGCGGATAGAAAACACAAAGTACTCATAAGCCTTTTAAAAAAAATTTTTCCAAGATTTGCTGTATGAGTAGAAAAAAATCATCAGTGCTGATTCAGATTAACGCTTTGCTCATGAGATTCTTTTCATATGTTGCACGATCTTCAAACCTTAAAGATGGACCATGTCCCTACATGTATATGACAAACGTAGAATGACTCGCAAATACAGGTATCGAACTGCTATTCACACAGTGGGCTTCATGATTTTTCTTTTTAGAGTGAACGACACAGACTTTGTGAGGTTTGATTAGGCGTAGCGGGTTGTATCATCCTTTTAGATCAGTTACTCAAAGGAATTGAACAAAATTTATGGAGTTGATGATAATGCAGTTTAAAATCATAAATCACTGGTTTGCTACAACATATCCAAAAGGTTGTGGTCTTTTTAATGTATTTTCTCGTTCCAGTATTGAAATAATGAACCAAGTCCATGAAAACACAAAAATGCCAAAAACAATTTATTGATTTTTGAACAATTTTCAGGATTTTGCTTTCTTTGGATTTATGTAGCTCCTCAACGGGTATTGGAATCACGATGCTGCTTTAACATCTACTGTAGGAACGTGTGAACAAATGAATAAAAAGATGAAATTCTGCAGCATGATAGGTGAAAGTGCTCGGGGTGCCTCTAAGCTGGATTTCTCTCAATTTTAGCTTCTAATATTTGACTGTTCAAACTTTCTTGCAGAGTGTAAAATGTTTGCTTGCGAAACAATTAATACACCAAACTATAGTCTGTTATTTAATTGATAGTTCTACAGTATAGGTAATAAATATATCACAAGGGGTAGACAGGGGCTACCTGGCAAATACAATGATTTCTATGACATTTTCATGAGTATGCCTTCTTCAGAGCTGTGCAGCTCCCAAAACGGTACAAAAATTTTGATGAAAATTTAACCAAAGCAGTAAAAATGCATGAGCTACAATATAAGAAAATAAAATTCTGCGGCTTCCGATGGGAAGGTGCTTGGGAGTGCCCATAAACAAAATTTTTTCATTTTTGATGGCTCGTTTTTGACACTTTAAACTCTATTAAAAAGTGTAATATGCAATTATTTACTGTAAATGTTACATCAGAAGAGAGCTCATTCTCTCCTTTACAAAATGAATATTTATTCATCAAATAAGATCAAACCGAGCTCGAAATATTGCTTGGATAGCAAGACCACTGAAAAATCCCAAATAATCATCAATTTTCAAACTTTGGCATACTGTAGCGGCGCGAATTTTCGTTTATAAGCAAAACGAATGGTACCATGGAACTCAGCGCACAAAACTACCCAAAATATCTGATTTTGAGGTATGATTAATTTTCAACTTATCATAGGCCTATGTAAAAAAAGGTAGAATCTCTCAGAAATCTTGTCTTAAAAAATGAGTCCAGAGCAAAATCAAATTACCAAATATACTGGACAGCTTATTATTACATATATCATTAAACTATATGATGTTTTTAAAAAGTTTTAAAGATGAATGCAGAATGAACTAGTCGTTTGACAGACTTGAGTCAACAGCTGCTGCAGAGTCAGACAGTATCCATTTTTTTAAAACTTTTTTGAGAGTAAAACTGTCAGACCGTTGCATCTTATTTTAGAATCATAGTTTTTAGTGTGACTCTTAAAGTCTAACAATCTGACATTTTTACTCGATTTTTAGAGAAAATTTTTTGTTTGGGGCCTATTCTTTACATTCTGGAAACACATTTTCCAATGATTCCCTATCCTTAAGCAATGTTTTCAGGTGTCCAAATGGGACTTGGGTTAGAAATAATAGAGAGAATGAAAGGACCTAATCAGCTACTCCCTAAATCACCTAATCAGGCCAAAACCTTGCATAGAAATAGTGTGCAACAGTTCGGCTTGTCCCAATCTCAACAAAATGATCAGCTGCTTTTGTTCCAAAGAACTGCAGATGATCTGATAACTCTCGCAGCTCAAGTAACTTCCAATCAATGGGCAAAACTCAGAAGGCAGGCCACAAATTAATTTGTAAATGTAGACTTGCATCCAGATTGGTTCTCCAGAAATCTGGGTTCTAACCTGCATTCCCTCTACTGCGAGAATAATCAGTAATGTTCAGGCAAAGGACGGTGTATTTGGGTGAGCTAACTCCACAAAATACACAATCAATAAAAATATAATATTGACCAGTCAAGCTGCCGACTTCTCTTTCCTCAATAAAATAAACAACACAAAGAATAACCAAAAATATAGATGAATGGGCCTTTTATGGGCGTCATCTATGCAAATTGGCCTCAACACAAATTGCATTGACTCTGGCTAATTTGCACAACCATGAGATAGACTATGTCCATCCCTGACATCCCTCGAGCCTCAAAACTGACCAATGGGAGGTTAAAAATATCCATATTATGCTGCAATGAATTTCTGGACATTTTCAGGTCCTCTTTCACCCAATGTGGTTTTCTGAATCTTTTTGGTCACTCTGGCCCCCTTGCGGAAAGGTTTCCGAATGACCACCCTCTTACATCAAGTCTTTCTCACAGGCATACAGGAATGTCTACAAAGCCATCTGAGTGCACTACCTCTTGGTCTGGATGCTGATGGATCGAGGACTCTGCATCAGCCTGACTTTGATGGCCTTCTGCTGAATCCACTTTGACTTGAACCAGGGCCGAGGGTCTTTGGTTGCCTTTCCTTCCCATGACCTTTCATTTCAGACCTTAAAAATGATGCAGGAAATGGAACATGTCTACCTTATTCCAGTTGCATGTTTTGCTGTGAAGTCTTTACTACCTTTCCAATGCACCCTCCACCAAATTTTCTATAAAAATCTAAATAATTTACATATTATGTACATTAGTACGAGTATCACAAAAAAATCAAATCCTGGCTTCTTTGATTGAGCAAAAGAAAAAATAAAGAAAAACAAAAAATAAGGTGAGATTTTAAAATTGAGATTGAAATGAAAAAATAAATTTTGCATGCCCCACTTAAAGTCATGCCACCATACAAAACAAATAGAAATTTAAAGAATGCAACAATTAAGAACATCTTTTTTTGTATTTTGTGTTTTGTGATTTCTTTGTATTTTTGTGATTTTGTATTTTTTGTATTTTTGTGTTTTTTGTGAAAAATAAATGCAAAAATGATATTTTTGGGCCAAAATTTTATGCGGATATTATTTACTGTTGCAGCCCACTGCCTCCTTGCACTCCTCTGTGGCTTCTGCCATGACCTCCCTAAGGCCTCCATACCCATTTGCCCTACTGGTCACCTCTACCTTGCACCTGCAGTGCAGCACATCTGCCACGTGCAGCCCCACAACCACCCTGGTTGGGGATGTGGAACTGAAATTGACCTTGGCCATGGTTACCAATCTTTTGCACATTCCCTTGTGTAATTAGTGGTGATTCTTGGCTACCTTGGCCTTGGCCTTGACCTAGAGCTCGGGTTACCTTCAAACTTTCACCAGTTTTTCCGTCCTGAGCTTTACTGAACTTGGCAGAGCTTTGCAGGTCTGAACTGGCGCTCCTTTTGGCACCCATCACTCTGACCTGGTGATCACTACTCAACATCTCTGATTGAAAGGCCATTTTCAATTGGGGGGAGTATCATGGCTATTATACACCCTTAACAGTCGGTTGTTTGCTGCCACCATCGCCCATGCATAAATGTTTCCAATATGCATAGGGGATAGTGGGGTGCATTCCAACACAAGGAATGGTATTATAACCAAATACCTGGCTGCAGAAAACACATCAGGCGCTCGTTCTCCATGGAGCCACTTGGGGATAAAGTCCCGAACGACCCTCTCCCAGAGCTCTTCAGGTAAATTAGTCTGATCATAGAGAAATGCTCCCTGCATTCTGCACTGTTGTCCATAAATTTCCCTGGCGGCATCATTCAGCATGAAGAAAACTCTTTCAGACTCAAAATGCTCGAAAGAAAAATAATTGGCAACTGCAGTAGTAAAAAATGAAATTGGGCCAGATTTTCTGGCTTTTTGCTGATATACATCCCAAAAGTCCAAAAGTATGTCCTTGAATATTTCAACAGTCATTTCGGGCGTTTCAGTTACCTGAGCAGCCTTTAACTGTTTAATCTTTGCAGGGGTAAAGGCTTGAGCCTGACCAGCTGCCACTTCAGCTTTTTGGCTCTTGCTAGGTTTGGCTTGACCCTTCTATATCAGCATCCCCATCCCAATGCCTATTGTGCCTGAAGCTTGACTGGTCTGTGATGTACTGTCTGTACTCACATTTACCAATGAGGATCCTACCGCTGATGGCCTTGCAGTTGAGGTACAATTAATAAAGGATGTGTTAGTGGCAGTGGAGGTGATAGTAGAATTTGAGGTTGATGTAACCGTCGAAGTGGTTGTCTTACTTTGTTCCTTTTTCCCTTCTACTTTTGCTCCCTTGCCTCCCTTCTTCCTTCTTTCCTTTTCCCTCACCTTCATCTTCTCTTTCTTTCTCACCATAAACAAAATTCTTTCATCATTCCAGCATTTGTCCCTCAAACCTTGGACTTCTATTTTTTGTGATAGCATAATCAGTTTAGTAGTTGAAAAATGGATGTTGTTTTTTCGGGCGATTTAAATGAGAATGAAACAGAAAATCAAGTACAAATTTATCATTTCCTGGTTAGATCGAATCCGATAGACACCTATTCAAATGAGAAGTTCTGTTTGTGATTTTAACCAAGTAAAAATGGTGCAAAAAAGCTGATAGGCAAAAAAAATGATAAAAATAAAAAAAAACAAAAAATAAATTTTTTAAATAAAAACTCAATAAAAATTTCTTAATAAAAAAATCTGTAGGAAAAAATCTATAACAAAATTTTTTTCTAAAATTAATTCAATTTCTTCAGAATCGTAATGTAACGTACCTGCTAAAGCAGTACTGTAAATATGTAGCATACTGTATGTAATAGACATTTATTAGATATTATTTTATTTTTCACATTTTATCGTCTCAAGGGTGTCTGGGATTCACACCCAAACATTCCTACAAAATTACGTGAAGTACTTTATTTTGATCCGTTCACACCCCGGTAGCCCAATTAAGATGCCCTAATTAATTTGCACAAACGGCAGCTGTTCCCCTAGAACCTACACTAAACTACACATTCCACAGCTACCGTAATCCCCCGTAAAAATCGTAAACAACACCTGCACGCAGTAAAATATGTAGAAGCCCCGCCGTACAGTAGTCTCAAGTGTAACGGTAGCTGCGGCCCCACAAAACATGTGTATACAGAGAAACCGATACAGGAAGCATGCACAGAAGCACAAAGGTGTGGCCAAGCCCACCGTAGAAAGCAAGTGAAGCACAGAAAGCATACGGTACCAGAAAAGCGTTGGAGAGGCGTTATTAAGAAAGCATAAAAAGCGTAGCAGGAAACGACGATTGGCGGAAGAAGATGGACAGAAGCTCGACCTCCCGCGACGCCCAGGGAGTGGCCAGAACCGCCGTATAAAAGAAGAAGCAAAGCGTGATTTATTCATTCTTGTTCTTGTATCGTTCAACTTTTCCACCCGGCGCCCTTATTTGCAAGCAACCGTCTTCGAAAGCAATTAAACCGTGTCCTGTATTTTGTTATTTGCAAGCAACCGCGCCACCCCCGTTTTATTTTGTCGACGTTCAAGCGACCGTCGATCCCCGTTGTTTATTGTAACCGTTCGCCCGCGCCCCCGTCCCGTTATTTGCCCCGCCGTATCGACCGATTGGTCAATTGGTTAGAAGTAAAGTACCTCACACAAATCTGGTCGTTACATATTTTGGTGACCGTACCGTTACGTTAACCAGTGGAACTCCCTGCCCCCAGTTAGGTGTACTCTTATCCGGGCATTTAGAAGCATTAGATAATACAGTAGTAATCATTTCCTACAGTAAGACAGTATTCGTAGAAAGCAAACTGGAAATCCCCTCCAACGAGACATTAAGCGATACATTTAAACGAATACAGCGTGAAGCAAAAATTGAAGCATTTAAGCAGAAATCCCATCGTAAACCAAGAATGACCCACCAAACACAAGATCATTTAGGAGAAATCGTTAGAGAACAGATAAACGATTTATTTTCAGAACATTTTCGTACCCTACGCACACAATTGAATCAGAATACAGTAGACGACCTAAGAACAGCAAACATTCGTAATAACATGGCAAACAATTTCTACGCGAAACCTACAGTATTCACGGGCGGCGTGACCCAACATTTTGGTGAATGGAACAAAAGATTAGAACAATTCATGGCACTCCAAGGCATGAAAGATACAGACATACAGTTAAAGTTGGCATGTTTAGAAATTCATTTAGGAGGAGCCGCGTTAGCAAAATTCAAAAGTTTAGCAAATTCCGAAAACCCTCCCCACACATACGAGCAGTATAAAGTCGCATTACAGGCATTTTTCCCAAACAATAGAGATAATGAGCTACATCAACAATTCTTACGCAAAAGAAAACAAAAGCGTTCAGAAACAGTAACGGAATTCTTATTTGATCTAGAACATCTCGCAACCCTCGCCTACCCTAACTTTAACACAGACGCATGAGAAATGATCATAAAACCCCTCTTTGTAGAAGGCATGCAAAACGAAATCAGGGAAGCAATTAAGTATAGAAGGTTCGCAACTCTAAAAGAAATGTCAGACGAAGCAGCTTACATTGAACAGCAAATTCTTAGAAATGAGTTAAAGTCTAACGCCCTTCCCTTTATACCCCCAAAACCCGAACCCATCTTTTCCCTCACCAAAAACACAGACCAACAGGATCTTTTGCATCAGTTAGAACAGCAAGTAAAAGATTTACAGTTGCAGATCAAACAAAAACCTCAACCCCCACAACAAAGTAGCTACAACAATTTCAGTAACAATACTTTCAGCAGGAATAATGCTTACAGGAACAATACCTCCCCTAGGCAGCCCACATGCTTCCAGTGTGGACAAATTGGACACGTAGCTCGTAATTGTAAATCAGTAGGTACCCGAAAATCATGTGAAATCTGTTTCCGTAATAATCACAGTACACGTGATTGTAAAAGCCGATGCATCCACTGCTCCCAAACAGGACATAGATCAGATAACTGCCTTTCGAAACCCTACTCAAATTTTCAATGTTTCATATGCAAGCAGAGAGGTCATACAAGCAGATATTGTCCAAATCAGCAGAGTCGTAATATTCAAACTTGCATTGAGTACAGGCAACCCCAACCCCTCATGGACATTGATGACCCCGCATTTTACTCAAAATTACCCGCCATAACTAACGGCCCTCAGACTACTTTAGGAACTATCATGCCCAACACCCACCGCCGCAGTGACGAATACGTCCTTGATCTGGACGTACCCGATTGGTGCGCCATGTCACCACCCCCACGCCTGAAGCCACAAAAATCGAAAAATCGCCGCCCACCATTCCCGTAGGCTACAAGATCCCCCGAAAGCAAGACACAACGCCACCCACCGCCCCCGAAACCCCGTCGAAAACAGGCCGCAACTTGTTATCCCTCCTCCATGGCCTGACCCCCGAACCCTACCAATTTCGCCCCCACCAAACACTTCTACCGACCCCCACTAGTAAGCAAGTCCAAACCCCATCCCATAACTCAACTTCTAAAGTTTTACAGAATGTTCAGATTGCAAACCGGCCACCCCCCCAGCGCAAAACCGCAAAACGACAACACCAAAAGCCCCAACACCAAACCGGCCACAACGAAAACATACAGTGCCCCACCACCTCCACTAAAACATTCTATTGGTCGATGTTTTGTATTTTTCTTTGTATAATAATCCCCACATCGTGTAGTGCCCAATTTCAGATGTGTGGAACTTCATTGAGCGGTCACTCAATCAGCATACCAAAACTTGTATCATGCATGCCCCCTTCCACAGTAGACAAACCCGTACAAACATTCGGAAAAATCTATATCCCCTCCACTAAGCCCCACATTACAGACGCATACAAATGCAGTGTTCGCAAACGCAAAATTTGTACTAATACAGGATTTTTTGGATCAAAAGGTATTGTCTTCGACCAAACCAAAATGCAAAATCTAACCCCACATGTTTGTAAGGCAATCGTTATAGACAAAGAACACAACGGTCAAAAATTATACGAAACCCAACCAGGATTTTGGTCAACAAATAACTCCTTAAGCGTAGAATACACATGGTGTTGTACAGACCATTGTACCTCGGTCACTAACGTCATCATAGAAATAGGACAAATAGCATCTTGGAATGGAAAATCTATGACAGGTACATTAGGTGACCTGGGGTCATGCAAACCGACATCAGGTCATTGTGTCACAGCGGACGGATCCATTATCTGGAATGAAACAGCATTTGAAAACTTATGCCCCTTCGAATACAAAAATACACATCCCATAAAACTCACGCCAACACACATGATAATAGAAGAGCTACAAGGTGCATTCTCGGTTAAAAATACAGTTTTTTCGAACCCCAATTGCCCAGAAATCCAAGACAGCATTCTAACCGAACAAGGCATTATTGTACAATTAGACAAAAGCACACCACATCATAACGCATTTTTAACCCCAAAAACCAACGAAACTCATACTACACTATACGATTTTGATGATTTTGAACCCATCAATGCAAAACTAAACTATCTAGCAGACAAAATACAGGAATTCGAAATTCAAAATTTCAAAAATGTATGGAATGAACTATGCAGACAGGCACAGCGTCACCTTGATCTCGTATGGCAAATTTTACGTCTTGATGCAACCCTTGGAGCGCGTGCATTCCTACAGAGAACCGACATCATAGCAGAATTTACAGGAGAAGCCCTCACAGTCTGGCCCTGCAAGCAGGTAAACGCATCCAAAGTCTTCTACAACCACAAAATCAACCAAACATGCTACAAACTTTTGCCCATTCTCGTAGGAACCGAACTCATGTTTTCAAATCCAGGAGGCAACGATTTGACCCCTTTCTCACAAACCGTTGACTGCCATCACATGCATGTAGCCCTTTACAAACAAAATAATACATGGGTAAGTGAAACAGGATCCCCGCATGTCACAAATTTACCTTTAGAAATCGTCTGGAACCAAAATTTCTCCCTTTTTCATTTTAATACACCCGCCATTTTTCATGATCAACTTGCAACTATTCCAACCAACTTACTCTTTTTGAAACAATACATTTACAAAACTCACACACTCGAAAACATTGTCAAAAAACTCGTCAATTACACCGCCCAAATGTCTCTCAATTCCGATACAGTTTACAACATGATCTCAGGCACTGGCCAAGCACTTGGAAATACACTCTCTGGCGCCGGTCAAGGCATAGAACATGTAATAACCGGTACCACCCAAAGTCTCACGGACGGATTAAACAATTTACTCAAAGGACCCCTGCAAATCATTATCAATCTCGCCGTTATTACTGTAGTTATTGCAGGCGTCTTTTATTCGTTTCTCGTTCTTCGAAAATATTTCCCCTCTCCAAAGCATCATGCCACAAACGAACATGCATACGAAATACCATCAAACAACAGACATTTACATGAGACCATTCCCCCATCATTCGGCCATGCTCTCTTAGAATTAGCTAATCGTCGTGGGGCACAAACACAGCAGAAATATGTCCTTGTCGATATTGATACCCCCCGAACTCCTGCAATCGAACTCATTAATCAAATTCACCAATCTGCATCAAATAAGCCACCCCAAAACGTACCTGAGAAACATACCCCTCATATTCCCATCACACTTAACGGCAAGTTAATGACGAAAGGCATGATTGACACTGGTGCAGTTTACTCACTCATTGATTCCCGAATCGCTCAACTTTTACAGTTAGACATGAAACCCCCGCTAGTCCAAGCAAAAGCAGCAAATAATCTTCCGATTCACTTTGTAGGAACCACTTTTGTCACAGTGACAGCCCAAACAATCCAGGAAACAATCATGGTCCATGTTCAAAAAGATTGCACAGCAGACATCCTTCTAGGCAAAAACTTTCTCAGTCGATTTTCGGAATACACTATCAACAATCAAAAATCACAGGTCAAATTTGGCAATGTTATACTACCTTGTGATGGCCTAGAATATAGTCCTCTTTCAACTCGTGGTGGAACTTATCTAGACGAGAAATTAGAATTACCACCCCGTACAGTAACCGAATTTACTGTCCCCTTGCCCAAATCGTACTTACAGGTCAAACAGCTTGAATTCACCCCGAAACCCAAACAGAATCCCAAAGTCCATTTCGCAGCTTGTATCTCAGAAAACCAAAACAGTCGCATACGTATATCCGTCCTAAACACGCAAGAAACAGCTCAAATTCTTTACCCTGGAACATGCATTGGCACAGTCTCTTGTTACATCCCAAAACAAAATGCTCCCGCTAATCTAACCCCTTCAACGCAAAACCAGCCCAACCGGTTTGACACATTCACATGGTTAAAAGAAAATGTCAATTTAACCTCCAGTGACCTCACAGAAGCAGAAAAAACGCAACTCCTACGCGCCCTATCGAAGTATCCCACATTATATGCTAAATCCAAAATGGAGGTAGGTAGAACCACCCTTGTTTCACATACAATTGACAACAATGGCTCCCCACCCGTACATAGACAACTTTATCGGACTTCCCCAAAAGAAAAACAAATCATACAAGCAGAAGTTGAGCAACTCGCAGCAGCAGGTGTCATAAGCCAAAGCAATTCCCCATGGTGTACCAACACAGTTTTAGTCCCCAAAAAAGATGGAGGCCATCGTTTATGCATTGATTTTAGAGGCCTCAACAAAGTCACCAAAAAAGATACCTACCCCTTACCCCGTATAGACGAAATTCTAGACACCCTACGTGGAATGAAATATTTTACGTCCCTTGACCAATCTAATGCATATTATTCCATTCCCATAGCGCAAGTAGACAGAGAAAAAACAGCCTTTAATTGCTCAGATGGCCAGTATCAATTCAATTACCTCCCCTTTGGACTCACCAATGCCCCAGCCACATTCCAAAGGTTAATGGATGTTATTCTTTCGGGTCTGCAATGGAACACATGCCTTGTATATCTCGACGATGTTTTGTTATTTGCAGATTCCCATGCCCAAATGCTGGAACATTTAGACACTATTCTTGCCCGATTCTCACAAGCAGGCCTTAAACTAAACATACAAAAATGCAAATTCTGTCAGCCCCAAGTCCAATACTTAGGCCACGTCATTTCTCAGCAAGGCATTTCACCAGACCCCAATAAGGTACAGTCCATTTATGACATACCCACATCCAAAAGCTCAAAAGAAGTCAAGTCATTCCTAGGCCTACCCTCTTATTATCATAGATTCATCCCAAATTGCTCCTAAATTTCTAGCCCACTCACAGCCCTACTCAAAAAGAATTCCAAATTTTCCTGGGGGCCCAAACAGCAAAACGCATTCACTAAGCTAAAAGAATTGCTCATTCATGCCCCAATACTGCAGCATCCAAATTTCACAAAACCGTTTATTCTACAAACTGACGCCTCAAAATTCGGAATCGGGGCCATTCTCAGTCAGCTAGACAGTAAAGGTCAGGATCGCCCCATTGCTTTTGGGAGCCGCACATTAAAACCTGCAGAACGCAACTACCCAATAACTGAGTTGGAAACCCTTGCAGTAGTTGAGTTTGTCAAGTATTTCTGCCCCTACCTTTTCCAGCAACATGTTATTGTACACACTGACCATACAGCAGTTCAGGCAGTCTTACAAAAGGAAAATCCGTCCCCCCGCATTGCCCATTGGGGATTAGCCCTCTCTGGAATCCAGCTAGACATTCGACCTAAGAAAGGCACTGCTAACCACAACGCAGATGCTATTTCTCCATTCCCCTCAGAGACAGCGAAGCAATCCTTTGATATTGAGCAATTAGAAACCTGCCCCGAAATATCCACTATCAATTCAGTTTTGGAAGCCGAAGCAACTGAACAAGAAGAGCAACAGAAAAATTTTGCCGAACTCCAACGCACTGATCCAACTGTCAAAAGCATATTAGCAAAAATCGCCCAAAAACACCCCCTCACTCTGATCAAATTCGCAGTGCATCAAAACATTCTCTTCCGTATAGTCGACAAACAGGCAAAACTATACATTCCCAAGTCGCAAGTCCAGCATCTCATCGCCTCACATCATGACAGCAAATTCACAGGTCATTTTGCGGCTCGGAAAACTTTACACTTGCTCAGACAGAAATATTTTTGGCCCCAAATGAGCCGTGATATCAAACGTTACTGCAAAACTTGTCACCCATGCCAGACACAGAAAGCCCTCCGACACAAAGTACATGCAAACTTGGTTCCAATTCAGCCAACTGGCCCATTTGATCGAGTTGGTGTTGATTGCATGGGACCGTTACCCCTCACTGAAGACGGCAACCACTTCATTGTCGTTTTCATCGATTATTTCACAAAGTATGTAGAGGCATTCCCGACCCCTGACATCACTGCAGCCACTATTGCCAAGCTATTCGTAACCAAAATTGTTTGCCGTCATGGGTCCCCAAAAATCATCCATTGCGATCATGGCACCGATTTCGTATCCGATCTTTTCTCACTGTTCACCAGTTTATGCACTACTCAGAAAATTCACACTACCCCATATCATCCCATTGCCAATGGGGAAGTTGAGCGTTGCAACCAAACCTTAGCCACCCATATCCGCATGTACATCAATTCAAATCACACCGATTGGGATACTTATCTCCCATATGCTGTTTTTTCGATCAATATTCATAAAAATGATAGCACATCATACCCCCCATTTGAATTACTCCACGGTAGGCAAGCCAATCTGCCGTCAGATGCAGCCTTAAACTTTTTCCCCACGTCCTACATGGTTGATTTAGATGATTACGCCCTTCGTGTAAAATCGCATTTTACAGAAGCACTCTCAACCGTGCAGAAAAGTTTGCAAAAAACCCAAGCCCACTATACCCGTCAGTATAACAAGCATGCTCAGAACATACATTACAAGGCAGGTGATCTTATTCTATACAAAAATCATTCGTGTAAACAAGGGCTGACTCCCAAATTCCTCCCTCGCCAAAACAGACCCTATACAGTCACAAATTTCATGTACCCCAACGTTACGCTTAAACACCCCCATAAGAAAATTACATTTACAGTGCATGTAAACGAGACAACCCCTTTCTACCCTCGAACAGCAACTATCGAATCTACCCACACCCCTCCCCAACCTCGAAAGCCTTGAACGAGGACGTTCAACTCCGGAAGGAGGGAAATGTAACGTACCTGCTAAAGCAGTACTGTAAATATGTAGCATACTGTATGTAATAGACATTTATTAGATATAATTTTATTTTTCACATTTTATCGTCTCAAGGGTGTCTGGGATTCACACCCAAACATTCCTACAAAATTACGTGAAGTACTTTATTTTGATCCGTTCACACCCCGGTAGCCCAATTAAGATGCCCTAATTAATTTGCACAAACGGCAGCTGTTCCCCTAGAACCTACACTAAACTACACATTCCACAGCTACCGTAATCCCCCGTAAAAATCGTAAACAACACCTGCACGCAGTAAAATATGTAGAAGCCCCGCCGTACAGTAGTCTCAAGTGTAACGGTAGCGGGGGCCCCACAAAACATGTGTATACAGAGAAACCGATACAGGAAGCATGCACAGAAGCACAAAGGTGTGGCCAAGCCCACCGTAGAAAGCAAGTGAAGCACAGAAAGCATACGGTACCAGAAAAGCGTTAGAGAGGCGTTATTAAGAAAGCATAAAAAGCGTAGCAGGAAACGACGATTGGCGGAAGAAGTTGGACAGAAGCTCGACCTCCCGCGACGCCCAGGGAGTGGCCAGAACCGCCGTATAAAAGAAGAAGCAAAGCGTGATTTATTCATTCTTGTTCTTGTATCGTTCAACTTTTCGACCCCGCGCCCTTATTTGCAAGCAACCGTCTTTGAAAGCAATTAAACCGTGTCCTGTATTTTGTTATTTGCAAGCAACCGCGCCGCCCCCGTTTTATTTTGTCGACGTTCAAGCGACCGTCGATCCCCGTTGTTTATTGTAACCGTTCGCCCGCGCCCCCATCCCGTTATTTGCCCCGCCGTATCGACCGATTGGTCAATTGGTTAGAAGTAAAGTACCTCACACAAATCTGGTCGTTACAGTAATTAGTGGCTTTCTATGGACACGTGGATTTTCATGTGGATATCACCAAAAAGTTGATAATGATAAATTGATGATGAAAGATGACCTACTGAAGGGAAAGCTGTACACCTACCCTGTAAACAATATCAGTTGTTCAGTTTTCAATTGGCAATTATACTTTGTATGATTTTAATCGGCAACTATGTTTTTAATTGGCAATGTAATCGTCCTTAGAATTTTCAATTGGCAATTATACTTTGGATTATATGATATCAATGGGTGATTATATTTTTTATTCTCGATTATGTACTTGTTCTTTAATCGGCTGACGAACTTACCAATTATCTTAACATGAGGTGTAGCCAATGGCACCTTTTTCACTTGGGCTTTTGCCTATTGCACCGATCTAATTGCACCACCTTTCATATGCACCATTACCGTATGCGCATTGTTCATTTGCGCCATGATTATCTTTTAACTTTGAAAACAGTGTACTAAATGGAATCTAGCACACAGAATACAGTTATGAAGACGACACAAGCTGGGCAAAAACCTACAGTTGCTAATTATGCCACAGTCAAACAGGTAGAGTGGTCACAATGCCAAAATTATCATAAATCTGTTATGTATTTCGCAAAAATACCTTGAGCTGGTTAATAATATATTCATTGTAACCCTTCATGGAATGTTTTAGGATGCAAAAAACTAAACCTGCTCGAGCTTTGATGCTTCATTTATTGATCAGCTGCCATATTTGAAGATAAGAGGAAATGGTACAGTGTAAAGAAAGACTACTTTGATGGAAATATTTCTCACTTGTTTTAATATTGGTGAACACAAAGGCGGCACATGTTCAAGAACCAATGATGCGCATTAGACACACGGCGCGAATGCATAGTGGGCATATAATAATGGTGCGCTTGAAAATCGGCCCAATTGATGAGGGTGCATATGGCGGTCTATTCCCAAGTAGGCGATTCCCAACTGAGCAATTCTCAATTGAGTGATTCCCAAGTTAGCAATTCCCAAGTGTGCGATTACCCATTGAGCAAAGTCCCAATTGAACGAATTCCCAATTGAGCAGTTCTCATGTGAATGATTCTCCATTGAGCAAATTTCCAAGTGAGTGATTCCAAATAAAGCGATTCCCTATCGAGCGAATTCCTAAATGAACAAATTCCCAATTGAGCGAGTCCCGATTGAGGAAACTCTGAAATGAACAAATTGCCAATTGGGTGATTCCAAACGAGCAATAGAGAATGTAAAAACACTTTCTTCAGATTTTCCTTCTTTACCTTATATTTTTCTTTGCATATATTTCTTTTTTCTTCCTTTTTGTGTGTTGCTTATGTTGGCAAAAATATTCAGTGGATGTTCCTAACTCAGAAGCCATTATTATTGAGAGCACACATTATTCATGAACTTTAGCATGAATAAAATTTACGGATGGTGGATTACATATCGGTAACTGAATCTGCATTGGTTCCCATACATCAGAAACCATACTGGACGAGGAAATGCCTCCAAGTGTAAATTCTGAGTTCAGGCATGTTTTTTATTAATCCTTAACGCACGCATGTACTCGTAGAATAGTGAAAAAAGTATGGCCTAAGTAAATGTGGCGCTTCTTATTCAGTTCTGCAGAGGAAATGGTGATTTTTTTGTATTTATTTCTTTTTTTCGTTCTGTGTGTTGCTTATGTTTTCGTTTATGTATGTTTTTTCATTTTTATCTTTTGTCTCTGCCTTCTTTCATTTTCTTTTTTCTTGTCATCTACTTGTTTTTTACGTGCTCATGAAACAACATATTACAAGTTGTCACTTTTAATAAGCTTTGTCTCCCATATAATTCTTATACAATTCAGCATGCTCTATTTCCTAGTTAATTTTATCTTTCGTGGTTTTTCCTTCAATCTTACTCACTTTTCATCTTAGTTGTTTGCTTTTACTTGTTTATCTTTTTCTCTTCCTATTCTCCTGATTCCTTCTCTTTTTTGCTCTTTTTTCATATAATTTTTTCTTTCTTCCCTGCTGCTTTCTCTATCTTGCTTTTTCCTTTTTGTCACTTTTTTCATGTTTTTTTCCTTTTTTCTGAAGCTTTTCCACCTATTTTCACTTATTCTTAATGTCTTTACGACGTTTTCTTTCTCATGATGTTTTGTTTCTTCCAGCATTCTTTTGTCTATATTTTTTATGAAGATTTTCACACTTACAATGATGAAAGGCCCAAGTGTGCTAAATTGTACAAGAATTATATGGAAGACTACGGTTATTTAAAATGACAACTTGTAATGTATTGTATCATGAGCAAAAAGAAAAAATAAGAAGACAAGAAGGAAGAAAGCGAAAGAAAGCACAGATAAAAGATGAAAACGTGAAAACATGCATAAACGAAAACATAAGCGATACACACAGAAAACGAAAGAAAAAAGAAATACATACAAAGAAAAATATGAGCAAAAGAAGAAAAATATGAAAAAAGTGTTATCGTTTGAATCGCCCAATTGGGAATTCGATTGGAAATTCGCTCAATTGGGAATCGCTCACATGGGAATTCGCTCACTTGCAAATTGGCACAATTCAGAATTCACTCATTTGAGAATCGCTCATATGTGAATCGCTCAATTGGGAATTCGCTCAATTGGAAATTATTCACATGGGAATTTGCTCAATTGGCAATTTGTTAGTACGGGCCCATGCAGCGGTACACAAAAGATACCCCTGTACAAAACACATACTTCAATGTTTGCCACCTCAACTGTATGGGTGATACAGGGGATGTAGAAAGTAAAGTTGACAGTGCTCTTGCTTCAATTTGCTTCACATTCCAACGATTAATAGCTCTTGAACTGCTAAGAAATATCAATTTATATAAATCGATTTTTATCAAACTTTAAATGCCTTTTTGTACTTCTCTCATATTTATGTCATAGATTGAATAATTTTAAGTTTACCGTAGAGTTAGGGCTAATCGTTCAACCGGGCCAATGGGCATTTTATGCGTCCATTTTTTTATTGAAGTTCACGCCCTACACGTCTCAATAGGGTGGCAAACATAGCAGGCGGCACGCCAAAGTATTTCATATATAGATCGACGTCCTTCTTTTCAAGTTCCAAAATAAGACTGTGGTAGTGCCCTGTGAAGTGTCTGTTTTGATTCACAGGATGAACATACCTTGATTCACAGGGTGAACATATGTACCAGCGACGTGACAAACGTCGTCGTTTTCTAGGTCGCATAAGCAATAGGACAAATCCTCATCAAGGGGCATAATGAAATAAAATTTGACAAGTGTCAGAATTCATTGTTCAAGTGAAAAATATGATTCAACTACATGCATAGATGTCACTGTATGCAACAATATGTTACAAAAACAGTATGCTGCAACTTTACAACACATAGCTTGTTCGAAAATTTCGTTTCGGTTGAAACTTGAGGCGGCGCCGCGGGGCGCCGCCAGGAGTGCTGATTAACAAAATTTTTCCAATTTCGACGGCTCCTTTTCGACACTTTAAATTCTTTTAAAACGTATAACATGCAAGAATTTACTGTAAGTATTACATCAAAAGAAAGCATATCCTCTCCCGTGTAAAATAAAAATTTACTTATGGAAAAAGATCACTCTTATCTTGAAATATCGCTTAGTTAGCAAGATCACTAGAAAATGCCAAAAAAACATCAATTTTCAAACTTTGGCATACACTATAGCGGCATAAATTTTCTTTTTTAAACAAAACCAATGATACTATGAAACTCGGCGCACGAAACTCCTCAATACGTCTCATTTTGAAATATGATAACCTCAACTATATATGGAACCCAGCCCTGGAAGATACTGCAAAATCCGACCGAAATAGTCAATCAATTATTATATAATACTATCGGTCTTTTCTTCAACATGATCATCTTTTTTAACGTAAACTGACTTTACGAAGTCAAGGCAGCTTTGCACAATGACACAACCTTGACTATTGGAAGTTTTCATTTTTTCGGCTGATTTCGATTTACTTCGTCATGCATCAATTGACTTTAGGGGTTTTATTGTTCATACTACTAATATCCGTCCATTTATTCGTTATCGCTGTGCCGACCAAGAAGAAAATGCCGGTAAAAGTGACAAAAAAGTTGAACGTCGCAAAATCCACGTCAAAAGCTAGTGAGTATAGAATTGCAGTGCTTAAAATTATCGCTTGAATGGCAACTCGACTGTCTGCAGATCGATTAAATTTCGTGAATAAATCACTTCATATGGAATTTATTTTTTGGAATCTTTATCTACCCCATTATTGTTTCTCGGCTAACCAATCACATCTGGTCATCTTTTGGAATTTTATGCTTTGCAGGTTTGAAAAATTCTTTCATCTCACCTATTGAATTCCTTCATACTCATATCTATAGTGGTGATGGTATGAATAATATTGTGCCTTGTCAAATTATTATTGTTTTGCACAGTTCAATTTCATGAAATTTCGCTTGTCGCAATTTCACCGAGAAAAGTGAATACATACATAGAAAGTTATGCTAAGGGCTTGACTTACAATTCACGGTTATGACATTGTTCCCGAAAAGAATTCATAGATAGGAAAACGTTTCAACGATGTGAAAACTTTGAATTTTGGAATCCATGTAGTTTTGTATTTTTGGAGATAAATTATGACCTTGCAGCTCAAAGTTCAATGTTTTGCTATGTTTCAGAGAATCAAATTTCTGACACATTGTGTTTAAAATCAAAATCAAATCTCATATATTGGTTCGAAAAGAGATTGTTTTGATTAGCTTTTGGTTTTTTTTCTATAATAATTTTAATGACTGATTTTTTAAAGTATAAGTTAGATTTTTGTTGAACATTTTTCCACTGAAATTTCTTGACATGTTAGTCATTGCATCTCAAGAAATTTCACTTGAAAATTACGTGTTTACAAATTTACGGGGAATTCTCGTTGGTGATAATTTATGTTGGTTGATTAGAATTTTTGAAGTTCCGTGTCACTTTTGACAGTTTTTTATTCTGATTTTAAACATAAGAATCATCATTTAAAATACAATAATAAACTGAAAGCAAGTATTTTATAATAAAAAAACTTGACTTTCGCCCACATTGATTGTTTTTTTCACATTAAAAAAATATTAATTATCACTTTACTAGAAAAACTGGAAAATTAGGGAATTTGACTTCGTGAAACTGCTGAAAACTGTCACTGGTGCACTGATTAGATTGAAATTCCACGAATCTTTCTGGAGATTCTTTTTATTCGTTAACGCTAAACACTATCGATACCAATTCTTGGTATCACACACGGAATCACGGATTGGTGAACGATTTTGAATCGAAATTCTGTATGAACACTGGCTGTATGTAGATTGATAACGTTTCTGCTATTTTTTAAATAGTCGAGGCAATAATGGCCGAAAATTACTTGTTTCAGTTACTGGAAATCTACGTTCCAGGAAGTTATATGTGCCAAGTGAAAGTTTATCCATCCGTGTGCCCGATTTACGACGATGTAACAAGGACGAATCACGTCCTACAAAATTCTAAGGTCTTGAACGTCACTTCGGCGTGCGTTGAAAGTAATAGAGTCTGGTCTTCCTATCATAAATTTCGTGACCTTATTCTTTTCAGATTTAGGCAAATCGCCACCACAGTCACTAAAGTCATGTAAGTTTCAATTCTCCATAATTTTTTATTGTTTGAAATTTCACGGTTTCTATAGACGACATTTCTGCATAGAGTTAGTACTATATGTGCCAGTCAGCATTTACTGTAGAATTTATGGAATCACAACAGCTGACGAGGTAATGTTTCCAAGCATAAATTCTGAAATTCCACATGTTATGCAGCCCACAGCAAATGACGTAATGTTACAGTAACCATTTTCCCCGTGGACCTTCTTTACACTAAACTTTGCATGAATGTGGTGAACAATGTGAACTTTGCCAATGTCCGTTATCGTCAATTATTGAAGCATATTTAATGGCAAAGCATGCATTCGATAGATGTTCTTGAACTGCAATAATGCTCATGTAGCTAATCGTCGATGTCTAAAGTTTCTGAAATACGTAGTTCTGAATGTTTTGCATATTTATGCCAATTTCAGTGTAAAAAAAGGCCCAAACATAAATTCATTTGCTATGGACCACCGAATACGTCGTAACGTGAGCAATTTCAAAATTTACACTCGGAAACGTTTCCTCGCGAGTTTTAGAAAAAAACTATGTTGTTGTTGAATGTTAAAAAACGAATCAAGAAGTAGAATTTTTCCCAGTTATGAGTAATACCGCACTGTCAACTGAAAAAAAATTTTTCTTGTTTTCTATTAGCTCTACTGTATTTTATAAAATGCTTGTAAACTAAAAAAATGACAAAAAATAAGTACTGCTCTCAATGCCGTTTACATCGAGTTTTGACTGTAGGATTTTTATTTTAAAATAGGTACTTGTTACTTTTGCAGCTTCACAAATTTTCAGTCGTATTTGACATAATATGGTTTAGTAGGAAATAGTACAATTATGAAATAGTAATTGCTTTCTACTATGAACATTTACAAGCATTTCAAGAAAAACAGACTAAAGGACCCGACTCGTATGTACGTGTTTGAAATTCTAGGTTTCCAAGGTTCTCCAAATTTCTGTTCGCATGCTCAACAGAAATTTCTAAGTCGTTTTTCCGTCATCCTCTTTCCAAGGATTTGGAATTTTCAAGTCGAAAAATGTCTAACGTATTTCACTACACAAGGTAACACAAAAGTTGGTATTCGAAGAGTGCAACAAACGATGAATAGTAGCCTTTGAGCAAGAATTCCAAGAAATTCTTGTTGACGTAGAAAATACGCCTCCAATGAAGTGATATTAAATCTCGAACTTACGATTATCACAAACTACATGAAGAATATTCACGTTGTCATAATTCGATTTTATACCGAGTTTTTTCCCACACTCATCTTAGTGTAATTAACCATTAACAGAGTTGGATGCCCTTTTATAAATGTACTCTCATTTACAAAAATTCGTGTCACCACGTGCACTACCAGAATCAGTTCTTGTTCCAAAACATAAGAGTGCGTGTTCTCTTGAATGATCCCCATCAAACATGCTATAATCCGTCAATATTGCAACAAAAACTTGATAGATTTTTCACGCGTATGGAAAATCCAAATGAGAATTCACGTGTTTTGTAGAAACCTTTGATTATACTTTTTCCTTCGTTTTACTATTGATTAAAATTCTCAATTTTAATGGCATACCCAGGGACAGCTTTGCAATTTGAACGGGCTTCGTTTTTATAGCTTTCACGACGTCGACGAGCTTTATACTGGTTATCGTTTTTTCATCCGTTATCGTAGTTACGGGCTTGGTCATCGCCTCGTTCTATGTTGCAAGAGGAGCCATTCAAAGTAGGTAGTGGCCTATTTTAGATTTTTCCATATATAATGAATCATACATAATAAATATTCAACAATCAAAGCAAACATATGTTCAGTCGGTTGGAAGTCAAAAGCGCAGAATAACGTTCTAAAAGTGCAGCAAAAAGTTTCAAAAGCGCAGCTAGTGTATATTCAGCGTCTTTTTGTCTTATATTTGTTTTTAACTTATTAGTTCGTGATACAGGACCACTTAAAGACTTATTGACCTCATTAAGCATATGTAGAAGCTTGTGAAATTCATTTTTGTACATCTCTATATTGAACTGTATGGGATTTCCCGGGGCCGCCTTTTTGAATGATATTATTTTATAACTTTTTCCAGGGTTTAAAAACAGTTTTTTGTATTGAATGGCACAAAATTTTAACCAAATCAATGTCTGTTTGTATTTGCTCAGAAAAACATGTAGAATAATGAGACACCAAAGAAAGGGCCGAGAGACGGTGATATGAAACAATGGATTTGCATAAGAAATCAGATGCACTTTTAAGCATAATGCGCTTCGCCGAAATTCATTTTAAGATATTCACAGTATTTCCACAACATTTTACTGACTGAGTTTCCGGGAATTCGGATCAAATAGGCAGCCTAAGTTTAATTCGCATGTTATGCATTTATCTATTTTTGGAATCGTGATGGACGCCGAAAATTTTTTTATGTTAATAAAATTGCGTTCATTCAGTTTGATATTTAAAATGAGTAGAGCTAATATACATGTACGAGTATCATTGACCAGGTTACTTCGTCAAGTCAATGAAAATTCAATGACAAAAGTACATAGCATACGAGAATTTGCGCTTTTGAAACACTTTTCCACCATTGGCTGCACTTTTGATTCAACCTTTTAACATTAGGGTATAGACAGCATTACTACGCTTTTGAACTTTTTCCGTTTGTCGCGCTTTTCAACCCTTCCCGTTCAGTCATGTTTGTGAACTCATGGAAGCCTTTTTAGACATCTATTGCATCAGCTACTGCAGTTCCAGTATTTTCCTTTTTATTGGAAGTCAATCGTTATGGGGTGTCGAATTCTGAACACGTATGAATTATAATTTTCACTTGAAACTTTTCGTCGTCAGTTTTTCACTCAAAAAAATTTAATTTGCTAAAAAAGTGACTATGATCCACATCATCGGCAGGAAGGGAAATCTGCGGAAAGTCAATCAAATCTTAGCCCAACCTTTATCGCTCATAACTAACCGAAAAATGAAGGTGACTCTTTTTTTGAGAGATTCGACCTGAAATTACGTAAGTTGGAGATTAATATCTGAAAATGGAAAATTTTGAGCACTTTTATACCCTGATATCGTCGTGGCGCCCATTCCGCAAGAAAGTCGAAATTCGCCTAGTTATAGCATCTCCAAAGTTTTGAATTTTTATAATTTTTGGTATTTATCTGTGTGTATAGGTGTTTCGACCTTTCACAACCCAGGAACGAAGTGGCTCTATAGTCAAATTTTCACTACATGCATAAGACAATAATCTATTATCGGGTGTAAAAAAAAATTACTAGCCACGTACTTCAAACTTTTTAGACTACTCTGAAGCGTCAAAAACGGAGCAGGTCATTTCGAACTCTTTTTGGGTACCTTCTCATTGCACGTCACATAATTTTTTCCTTCATTTCTTTGGGCACAATGCCCTACATATTTTTCTAAAATTTTAATAAGATTTGCCTACCGTTTTGGGAGCTGTATGTGTTTTCACCTACTGCAAGTTGATATAAAAATGATGATTAAATCCATTCAGGAAACATTCAACGCGTTCAAACAAGACGAATAAAAAGAAAAGATCTGGAGTGAATCACTGTTGCCTCGAACGTTACATTACTTCGAACATCCCGTTATTTTCGAATAATGCTTTGGAGGTGATGAAATGAAACTCCGACACTAGAAATAGCCGGTTACATCATCTAATGATTAAAGGCGAATATAGAAATTCCGTATAATTTCAAAATTTCATTTTCACCTTTCTTTGGCTCATACTTAGGCTCAAACATAGACTTTGGCTTAGGCTTAGACTTAGACTAAAGCTTAGGCTTAGTTGTGCATTTGAAATAATGGGATGCGTAGCATGAAAATTCTTTTGAACAAAAATAACGTTATTCGAGTTAACAGGAGTTTTTTTGCATTATTCGAGGTAACAGAACATTTGAAGTATTGAGACGTTCGAGGTTACACAATGCAACGTCTGAGATAACGGGTCACAATTCCCTGATTCTTACCACATGTTATAAGGCGAGCGGTGTTAAGTATAAGGAGTGAATGGTCTAGTGGTTATCATCTCTGACTACTAGTTTCATGAACCAGGTTTCATTCAGTGTGTAACCAGAAATTGAATTCCTACAGCCATTCATCCTTCCAGGCTAGATAAATTGTGTAGGCAAGCTTGGAACACTGCTTGCCAGGGTCTGCTCAGCTCAGTTAGCATCTTGGTGATGGTGCAGCAAATGAGGAGGTGGGCCTATTCCATTATGAGGTAGGTAGCTGAACAAGCCCTGCTTGTCAGGCAGACGCCAATCTGTAAAATGGGCCTCCAGTAGGCAGTAAAAATCACCCTAACAGCGCCCATATAAGGTGGGCACTTATATGACCATACAGTCCTGTAAGGCCTGCCTTTCTGGCTATAGGAAAAATGGATAGGTCTACCCACAAAGACTTAAAAATAGAAAAAAGTAAAGATTGACTAATGTATCGGTATACAGTGATTATTACAAGTAACACCAAGTTATATAAGCCGGATGTGAATTAGAATGTTAGTGCAACAGTTCTCCACACTGCCTATAGAACTTTAGTTTCTCCTAAGCAGTCCAGTTACCACTATAGAAGAAACTACAAACAAATAATGAATACACAAGTGATTCAAGACTAACTACTATAGTGGAATACTATAGTTCTAGTTATTTGCTCAACTAAAGATGAGCCGAATAAAATATTAACATTTGGTGGGCACAAGGAGTCGATGTGGTTTTGTAATATTTTGATATTGTGCCAGCAGGTGAAAAACATAGAAAACCAAAATACATGAGCACGACCAGAGAAAACCTAATACTGATGTCAATATAGGCACATACATGGACTAGGTCGAGACACCATGTCAGGTGATTGTGCGCAAAGTGAAAAGGTGTGAAGTAATAGCAATGCACCTCTATGTTTGAGTAACAAAACGCACTAAGGCCTAATGCCAAGGACATGGTGTACTGTAGTTAGATTGTCACCAATGCTATCGAAGATTATAAAGTTACCAAGTTACCTCTAATATCTCTTGCCATTTTCCTGAAAATGGATGGCAAAGAATCACTCCATTTCTAAAATTTAATGAAAATTTTCATCATTTTCGACCTTTTATTTTAGATATATCATTTAGCAACCATCAAAACTATAGTGTTTTTTATTAAATGCTACTAAAACGAAAAATGACATGTATATTACATGACCTTGTTGTGTGGGTCAGTAGGTTTATCCTCTACTGGCGGCCCACACATACAATTTAGTGGATAAGGTATTGGTTACTCTGGCCGATTTGCATAATTTATTTGTAAATACAACGATGGTAAATAAGGATGAAAACAAACGCAATGAGAGATGAAATGGGACGAATGAATAGTCGGCCAAAGGCCCAACTATTTATACACCAAAAAAACGCTCACATAAAATTTACATAGCCCGCAGTGGGTGAAAAACAACATAACATAACGTGGGCCAAATTAGCATGCCCAAAAACTATATGTACGTGCACCAGCATGATGTGAACGTGGGAACACATCAGACCTGAAAATTATGTACATGAAGACTTCATCTGGCATCCAGCATCTGGCAAGTTATTTTTAGCTTCCAGCATTCAGTGTCCGGCATCCCGCAATTTGGCTTCGGGCAAGTTGCCTGCCGGATGGGATGGCAATTCATACTTCTTCCGGCACCAGAAATGCCGGATGACAGTTTATTCTTGCTTTTACTATGTTAAAATACTTTGAAATCTGTGCAATATTTTGTTTCAGGAGAAATTGCATATGGAAAATATATATAATATTATTTTTCAGGTCTACTCGTAATTATTACGATGTCAGATGAAGAAAACATGCTTGATCTAGCAATTTTGTACTATTTATTGAAGAGAAATTTGTCAAATTTGTCAGTCTTCCATAGGTGTATAATAATATATGACTAAACTATAATTACACCTAGAAAAAAGTCTTCATATGACTACCCTGCACACATATATATGCTTTCAAGAACGAAAAAAACTTACAAAATACTCAGAAATCAAAAATTAAACGAACGCCATGATTAAAAACGCAAAATTTTGCCTCAACTAAAAAAATCGACATCTCTCGCATACATTGTATATGCTAAAACCAATCATACAGTCAAACAATTGAAATTACATACAAAATATTTTTTCGGGCATACGGAAAAGTACAAACTGTTTCTACTCTTCCCATCCGGCAAAAAATGAGACGGCAGCATGGGAAAAGGAATAAAATGACGTCATCCAGTGCCGGATTGCCGGATGAAAAAGCTAAAAATTGACTTCCTATAGTTGAGTGTCCTCACAAAACTTTTGTTCCATATGAAGTACAGCTTGGCAGAAAATGCTGAAAATATAAAATAGTACTTGCTTTCCAGGCAGATTCATTATTTGGAAGCGTTTCATGAAAAACAGATGACAGGACAATACAACGTATCTTTATCAGGAGGTCGACCCATAATTCTTCATTTGACATGTTTGCTAAAGTCGCTCTTAGAATCTTATTGGTCGATTTATCAAGTTTCAAAAACACATTTGAATGACAATGCAGTGCCTAATTTTTGCCGCTCTCAAAATGGTACGGAAATCGGGTGCCCAAAAAGATGTTTTTTTCGACTTTTTCTCACCTCTTTTTGACACTTCAAAATAGCATAAAAAGTGTGATGTATGGGATTATAGAAAGTTTTTCATATGAAATGATCGAGAACTGTCCCTGCGTATGACGAGCGTTTTAGGCCAAAATTACAGAATGCGGGTAAAATAAAAGCAAGGAAAAAGTAAAATCTCGGGTGAGGTAACCCATGTTTACCATTTTATCTGCCTTTTACCTACAATTCTACCCCTGATTCTAAATGTCTTTAACTCGAAGTTTTACTCGCAATTTTCCTCCTGATTTTACCCGTCTTTTACCAATGATTTTACCCATGCTTAACTTGGAAATTTGCCCTACTTTTTTAGTTTTCGTGTTTCAGAACGTAGGTAAAGGTCACTGGCGGGTTACCCAACCCACCGGTCGTATGGACAGGGTATTCCAAAACAAAAATGCCGATATCCCTCAGTCGAACATTTCTACTATTCAAAGCAATAGCATGTTGCGTGGCCACTTCCCGGATTATGTGAGCCATCTGCTCATATTACTGTAACTACAGTTTTTCTGCGATGATTCTTACGCCTTACCGCATTGTGTGTAGGACTGAATTCATGTTAGGGAATTTTCTGACAGTTACTTTGAGCATAGAAGGGTATTGGCTTGCTTAATAATCATTATTTACAATTCGTAATCCCAGAGTGATGAACTTATGTGTTTTTTCATTGAAACTTCTAATAAATATCATAAGACAAGCCATCATGAGCACCCTTTTCTTTCTTCGTCTCGAAAATTCTTAATTCTCTCTTTTCAAACTATTAATGATTATTTGTATATCATAGGTGGCGCGACAGCGTCAACCTATAATATACTTCGCCTCCAAATTTCATGCCCCCCCTATAGCCAAAACGGTAAGAGCTAGAACCTTCGGGTTTTTTGCATAATATCGGGCATAGGAGCAAACTATGGGGTGCTTTTTGTCATTTCGCATCTATCTGCAAGTAGTGCTCGGTGGGGCCCCAAAAACAGGTGAAAAACGCACTTTTTTAGGCCCCCCAGTTCCACCATGCCCAGCAATCGGTGTGCCATATCCAACCTCCATACTTCGGCCTAAGCATCTTGGGGGTGTAATCTCAAATGCGAATTTATTTTTTTTTGAAATATGGCCTCAATTCAATTATATGGTTGTCCAAAGTCCCGGAAAACGCCAAATTCCCCAATTTTGTTATATAATACTTCTGGGTTCAAAAAAATAATTTTTTGCAGCATGATGCACTACTAATTTTTTTCCAGTTTCAATTGAACCTGTAGCCTTATTGGGATTTTTGGGCTGCTAGGGTTTTCGACCATTGGGAATTTGATGGACGCGGTCACTTTACACAAAAATTATCCTTGATGTAAACAAGCGTATTTCCGTAATTTTTCAGCGGAGGAAGTTTTCGACCGCGGGAATTCAATAGATATGGTTACTTTACACAAAAAATTATCCAATGTGTAAACAAGCGTATTTTCGTGATTTTTTGCTGGAAGAGGTTTTCGACCACGAGGAATTCAATAAATGTGACAAAAAATTATCCCGTGAGTAAACAAGCGTATTTTCGTGATTTTTCAGTGGAAAGGGTTTTCGACCATGGGGAATTTGATGAATGTGATCAGCTTACATAAAAGAACTATCCCGGGTGTAAACAAGCGTAGTTTTGTAATTTTTTATGGAAGGGGTTTTTGATTGCGGGGAATTCAATGGATGCTTCACTTTACACAAAAAAGTTATCCAGGGTGTAAACATGCGTATTGCCGTAATTTTCTTGTGGAGGGAATTTTCGACCACAATGAATTCCATGAATATGATCACTTTACACAAAAAATTATCTCGTGAGTAAACAAGCGTATTTTCGAGATTTTTCAGTGGAAGGGGTTTTCGACCATGGGGAATTTGATGAATGCGATCATCTTACATATAAAACTATTCCGGGTGTAAACAAGTGTATTTTCGTTATTTTTTGTGGAAGGGGTTTTCGACTGTGGAAAATTCAATGGATACGTCATTTTACACAAAAATCTGTCTGGGATGTAAGCAAGTATATTTTTGTGATTTTCTATGGAAGGGGTTTTCGACTGCGGGGAATTCATCGGATGCGTCACTTTACACAAAAAAATTATTCTGGATTTAAACAAGCCTATTTTCGAAATTTTTTTGTGGAAGGGGTTTTCGATCACTGAGAATTTGATGAATGTGATCACTTTACACACTAATTCATATTTAGTGTAAACAAAGGTAATCTGCGATTTTTTTGGTTGAAAGATTCTAGACCACGAGGAATTCAATAGGTATGGTCATTTTTCAGTCTGTTTACAATGTTTTTAAGTACTATGCAGTTTACACATCTTTTACTTTAGCTGGAAGTTGGAATTCGTAGCTTGAAGATTGTTTTTTTGACGTGAAGATGACCAAATTTAAAACTTCAATGTGCTTCTATGAAGGTTTTCGTGCATGGTTGAGGCCCACTTGTTGTAGTGTGTTTTCCGCCGATTTTTCATTGTTTTGTCAAAATACGTCACAGGCCCGCAGGTGGCAAGTGGAGAGAGCAACGCGGACCACCAGTGGCCATCTTACTGTAGCGCAGGTCGGTACGCGTGCACTGGTCTCTCTCTTCACTTCGTTAACGTATACTTTACGTGTGTTTTTATTTTTCTCTACTAGTTGTGTGCCCCGCCGGCCACCACTAGTATATATATTAGCAGCCTCCCACCACGCCTTTTTCGTCTTTGCTCGCCCGTGCGTGGGAGTTGATTTATCATTGTTACTTTTATTTTCGCCTCGCCCGTCGCGTTTTGTCACGTAAGTTTTCGTACGTTTATTGTATAGTAATAAATAGGTAGGAAAGCCCTTTCGTTTCTAGTTAGCCAGAAAGAAGGGAGACAATTAAAGAAACTAGGCTTTCTTTAATTGTTGGGATAATTATTGTCGGGGCTTAAGTACTAGTAGTTAGGTTATCGGGTAAACGTGGGCGTGGGACGCACGTACATTAAGGATGCAACCTCGGAATCCCAATCCTGCTCACGCCGCATCATCTCCGCCCCGACCAAAACCAAAATACAACACTGGTGACCCTTTGGATTGTACGTTGCCGCTCCCCGCTGTTGCGTTGCATCCGAAAACTCCAAAGACTTCAAAATTCGACCCCGCTGTAGCTGCGCCAAAGGGTACAAACGAGGTTATTATACCTTGAGAAAAAAGATGCCAACGGTAAGCCACACACCGCCGGACTTCACTCGATTTCCGTTGCGCTCCAGTTCTCCGAACGCCACCACAGCCGCACGCCGCGCCTTAAGTTTTGACCAGATGATGTTGCCGCGACCGTCAAATATTACGCAATCGACAGCGGTACCCACGGTAAGCCTCCCGCCCCATAATCCGCCCTTGTCTAATTTCAGCACTCCCGCGCTGGACGGGACGGCACAGCCGCAAGCACTGCTCATTCCCGCAGCTGCGGCAACGAATACTTCCCAAACTCCGCGGCTTGTCAACCAAAACCTCCTTGCCGCCGCCGGAAATCGCCCCAACGTGCCGCCCGCATCGCAAATGCCGCCGCCGACCGCGCCGGCTCAAAGTAATAATGACCAAATTGTCGCCAGAACCGACTCTTCCGAATCCTTTGTCAATATTGAACCGCCGCAAGCCCCAACCGCCACCCGTGCTTCAGTAAATGATCACCGCAGCAGTCTCGCTATCGCAAACGCCAACGAAGTCCAAAATTTTCGAATTGAAGCACGCGACGCGCTGGAACAACTCAACACCGCCGCCGCGCGTATAACCAACAATGTCCCCACGGTACAAACCATCGATCAAATTATCGGCGCCGTCTCCGATCAATTCCAAGCCCAGCAATTACGCGTTCAACGCGAAATTCAAGAACAAACAAAAGCCACTAACGCGCGTTTCGCCGCACTCACTGAGCAAATGCAACAATTGATTTCCACAACCGCCGCCGCGACGCACGCGCGTAATCCGCCTACACCAAGACCGCCGCCGGTGTCCTCACGGTTTCACGGCGAGGAAACAAGAGATATTTATATCCCCAATGAAACTCTCCGTGAAACTGAACCGGCTCTAGTCTTTGGCAGGCTACCAAATCAAGTCAAACCCAAAGCACCATCGACGGATACTTTGTATAATAACGAATTCGCCCGCACTACGCGCGCAGACGAAGATTTACACCGTTCCGCGCTCCAAAGACGCCCACCGCCCGTGGCAAACCAGTTTGGCTTCTCAGATTACCCACCCGAGGATTATTATGAACACCCGCATCCTCGGTACGACATGCCGCGCACGTCTCATCGTGAGGAAGATAGCCGCATCAAAACAATCGTCGACAATATGCACCCACTGATAATCGACGGCGCCGCAACAAATAAACGCCTGTTATGCTTCTTCATACGACTGGAAAATGAGTTCGGCTACGACGCCTCCAATCACGTAAAGATGAGTGCCCTTCGCCGACTTACCCGCGATACGCCGAGCGACATGATCCAAGATATGACGCGGTACGAAGACGCCAAACATTTGCTCATGTTCCAGTTGGCGCCCGATTGCAATCCGATGAGGCTTAAACGCGAACTTGCGTCAATCACCCCAGAAGCTGGAGAAGAACCTGCCGCGTTTCTAAGTAAGGTAATGACTTATGTACAACTATTGTATCAGCATGAAGATCAAACTTTCCGGCACAAACAAGTAATTGATACCTTTTTGACCAAAATGCCTGTTTTCTATCAACTCACAATTGGCAAACAAGCAAAGGGTTTTACAAATGTTCAACAACTGGCCGACGCCGTAGCCAAAGCCCGTAGTGTCCTCAACGCAACTAAAGCCGAAATCGGAACCGCGGAACGACCCATTCTGGTAAATCAAGCTGAGCAAGATGCACCACCACCGAAGTCGCCGCAACCGTTTGACCGCCGTTTTGAACGCCGCCGCAGCATGGACCGTCCTCAAAATCGCTACCGCGAGCGCTCTCCCTCAATGGACCGCAGGACGCAAAACCCGGCGATGCAACCCACTAAATTCGTCTCTTTCCAACCACAAGCAATTGAGCCACTGCCGCCGCAACCGCCGCGCACGGAGATGCTTCTGGAACAATTGATTCCACGATACGACCGCGACTATGAAGAACGAAAATCTCGACAACGCCCTGCAGAAACGATACCCAGCAACAGGCAACAAAGCCCGCGCCATCCATCTCAGAACAGAGAGCCGTACGCAAACCGCTTCGACCGATCCGCCAGCAGAGACCCCGCATGCACGACGCAACCTGCAGGTCTGTGGTGCGATGCCCACAAATCCCGCACCCACAACACTGAAGACTGCATCTGGCTCAAGCGGCAAAACGCTCAACAATCAGCCCGACTTGAACCAAACCGCCCAAATTACGCCGCCCAACCACGGCAAGCGGATTTTCGAAACAATTCAAACGACGTCCGTGGACAACGCGATTGGTGACCCCGCCGCGGAGGACCGCCCCAACGAGGAGCGAACTACGCCAGCGGCGCGCGAAACCATTTCTATGAAGGTAACCTTATACAACGCCCAAATGATTTTGTTCAGAATACCTACGCCGTCTACCCGAACCATCAATTTCCGGCGCCATGGGAACAACATATCCACTACAACGCGGTACCAGCTCCATACGTCACAACGCCGACGGATTCATTGCGCGCTAGTTCTCAATCTTCAGAATTGCAAATTACCCTACCCGCCCTTCCGGCACCAAACACCGCGCCAGTACCTGCGCTCGAAACACGCGTTAACAATCATTCAACGTCCGCGGCTAATATGGTTGTTCCATCCAAAGAAATCGCTTCCGCCGCACTGATTGTCAGCCCCAGCATCGTCCGTTGGAACGCAACGGGCCGCGCTTTTCAAGATCCCTGTCATATTCGTTCGTCCGTTTGTCAAATTGATAATCTCACGCCATCTTCCAAATCGTTTGTTTGCAAGTACGCTTCTACGAGAGCCTTTCAAATCCCAATCAAAATTGGAGCCGTCAAAGCACACGCGCTCATCGATACAGGTGCCCAATGTTCCGTCCTCTCATCAGGATTGGTCAAGCGCGCTTTCGACAAGCAATCGCTTCAACTCCCGATTTGTGGAAAAATTAAAGTAGCTGACGGCGCCGTAGTCAACGCTCACGGCCCGGTAGTTGTCACGATGGAATCCGCCTTCGGAGAGCACATGATCAAATGCGTAATCCTTGACGACGACGGAAACGATCAATTCATCATTGGAACCGACTTCCTCGCGCATCCCGATATCCACGCCATTTTAAATTTCAAAGACCATTACATCGAAATTCAGGACGTTAAACTGCCGCTCAAGGTAATCGCCTCGATCCGCCCGCAAACGGAACTGTTTCTCAATGCCGCTAACGATAACGTTTTAGAAGAAATACCAGAGGATGAACGAGTAAGTTGTTATGATGATAAATCCGATATTTTTAGCCAACCCGAAGAAATCGAAGTTGAACAACCGGTACGGCAGGCCCAACCTAGTCCACACCAACCGCCCCCTCGGCGGCTGGAGGTTACTGAGCTCGCCGAACCAATTTTTCTCGTCGCCCAAGTTTCCGTTTCGATTTCGCCGCACTGCCAACAATGGGTCAAAAGTAGCGTTTTTCCCACAACATCGGCGACAGTGCCTGACGTGATCGTACAACCACTCCCCACGGATAACGTTGCCGCAGAGCTTCCGGTCGAAACCGCAGTGGTCAACATCACCAACGGCCATTGTCCGCTCCTTTTCATCAACAATACGCCGAACAGTATCAAACTCCGACCAAATCAACTCATTGCAATGGCAAAGCACACGCTGGAGTATTCCGAAACCCACGCCAATTGTCAGATAGCAACCGCTGCCGCCTACCGCGACTTAACCGACCACGAGCCGGCCGCACTGGACAAATCATTCAACGGCAACACCGCACATCAAAAGCTGGAATACGCCCTGAACAAAATGACGGAAAAGACGTACGTTTCTACCGCGCAAAAAGCAAGAGCCCTCAGGATGCTCCGACAGCACCGCGATGTTTTCAGTCTCCCCGGCGATAAACCAACTATCACTAGCGAGTTGACAGTCAGCATCGATACCGGCACCGCAAAACCAGTTTCCCGCCATTATTACCGCGTCGCGATGGAACAGAGGCCGATTGTCCGTTGCCATATTCAAGAAATGCTTGACAACGATTTTATCGAACCATCCCGCTCGCCCTGGGCCGCACCGCTATTTTTGGTAAAGAAAAAAGACGACTCGTGGAGACCCGTTGTTGACTATCGCAGCATCAACGATGTTACGCCGAGCGACAAATTCCCAATCCCACGCATTGACGACTACCTAGACGCAATGGGACACGCAAAATTCTTCACCACGCTCGACCTCAAAGCCGGGTATTGGCAAGTACCCCTCGACGTCGATTCCCGTGATAAAACAACCTTCATTTGCCAAGAAGGTTTGTTTCGATTCAAAGTTTTGCCCTTCGGCTTGAAGAACGCGCCCGCCGAGTTTCAACGCTTAATGGAGCGAATCCTCCGCCCGTATATCTGGAAAATCTGCCTCGTCTACATCGACGATATCATCATTTTCTCGAACTCGTTTGACGAACATTTGGAACATCTGCAAATCATTTTCGACGCCCTCCGCGCCGCCAACCTTACGCTTCGACCAGACAAATGCGAGTTCCTGCCGCCGCAAGTCAAATTCCTGGGACATCTTCTTAGCGCCCGCGGAATCGCCGCCGATCCCGAGAAAGTCAAAGCGATCGCCGAATACGAATTCCCGAAGACTAAAAAAGGTATGCAGAGTTTTTTAGGTCTAGTTCAATGGTGCAAGCGATTCATCCCGAATTTGGCGACCTTGTCCAGTCCTTTGTACGGACTCTTACGCAAAGACGCCCAATACTTCGCCACAGATGAACACCACGCCGCATTCAAAGGCATCAAGACAGCCCTTACGTCTTCGCCCTTTCTCCGCTACCCGGTTTAGATGGCAAAGCTCAATTCGTTATTCAAACCGACGCCAGTACGACCGCCATCGGAGCAATTCTGTATCAAGAAAACGAAAATGATAAATGGGTCATCGCCTACAATAGTCGCGTACTCACCGATGCCGAAACCCGCTACAGTACAACTGAGCGTGAATGCCTCGCCATTGTCTACGGCTTCCGGATGTATCGCCACTATGTGTACGGCCAGAAAGTTATCGTCCGCACCGACCACAAGCCGCTCGAATGGCTCAAAGACGAGAAACACCGCAATTCACGGCTCCAGCGCTTCGCGATCAGCCTACAAGATTACGATTACAAAGTGGAATATGTTAAGGGTAAGGATAACGCTTGCGCCGATTTTCTGTCTAGGAAAGATGACCGCGACAAATGCCCGATCCAGAATGCTGAAAACTTGACCGCAACGATTTTCCGTGAGAACTTTCACCCTGCTGGTGCAACTACAGAAACCGACTTAACGGTACCGGAAATACGCCCAGCAGTGGCTTCACTACCCACGGAGGTCAACGCCGAAATCAACGCCATCACCCGTGCAATGACGAGAAAGACCATCAGTTCACCCACACTCTCTAATTCAATGCCTAAAGACGCCGACCACGAACCACCACCGGCCGAGGTCATTACGATCGCCGCTCACGAAGAAGTTTTGAACGCTCAAGCCGCCGACCCGGCCATAACAAAAATCATCGCCTCCCTCAAAATGGATAACGCCGCCAAACACCCACCGATTTTCTTCCTCGAAGATCAACTTTTATACCGGCAAATTAAAGATGTCAAGCAATTAGTCGTACCCGCCTCCATGGTCGACCAAACTCTTCACCAATTCCATGGCGCAAAAATTTTGAATCATCAAGGAACAAATCGTACGCTAGCAGCCATTAAAGCTCACTTTTGGTGGCCCCGCATGGAAGAGGACGTTCGGGATTGGATCAAAACATGTAAAATTTGCCAACTAACAACGCCGCACAGGTCACTGCCTCCGCCATTGTTGCCAATTCAACCCAAACACCCATTCGAAATCGTGGCAACCGACATCGTCAACATTTCGCCAGTAGGTGAGAAGCGTCCCTACGTTATTGTTTTTCAGGATTACTTTACAAAATTCCTTTCCGCGCATCCGATACCAGATCAAAAAGCCTCAACAATAGTGGAATGTTTTATCAACAACGTCGTCCTCACGCACGGCAGCCCACTTGTACTCCTTTCCGATCAAGGTGGATGCTTTACGTCAAAACTCATGCAAGATATCTGTGAACTTCTCAAAATTAGAAAAGTCAAAACAACGGCATACCACCCCCAGTGCAACGGAATGGTCGAACGTTTCAATCAAACATTGATCGCTCAACTCAAAAAGTATACCGCCGACGATCCAGACAACTGGGAGCGATACCTGCCCTACGCCGTGTTCGCTTACAATGCCACGCCGCATACAGCCACACGCCATTCGCCGTTCAGTTTATTACGAGGATATGAACCACGCATCACCTTCGACTACGACTGCACCTGCCGCCTCACCTTGCCGTTGAATTATGACGCTTATCAACATATTCTAACGCAAGCCCAACTCAAGATGCACGAAAAGATCAAAGCTAACCTCGATGCCGCAGCCGCCGCCAGCAAAGAATATTTTGACCGCAAAGCTCGAAGACGCGACTTTGCCGTCAACGACTTAGTTCTTTTAACCAACACGCGCAAAGCCAACAAGATTCAACCCGACTTCATCGCGCCTTTCCTCATCACGGACGCCTCCCGCGCAGCCGAAAACGTTGTTACTATTGACTCACTCGACGCGCCTGGCCGCCCGCAGACAGTCTCCATCACACGTCTAAAACCGTTTGTCCCACGACCGGCAAAGAATGCATTTGACAACGAGGAAGGTGGACCACACACGCCTCACACTTCTCGCCGGCAATAGTTCGCTTTGAAATTTTCCTTTTGTGATACGGCGCTCATCACGCCGCGTTGTAAATAATCTTTATGTTTGTTTAATTTAGATCATGGCGACCTCGATAACGAGCAAGGATACACGGCAGTTTTCAACACGTTTCCACTCAATCCGCCGTTTTTGCCTTCAGCCGACTTTACAATGTCACTTTACATCCTGCCCCGGTTCCCACACTTTCGCAATAGGAGGGGGTTTCTTCTTTAATGTTAGGTTCTGTTTGGCGCGAGGCCATTCGGTTTACTTCCGCCCGACCCTGGCCGCTATCACTCTCATAAGACTAATTGGGAAAGGTTGATTTTACTCTCCATTAACATAGTGGTGTTTGTGTTGCTTTTCGTGATGATAGTGTTTGCATTTTCCTACTTTACACTTTCTTCACCTTTCAGCGGCTTATTCTTTTACTATTTCATTTCCATCTTTCGCTTCCATCAGCAATAGTCGCATCTTCCAGCCGCTCCCAAAAATTTTTATTTTTTCAAAATGACGACGCCGTGGACAGCATCAACCTCCACAGCCGACGACCCTCCGCCGTATCATGAATCGATAAACGTCAACGAACGTTACGTCCGCTGGGCCGAACAGCAGCCCCACCAGAACGATCTAAGTTTCGCCTGCGACGGTATTTTCTCATTTTAATGCTTTTGCTGCTTATACTTGCATGCTTTTGCTTGGGACCCCATGGGTATCTCCCCCTCTGTAGTCTTGGGTCAGAGTTCCATGGTCAGCCGCCGCGATCCCGTCATCGTCAAGTTGTGGCTTTCTCAGTCCACAACCGGCCGCTGCCTTGATTTCCGCATACCACAACTCTCGTTATCTCGCTATCATAGCCCGATCCAGTTGTCCAAGTGCGCCCATCAAGGTGACATCGCCGCCCAAGTCAACCCCGCCTCAAAGCATGTGTCCTTCTAACGAATTGGCAACACCACAACGCCTCCCTCCTGGTTCACGTTTACACCATCCTTCAAACCCCATGTCGTTCATTCGACGTGGAGTCCCATGTGTCACTGATGAGTATCGCATTCGCTCTTGTTTAGAAAACAATGTCAAACGCCTAACTCGCGTCGCCGATTTGGAGTCGTGGTACATTTCCATGTACGCGCGACCCCCGAACGTCTTGCTGCCGCCGATTTTCCTTTTACCCGGAAGTTTGGGGCAGGCCTTGGCCGCCCAACCCACACCAAACTTCCGCGGCTACACGCTGGTCGGCTTTGACACCGAATCCATCACGGCCGCCGATTTCAAACAGTTTCAATGCACCGTACAAATGCCAGCCGACCCCACGGCGTCTAGTTACCCCCGCTACGTTCAACTTGCGTTTCCGAATGGCACGATGTTCGTCTTCGAAACGTTCACCGCCACCCCAGAAGACTGGACCGCGCTTTTCGCCCTAGTCAACGGCGACCACACCATCGTAGTCTCTTTCGATGGAGCCGACGACTGGGCGGGAATCTACGCGCTTCTGGGCACTCAATTTCGAACCGACCGACAAAAGAAAAACAAAGATCCAGTCGTAAAAGCAATCCACTTCGACGCGTATCGCGTCATTCGCAACATCGACATATCCCCGTCATTGTACGAGTTGGCACGACGAATTGGTTTCTTTCCGGAAAAACGCACGCTCAAAGCCACAGTTTCCGCAATGTGGGCGCTGGACGTGTCAAAGCTCACTTTACGCTTCCCCGGAGCTCTACGCTTTTTCAACAATCCAACAACCTCATTCCTACAATCCGACGTCCTGGCCTACGCGGCCCTCGACGCCTATTATCCACTGCTCTTGTTTTTGGCATTTGGTCGTTACGGCTTCATCCCCGAGGTCTACAACGCGCCCACGTTGTTTCCCCACGACTCGTTGGACGCCGCCGAAATCGACCATCTTGCCAAGTACGTCATCGCCACCTTTCACAACGTCGCGCTGTCGGATGTCCTACCTCCCGACTACGCCAACCGGATATACCCGACGACATCGCAAGTGGCCTTGACGGAATCATGCGAGATGAAGTTCTTTCGGCTTATAAATTTTTTATGTATGATTGCACATCGTCCGACCACGGTCGGTCTTTCTGTTTAGGTACCGTTCCCAAAACCCTTGACGCGGACAACTTACCCGAAGCTTCTCCCCGTTCCAAAAGTGCCGAAGAAAAAGAAAAAGAAACAGAAGGACGAATGGAACAAGTCACCAGACGTTTCCAATGATGAAGATCCAGCTCTAAAACCACAATCGGTGTTCGATGATCCCAAACGTCTTCAAGCAGCCGCCACGTCGGCTATGAAAAGCAATCTCATCCATCGGATCATCGAGCTGCTCAACTTTCCGCTTTCACCGATATACAAGTTGGCCGTCCACGATCGTATGCCTTACAATGACCCCAACTTACCGCCGCTCCCTCACGAAGTTGACGATCTTTGGACCGAACGCGTAGCCGCCGACCAACCCCTACGCGAGCGCACTTATAACGGTACCCATTATCGTTATCACTCTTCAACCATCCTTAACTTTTTACAGGTTGACGGAGAATGGTTCCGAAAGCTAACGTCTTTTATGCCGTTAGCCGCGCTCCTAGCTTCACCATGTTCCGCCGCGGAATACGCCTTCGTCAACGACGTCCTCCTCCGCCACGCGCAATCGATGACGCCAGACACCCGCGCCCCGTTCTACGAGTGCATGTGGTACCGCAGCGACGGCAACCCCAATTCGCTTCTCACGAATTGGATGAACCGCATCCCGGAATGGGAGCCCAGTTTTTCTAGCGACCCAAGCACGTACATTTGCAATCGATTTGCGTTACGCCCGATTGTGTTCAACGAAGACTTCCATATGGAAACGTCGGTCGAAGAAATTGAAATTGATGAAAACGACTATACGGCCAATCCACACAGCCGTTTCCATTTTTATTCATCGTTCATTGCGCTCATTGACTATCAAAACCGTCTTTCGTTCCCCGCGCCGGTGTATGCGTACCCCATGCCGACTACGGCTTCGGTGCAAACGCTCACCGCCGAGGAACTCCTCGATCGCCCTATCGACGTTGAAGTTGAACCCGCCGATGACGAACTACTTGAAACGCCAATCTTCGACCTCAACATAGCGAAGCTGCCGCCGTCAACAGACGTGTCGGCCCTTCCTATGGTACCCGTGCCTTCCGATATCACTGCAACCACCACGCAAATCAACGATTTTCTGAAATTGACGCTCGATGAAATTTCCAACATCGCACCCACCCCGATGGACGAGTCCACACCCGTCCAACCCGCCGCGCTTGATTCGGAGACATTGACGTCAGATCAAATGTTGACCGACATACCCGAAGAAGGCACGGTGGATCAATCCACGTCTATGGACGTCGCCTCTATGGAACCAGCGGCTACGACAATCACCACGGCACCCACCGTGGATCCACGAATATATTTGGCGACACCGGCCGTTCTGCCGGGACCTCCGCTTATTGCTACTGTTGCCGCAGCCAGGTATAGTGCTCCCGTACGTTTTTCTCAACAAATTATTTCAGCTACGCAATGAGACGCTTTGGCCGCAGCACTGGCCGCGTATCATTTTCCGCCACCGCTGCCCGGTATGTTATTTCCCGAACATCAGTGGAAAGATTTCCCCGAAGCGTTGAAAGAACAGATACAACAAATTTTGTTGCCGCAACCGACGTTGATCGCTCCGTCCCCGCAAGTAGCTCAAATGGCTCCTGCGATGGCCCAACCCGTCGCTCAACCATCGGCCCCGTTACCGCCGCCGGTCAGAACGCAACCGCAACCGATCCCGCAACCGCTGCAACCAGCGATTCTACGGCCGCCGACGGCGCCTGTGGATGTCCAAACCCCACAGGCATCCAGCACGTCCGCCCCGGCTCTAGATCGCTATGGTAATCCTATCCGAAGACCCGGCCGGTATGAACACTCAATTAAACGAAAACAACAGCTCCAGGACGAATCGGCGTACCGCAAATCTCACAAGACAAAAACAACGGACGAACCGAGTACACGGCGTACGCCGCCACCCAGCACCTCGCGTGCTGAGCGCGGCCGAACGCCCAGCGAGCGCACCACTCGACGCCGTGAACAACGCGATAAACAAAGAGCCCGCGAAGAAGCCGAACGCTCTTTGCACGCCACGTCAACGCCGAAACCCAAGCGCGATTCTTCCAAAACAGCAGCGTCGGCAACGAAACCGCCGCCTGCTCACAAACCCGAGAGCCATTGTTCACGCCACGAGTCTCACTCTCGTGATGACCACCATCGTAAAGAAACGAAACACACTCCACCAACCGGCAGGGAAAGCCGCCAACACGAACGCCGCGATGACGCACCGCTGCATCGTACGCAAAGCGAACAAACCCGTAAGGTGCACACGACGGGTTTTTACGAAGAACACTATCGCCACGGTTTCCGCCGTTCACCTACGAAACTAACAGACTACATTAGCCCATTGCACCGAGACGCCGAAATCCAGCGCCGCCTGGAAGCCCTAAAAAACCCGCCGAAAGATGAATTCAAAGCTCCGCTTCCACCGCCTCCTATGGACGTGGAGCCCGCAACACCCTGGACTACGCCTACGGTAACGTCGCAGCCGCCTAGGGCCCCGACAACCGCCAAGACGTCGGCTCCAGTTACTGCGTTCAAACAGCCGCAAATGATCATCGCCACTAAACCGGTTCTTGGAGCTCCGTTGCCACCAAGTTCCGCACCAGCCATCAAACCCCGGTTACCTAGCGAGGCTACACACTTGCCGAATTACCCGCGATTTCGAACCACCGATCAGCCGCATGCCGTTACAATCGTCACACTGGGCTACCCGCCACATATTGACCCGGCCGTCGAATTCTTCTCACCACGCACGATGCACGAAATGGTGCTGATCAATTTTTTCGGGCGCCTTCGCATTCACATCACCATGCCCGTGCACATACGCGCCACGAACGCTTCGCTGGCACTGTACCAATATTTCCGCGACCACTATCGCCCCACATACGTAGAACAACAACCCCCGATCTCGCACGCCGTTGCCACGGTGATATTGAAATGGGTCGCCGGTCTTTGGGCCGAGGAGCTCGGCGTCGTTGACGCCGTTCACACTGCCCACTTGACTCTTTTCCTATACGAAGCCCGCGGCCTGGATAATCCTTCGTGCCTGCTCCAAGCCTATAACACCGCTGTCGGACTCATCGACAGCTGGATGGCTTACCCGAGCTACGCACTGTTTCCACAGCCGCCCGAAATCGCCGACATCCGAAGAATTTATTTGCAATACCACAGTGAGACGGATCGCCTCGCGCCCCTGCTGCGTCGGCACGACTTTTCTGCCCGGTGGAATCTTTTACCACCGCGACCGTTGCCGCCAACAGGGACGCCGTCCGACAAACCGTCGTTAATTGCCACTCAGTTGCCAGCACCAGGCGTGAACCCCCTATCTCCACTTCAACCTCAAACGTCAACCTCATCGTCGCGCCACCGGGATACCTCTGACTACGGTCGATCCCGTTATTCCCGTAACGTCCGTTTTGATGGTCACGACGACCCGTACGATCCCCACGGCTACCACAACGATCGCTACCGACGAAACGAACGCGACAGCCACGATCCGCCACGAAATCACCGCTCCGCATCCGATACTCGTTACCGCCGCCGCCATTGACAAGAGCTTTTTGTACAGTAACATTGTTTTTTCTTCGTTTTTTGTGTTTCTTAACCTCATTTCGATCCGGTTGTTTTATTTCTAATCTCGTTTTGCTTTATACTTTTGTACTAGTTTCCAGCGCACGTGCAGCCGACGCTGCAAGCACACAGTAAGTTGACCGCCGGTGGCCCGCTACACGCCCCCACTTGCCCCGTTTTGTCCGTACACTCCGCCGCTGGGCTTATGGTCGCCGCCCCAAAAATCGGCTCAAACTACCCCAACAACTCCGCCGGCCCCGCTGTGTGACGCCGAAGAATCTTCGGCAACCCCGGCGACGGCCTGTAATGGCGGAGCCCTTCCCCTTGCATGTTCTTTTCGGTATTTCCTGACGATCGCTTAGGGCGATCTACTGCATGGGGGGAGGGGTGTTGTAGTGTGTTTTCCGCCGATTTTTCATTGTTTTGTCAAAATACGTCACAGGCCTGCAGGTGGCAAGTGGAGAGAGCAACGCGGACCACCAGTGGCCATCTTACTGTAGCGCACGTCGGTACGCGTGCGCTGGTCTCTCTCTTCACTTCGTTAACGTATACTTTACGTGTGTTTTTATTTTTCTCTACTAGTTGTGTGCCCTGCCGGCCACCACTAGTATATATATTAGCAGCCTCCCACCACGCCTTTTTCGTCTTTGCTCGCCCGTGCGTGGGAGTTGATTTATCATTGTTACTTTTATTTTCGCCTCGCCCGTCGCGTTTTGTCACGTAAGTTTTCATACGTTTATTGTATAGTAATAAATAGGTAGGAAAGCCCTTTCGTTTCTAGTTAGCGAGAAAGAAGGGAGACAATTAAAGAAACTAGGCTTTCTTTAATTGTTGGGATAATTATTGTCGGGGCTTAAGTACTAGTAGTTAGGTTATCGGGTAAACGTGGGCGTGGGACGCACGTACATTAAGGACGCAACCTCGGAATCCCAATCCTGCTCACGCCGCATCATCTCCGCCCCGACCAAAACCAAAATACAACACACTAAAAAGAGGTGAACTAGTTTATTAGAAAATGCCGTGATGGGCCAGAAAAAAGGAGAATATACTTGCTTCCACAGTTGCCATGGTAGAAAAAGAAGTGGACTAGATTTTTGAGAACTTGGGTCAAAGTTGGAAAAAATTCACTTTCTTTATATTGAATTTTCGTTCTTTCTCAAAAAAAATTTTCCATGTCTGTGAAGAAGTATATTCTGCAGCTGAGTGCATCAACACACTTTCCAACCAAGCATGTGCATCTCTGAAATTTTTAGGAGAGTACAGGCGTGGACCTTGGTGGTTTAGCATTTTGTGAGACAAAAAATTCAAAAAAAGTTGACCAAAAAATTGTTTGCATAACAAATTTTCCAGTTTCAATATCCTTGTGGAAGTTCATACCCCCATGTCCCCTCTCACACATGTTTGCTTCCAATTTTGTTAATCATTTTTACTGAATTTGGTGTCAACAAAAGGAATCAACAGAGGGAAAGTGGCACATAAAATCCCATTTAGCTTTTTTAGAAAAAAGAACACAAGCACAAAGTCTTCTAAGAACTAAATTGATTGTGCAAAATACGTTTCATTCACTCATTTTATATAACATATCGTATAGAATTCACTCGGTTAGTTCTACTGATTCCAAGCTACAAACAAATTTATTCTCTTCTATTTAACTATTGAAAAAAATAGCATCATTCACAGTTTCTGGATTTAAACTGAAATTTGCAGAAAGAGCACTTTATGCGGGATTGCAAATGGGAAGCAATTCCACCCATCTTTGTCAATCCGATCTTCTTTAAAAAAAGTCGTACTGTTAGTTGGGGAGAACCGGGTACGAGATTTCACGCACACTCCTAATATAGGCATGGCTGAATCAGGTGCATTTTTGTATGCTTTACCCTGTTCTCCCATTTGCAGATCGGTGCCCAATCGGTGTAACCAAATCCCAGTTGCACTAAAGGGGTCTGAGCTCAAGCTCAAGGTAATCTCGAACAAAAAGGCCACTCGGTTTGATCTCAAGTTCGGTGTAATTTGAATGTCATCCGGATCATAACGAGCTCAATGTCGAGATCATCCCCAGCTCGAGCTGTCAGCTTGCACTAAAATTTTCGCATAACTTTCTCTCTAAAGCAAATAAATATAAAAATTTCTGCAATTCCCAAACCCGAACCTAGACCTCAGTTTTAGTTAATCCTGAAGTGATTATGATTTGTGCATTGGAAGAAAATAATTTGTTCATTGTAAATAGCTTGAACTCAGGATCATCAATTTAATCCCGATGTTGAGATTATCCTCATGTTGGGTTAGTGCAACGAACTTCAGGTTCCTTTATAGTTCTGAAAATGACTATAATATGCCTCCCTCACTATTTTTGCAGCTAGTGTGAAAGGCAGGAGTTTTGAATTGGTCGGGAGTTAGAATGCTATCGGTTTACCATTTCTTTACACTTGAAGTCAGGTGTATATAATTTTCATATAGAAAAATTTTATTGTAGTTGATGCCAGTTGAAGGACAAAATGCACGATGCTGCAGAATATACTTTTTCACAGACATAGACAATTTTTTTGAGAAAGAATGAAAATCCAATATAAAGAAAGTGAATTTTTTCTAACTTTGACCCAAGTTCTCAAAAATGTAGTCCACTTCTTTTTCTACCATGGCAACTGTCGAAGCAAGTATATTCTTTTTTCTGGCCCATCGGGGCATTTTCTAATAAACTAGTATACATTTTTATTCCACATTCTCAAGAAAAATCCAATACAAAAATGCCTTGATCTAGAAATTTGACTATTGGTATGTTTTCCTTGAAATGCTTGTGAATCATACATGCACATAGGGGGTAGAGGGTGAACCCTTTTACCTGAGACCCTGGGCCCTGGCCCCAAAAAAATCGTGAAACACCCCCCTGAACTTTTTCCGAGGCATGATTTTTATGCATATTTTGTATGAAAAACAGTTTGGCGGACTTTTTTTGTGTTTTTGCTCACCAACCCCCAATACCCTCGATAAAATGTCCAAGGACCCTCCTCCTTAAAATTTCTTGCCGTGAATGTCTGTTGTGAGAAATGATGGGATGCAAGTAGGTACTATTTTAGAATTTTTACTATTTTCTGCAAAGCCATATGTGAAAAACTTGACAATTTTTGAGTACAGAATTTTTTAGTAATGACTTTGTGCAAAGGATTCTGAAGACAGTGATAATTCTTGAAATTTTTCATTTTATAAAAAACAGACTATAGCGCATTTCAGTTGTTATACCATCGATGGTATTATCATACCGTAGGAGTCATTGTTTCTACAGCTTAAGAAACATTTTCTGGCAGATTATTCAAGCTTCAAACGTATTCATCAAAAGCCCCAATCGTAATCAGATTCGTACATCAAAATATTGATGCCAAAAACCTTTTGATTACCTTCAACTCAACGGAATTTGAAAACCAAAAGATTTGTTTCAAAATTGTTACATTATCGAGTAATAGTGTAGCTGGAAAAGGTGATATTCAACAATAAACCACTGGTATTCTAAATTTATGCAGATGCTGTTGTACTAAAATATATACAGTATTGATCATAGCATTTCCGAAGAATCCGAATTTTCGGGCTTATCGTCATTGCCATCACTAACATCAGATTTTCGGTTCAATCTGCAACACTGCAAAGAATCAATCAAATTCGAGCCTTAAATGAAAAATATGAACTTCTTGTCACTATAACCCAGCTAAAATCTGGGTAAAATCGCAAGTTATTTTTCTGCAAACTTTTGATCTTTTTTATTTTTAACTTTTTATACAACATTTACCTTACCCGCCTTCTGTAATCTCGATATGGCTAAAATCATGGGTTAATCTTTTTCTACCGACGATTTTACCCGTCTTTAGCCCATGATCTTACTCGCATTTCTTCCCGAACTTTACTCAGCTTTAACCTACAATTCTACCCGAGATTTTACTCGACTTTTATTCCCTAAGACTTTACCCAATATTTTACTCGACCTTTATTTACATAAGATTTTACTCGCCATTTTACTCTTACTCTTGTAGTCTTACTCACTCTTTCTTACTCACGCTTTACTTACTTAACCCACTTTCTGTAATTTGGGCCTTAGTATAGGGTTATGTCTTTTCAACACTTTGATTTGAATTGTGAGTTCTTTGCAGGAAATGCTAAAATTTTCAAAAAATCCAAAGTTTGGGATGGTGGATCTACGCGACTTTTCAGAAAGTGTACTTGCCCTGTTTTTCAATGAGTCTCAACGACTTTGTGGATTAAAGCCCAAACCCTCTCATGTCGATGATGTCTGTAACAATGTTCATTTATTAAGTTAATATTTGCGTACTCTATTGCGTTTACGTTCTTTATTTACTGTAGTTTAGCTTCGTCTATTCTATATGTCCGCTTTATTTACTTAAACTATTTTGCTTCATATTTAGACGTAATACACTTATTATTATTATTATTATTTCCGTAATATTTACCGTCGTATTTAGGAAACCGAATGAGTTGGTTGACTTCGAACTCGACAGATGAAGAATTCAACAGAAAACCCAGCCAATACGTAGCACCGAAGTCTAGATCAACTACAAAGTCGAGCGAATCCAGCAAAGACCGGAAAACTAAATGGATACCGAAAAAAACTGATAAAACACGCTCCAAATAAATTTACTGATATTTGTCTAAAACAATTTAGAATGAACGAAATTGATTTTTTTCTCCGGTCGGTTATGGTAGTTAGGAAGTCAAAGTCTGACTATACTACACCATAGTCTGTCCATCTTGAAATCTCGCAAAGGACTGGAAATTTTTGCACAATTTGCTCATTTCTTCAATGTAGAAGCATTTTATGAACAGTCTATCGAAACTCCCCACTTGTTTAGCATTTATTCAAGCGTTTACTATAGTGAACACTGAAATTTCTCGAAATCACTACATTTTTTGGTGCGAAATGCACTTGTCCATCGGGTTCCTCATGCAAAATAACCTTCAAAGTTGTGTTGAAAACAGCATGTTTTAATTGAAAAAAGAAGAACATACGTTTTGATTTTCTTCGAAGCGAATTGAAATTTCTGAAATACATTTTGGAAATTTCGCGACGCATCTCGGAAACCATGATAACAATGTTTTTCAAGTAGTTCCTCTCGAACTCCCTCGTTCGACTAAATTTTTACTTTCCTAATGTACTTGCTAATTATTTTTTGGCTAATAACATTCAACGCCGAACTTATCAAAATTTCTCATTATAACATTTAAACGCAAATGGACGCTGCCCATCGAAGACGTATTCAGTTTATAACGATCTTCAACGCCCGAAGCAGCGGCGTCGGGATTTTTCAGGAGTATACCGCCGCCCAAAAATTTGTGCATAGTTTCTTCGTAGAGGGTGCCCACGGGACGCCACGTACCGCACTCCAAGTCGTGGGAGCCGGGTAACGTGGGTACGTAGCAAACACCGTAGCCGTAGAGTTCTTGACGGCTGAATTGGTCCAAGTGCCATATTTGGAGCTGGATTTTTGGCCACCCTAAAAAATTAAGAGGATTCCGGCCAGGTTAAGCCAAATTCAGAAGTGCAGTCGCCGATTATCGGCGACAAAAATCCTAGGATTTCTTCAGTTCTGAATTGGTCCTTCTGCAAATTGCGTATTCATTCCTTAGAATTGCCGACTATCGCCGATTGGATCCTAGGGATCGGCGACAGTCGCCGATTGTCGGTGACAAAAATTATGGGATTTTTCACTTCTGAATATTGCTTTATTGATAAGTATACCATTTGATTTTTCGTAAAACACATTTATTCTTAGATTCCCTAAGGGGTTTGGAAAAAGTCAGACGGAAAATGTTGGTGAAGACATTGTAGAGTAACTGGAGAAGAATAAGACCCGAAAAGACAACCTCAGCTTTGGACAAACTAACGACAAGCGAAAGTTCTCTGTATTTAGGCCCCATTGCATCGAATTTCGGCAGAGTAAACAATGCGTCATTGCTTTTTGTAAAATGGTCAAATTTTATGCAGTGGTGGCTAATTAAAATTATCCTCGAAGGTAGGTAGATCAGCGGTCATTTTTCAAAACGTGACGTGGATGAAAAGATAGAAGGTAAAACAGTGGTGTCATATGCAGAACGAACTAAAGTTCGTTGTGTTTACAAACAATTTGAGAAAAAGCAGCTACGGATCATCGGTGCAGGTCTTTTCTCTGCAAATATCTTTTTGCGCCACCTGTGGGCTACGTTGTAGTCAATGGCAGAAACACTTATGTAAAATGGCCTAAAATTATTTTACCTTGCAACGAACGAGTGACCAGATGGACATCAATAGGGTGGGAAAAACAGGACATGTGTCCAATATCCGGACTATCCGTTTGGGTTTGACCTTCCGTTCGGCCTTCGACCAATGTCCAGCCACCGCCTGAAATTTCTAATATGTATATTAGTCTGCGAAAATTTAAAAAATCACAAGATCACCGAAATGCAACTTCCATCTGCAGAACAAGCTTTTGTCGGGAAAACTTTTAGCGCCGAGTATTTGTCCGATAACATACAGTTCGGCCATGATATGTGAACTTTATGTCGTAATAATCTGGAATATATACTGATTTCTATAGTTGTCATGGTGATATGATTTTTCCACGTAGTGATGCGCATGTCTTTACTTTAATAAAGTGATACGCTAGATTGATAAGCTTGACTGTGAATTTGGATACGTGCGAAAACAGAAATGCTGTTTTTGTGTTGTGTGCGCAACAGTGCTTTTTGTACCAAAACATGATTTTTGGCACAAAAAAATTTGGAATGGCACAAAAAATTTTTAGCGTTTGTGCCAAGGCCCAAAAATTTTGGCTGATCAATCTGAAACATTAAATTTAATTTGATTTTTAGACGTACTTTTAGGGGCTGAAAATGCAAAAAAATTTCGGCGCTTCACGTCGATTCAGGTGATAGTTGGATAGTTCGTATTTTTGAACAGATAGCTCTAAAAATACCTTATATAGAAAAAAAACAAAGTTAGATTTAGAATCAGCATTCTTTTATCGACCAGAAAATCTAAGTTTTGTGTAAGTAGAGTTCAGTAGGACGTAAAATAATTCACGCTAAATGAGAAAATCCGCCCTGAAACATACCTGTACTTGGGTGAGGTTGGGGGGGGGGGACCCCCCCCCCCAACTTGGCCAACCCTGTACCCAGAATCATTTCCCCCCCAACCCCCCCCCAGTTTGGAAAAAATTAAAAAAATTTTCAAAAAAGTGTATATGTTTTTTGGCCTTTTTTTGGGAAAAATTTCGACTTTTTTCTACCCCCACCCAAAATTTCGGATTTACCCCCCCCCCCCCCCCCAACTGGTCGGATGTCTTACAGGTATGCCCCGAAAGGTTTAGTAACTATATCATAGACTAATTTGAAATTTTCGGCTACAGTAAACCATGATACCGAAATATAAAAACGCAAGTGATATTCAAATATCGCAACGCTATTTTGAAGACAATAGATAATTATGCAAAATTCACTATCGTGCGCTGAAATTGGTTGCTTCTTCGTTGGGATATATAGGGTAAATGGCCTAACATGGAACAAGGTCGAAGTCGGAACAAACTTCGCTTGAACTAAATTTGTGGAGCACCTGTTCATCAAATTTTAAACGGTTAAATCTATCAAAATAAAGCAGGTTTCAATCTTTTGATTAATGTTTCCGCCAGTACAAAATACTGTGTCTGAGAAAGAGAAAAATACGTTTCAAATTTCGAACAAAAATTTTTCCAGTTTTTAGTAGCTTAAAACTTCGGCTTGGCTGGCCTGATTTCCTTGAAATTTCGATTTGGGACATTATTTGTCATCCTTTTTCGAAATATAAAAGGTTTTTTGGTCGATTCTTAATGAAACATTGATTTCTGAAAATCGTCCTTTTTGTCTAAGATGGAACAAGCGCCTGTTCCATGTTAGACCTACACAAAGTTATGCGAGATTTTCATTTTTAAGATATGCCACCTAAAAAAACCCGTGTTTACCAGGGTTACGATACTTCAAAATTTTTTTTCGTTTGTCTATACTCATTAAATACTGATCAATTACTATGCTTTATAATGTGTTCCATCTAAAATATCATAATGTCTAACATGGAACATTTTAGAAATTATATATAAGTTTTGTGGATTGCCGAAAACGCCTGTTTTTGAACTTAAATAAGAAAATAGGCTACTATTTTCAATTAGAAACTTCAAATTAGTGATTTGAACTATTTTCCATCAACTTATTAAGAAAAAAGCAAGCATTGTTCAGTATAATAATAAAACTGTAATGTTCCGTTTCAGAATGTCAAGTTCACTATGTTTCAACGCTTCAAATTTGAAAGAAACAAGTTTCTCAACACGTTAATAAAGGTTTCAACTGCAAGAAATTATTAGTTACTGTCGAATTTTAATATTTTCTCCTCGTTCCATCTTAGACCCGACTCGGGTCTAAGATGGAACACTGACCAGGTTTAAAAAAAATGCCCACTGCTGCTAAGAAACGCAACAGTGGGCATCAATTTTTTTTTTATTTAATGAATAGATGAACTATCTATCATTTGCCAAAGTTCCAATTCCAACAGATTTATGATGATCGAACATTTGATGATTTTCTGAAGTGTGTTCCATCTTAGCCCTGTAATTATCCGAAATATTTTTCGTTTCGTTATTACTGTAGCAACGTTGTAACGAATTTTAATTTTTCCGCTGATGAATTTGCGTGGCTTCGCGCCACTGTTTTTTTCCACATTTGCACTATAATGTGGAAAAAAAATCTGGAATGTGGAAAAAATTTTTGAGGTCTTTCCAGAAATGTGGAAGAAAAATTTGGGGTTTTCATATTGAAAAGATGCATTTTGGTGCATTTTAGGAGGTCCAAATCTCAAAATTTTCCGGCGCTTCGGGTCGGTTATAACGTTAATAATCATTATTATTTATTACCAAGTTCAGGCGCGGCTTTTAGCATGTCTACCTTCACTTACCATTTAATCTTTAATAGTTTTCATCATCTTAAACGTATTATTTTATGGTTAATTGGCAATCTTTATGCCTTTATATTCAATGAAGATCCGCATTTTTTCCTTCATAGATTTTTTGAGAAAGATAAACACGTCAACTTTCTAAACTTTTTGAAGCGTTTCTTCCTTTCTTAACGTAAATTCAATTCAAAATCTTCATGGAAGTATTTTTGGAAAATTTCTACGCTTCTGACTCATAGCTTTTCGACCAAATTTATGAAAGGTTACGAACAAATTGATGGTTTTAAAATTTTTCGAATGATGAATTTCTAGAAATTACGATTTATAAATACAAAATTCAAATTTAATTTTTGACAAAGTACATAATCAGAATAATTATCAAAATGCTTCAAAAAGCTAAAAAAAACATTTAAATAAAGTGTTTATGAGCATTTTCAAGCAGAAAAACGAGGATTTTAAGACGAAAAAAGTTTTTTTCCACATGTGGAAAAAAAATTTAACCTCTTTCCACATTTGTGGAAAAGAGTTCGTAGAAAAAACAGTGCTTCGCGCCGATCAAATGAATATATCATTATCTACTCGTATTTGGCCCGAACGCGAACGAGTTTCCTTCGAACAGTGTATTAGTTTCGTTGCAGCAAACTGTATAGGCTGTCAATGACTGATGAATGTATAATGAAATCCTTAATATTCTCTGTTTATTCAGGCAGATTCGGATTTAAAACTGAAATTCTTAGTTTTTGTGTTTGATTAATTCAAATTGAAAAATTGATATCGTTGGTGCGATGTTTCGACCGAAAATTTACACAATTCTCGACTTTATTTTCTCTAGTATTTACATTGTTGTTAAATATATTTAGATATTCGTAGTCGAAAATTGAATCAATTTGAACTTCCTGAACAATTCTAGAAATAGGTATTGAAATTCCATCAGCATTCTATTTCTTTTTGAGTCATTGTAAACCATTTTCTTGCACAGTTTTTTCTTATCTCATTAACATGGCTAGCTGAAAAATAGGTTTGACACGATTCTCACGAAAAATTAATGTGTAAACGTAGCTTTAATTAGGTTATACTTTTATCAAACTTTTGACCTAAAACCTTTCCGCAGTTTTCAGTATGTGTTTCCAGGGTTGGCAAAGACCAAACGTGTGAAATTTCAACTTTTTGGTTTTTTATTGGTTTTTTTTTGTTTTTCTATGGTTTTTTAGTAGTTTTTTGGTTTAGTTCTTTAGAATGTTTGGTACATCAAAATAACTGTGTAAAAAACTGCTCGAAGCCCCTCCATTATCTTAGACTAGTTAGGGGGAATTAAAATGGCAGCTAGAAGAAGCATTAATCCTATCAGGAGTGTCATTACTTTTTGCCAGAGCACCCCATGGGGGTATAGGAGGTATTACCCTGGTATTAGATTTGGAAATTTGTTGGGGTTGCCACAGGTGCACGTGTTCAGCTTCTGGCGTCAGTGCGCAGGCAGTAGGATGCGGCCAAAAGTGGCAGAAAGAAGAATGAAATTTACATAGAAATGTGTAGCCACTGTTTCGCGATTTTTATGTATTTTTCATTCTGGTCAATGTTGTTTATTTTTTATGGGAGCGTCGCCACCAATCGTCTTACGTATAATTATTTTTATTATTATTATTTTGTGGCATCGCCTGTTGCATACCCAATACAAATTGGACCAGTAATTGTTTTGTTTTGTGAGCGTAGTGGAGGCTCTTGTAAGATTAGGAGTGGAGACTTGGGTAGGATCTCCTGAGGTACCTGCCAAGGTGTTTTGCCTAAGGTTTGGTGAAGTACTGGCATGTATCTGGTGAAATGTGTGAGAGTTTTTAGCTTATTGATTTTTGTTAGCCTGTGGTCAGAACTGTTGGAACTTCCTTTGTCTAAACTCAAAGGTCGGTTACATCATCTTCAACCCACAGCTGCCTAACAAGTAGTGGACTCTTAACGCCTCTCAGGGCAGATAACCGGAGAACCACCAGGAAGATAACTAAACCTCCAGGGTTTTACCTGCAGGCACACACTGGAAAAATTAAAACAATGAGTAATCTGGTAGGAAAAATGTTGAGAATACCTCCTAGGTCTCATGAACCTAGTGTTTCAAATTTGAACTCCGCTGAAGAACACACAGTGGTAGGACAGATTCAAACACAGGCGCCTGAGACTAAAGTGAGGTGAGAGAGTAGAAATGCCGAAATGGCAAGAGTGGAAGAAGAGTTGAGGAGGAGTAGTTTCAAGATGGCTAGGCAAGTCGAAATCGAAGCTACTGTAAGTGGTACTGTCAAAGGTCATCAGACCTTCAAAGAAGAAAGTCCGACGTCGCCCCCGAAATTAGTCCACCCGATGGCCGAAATGCTGGAGGAGATTAGACCGAAATCGAAACCGGCATGCAGGTCGAATATGGTGGATATGAATTACAACAAATATTACGAGGACGCGCCGGTAGAATTATACGACGATAAATATTGGAGGTGATACAACCCTGAATACAGGAGATGCAAGACCTGTAGCAAAGAGATATTACAGAGCTGCAATTAATAGTCGGCCTGGAGTGATGCGACATATCAAGGAGATGTTGGATCATGGAGTGATAGAGCCCTCAAAATCACCATGGGCTGCATCTCTGTTCCCAGTATGAAAGAAGGATGCAGCTACAAGACCCATAGTTGATTTTAGAGGTATAAACGAAGTGACCAAGGATGATAAATATCCCATCCCGAGAATGGATGATTATTTAGATTGCCTTGGAAGAACTAAGTTTTATACGACTCTAGATTTGAAGTCGGGATATTGGCAGGTCCCGATGGAGGAGGAAAGCAAGGAGAAAATAGCTTTTATATGTCACGAAGGATTATTCCAGTTTGAAGTAATGCGGTTTGGATTGAAGAATGCACCATCTGAATTCCAAAGGATGATGGAGAGAATCCTTGGGGATTTGGTATGGAAAATTTGCCTAGTGTACATAGATGATATTATCATCTTCTCGAATATGTTCGAGGAACACTTAATGAATTTGACATTGGTGCTTGAAGCGTTAAGGAAGGCAAAGTTGACTCTTAAGCGGGAGAAATGTGAATTTCTTCCCGAGAAAGTCCATTTTTTAGGACATATCTTGGATGCAAACAGAATTTCCCTGGATCCTAAAGAGGTCACGGGGATAACAGAGTTTCCATTCCCCATTCTGTTAAGAAAATGCAAAGATTCCTAGGTATGCTACAATGGTGTAAGAAATTCATACCAGACCTAGCAGCACTAGCTGAACCCTCGTACAAATTAACAGGTGAGAAAGGAACATGGAATTTGACAGAGTTTCATTACCAAACTTTTGAGAAGCCCAAATTAGCATTGACCTCAGTGCCCTTCTTACGACATCCGATTCTAGATGGATCTGCCCGATTCATTCTTCAAACAGATGCCAGTGGAATTGCATTAGGAGCAGTGTTATGTCAAGAGACTGACTCGGAACATTGGGTAATAGCGTACAATAGTTGGATATTGTTGGCAGAAGAACAGAAATGGTGCGCCATCAAAAGGGAATGCTTAGCTGTGGTATACGGCCTAAAAATTTATAAACATCCTTTGGGTCAAAAGGTCATGATTCAAACTGACCACAAACCTTTATTATCTATGAGGGTCAACACACAGACTAACGACCAACTCAAGAAGTGGTATGCATTTATTTGCCAGTTCAACCACAAATTGGAGTATGTGCCTGGTAGACAAAATGCCATGGCAGATTTTCTCTCCAGGAAGGAAGAACCAGATGAACAGAAAGAAAAGTCGCCACCAAAATGGGAGCTTATGTTTCAGAAAATCTCTTGCTGAAGATGAAGTCATGAACCAAAACCACAAAGTTTTAGTGAACCAACTTCAGAAACTCAGAGGAGATGAAGTGGATGAGGCTGTGGGAATCTTCACTTTTGTGAAGATGGCCACAGCTTCAGTGGCTTCAATGTATGATGCTAGTAATGAAACTCGACTTAATCTTTCTCCAGAATTTGATAATTATCAAACGCCTGAGAAATATGAAATCAACGCAGTAGTCACCAGACAGATGGTAAAAAACTTGCAGCAGGAGGAAAAAGGACATCCTCCTGGGCAAGCAAAACCTATAGAAGAGGTAAAGAGAATTTTTGAACCCAAAGTGAAGGAGTTTGAGGAAGCCCCTCAAATTGAAGATGGTAGACCGAAAGGGCTTATCTCAAATGCCTTGATGGCACAGTTGCAAGGAAAGGATAAAGTTTTAAAAGCGATCTTCGAGAAACTAGGTGCTAACAGCAGCACCAAGTCTCAAAGTAACTTTTATATCGATGAATGGGTACTATATAGAGACTTTCGGCAAGGCTGAGGATCAAGTTGTTGTGCCCTCTATTCTCAAAAAAGTTGTCCTACATCAGTATCATGGTGAGTGATGATGACACATCAAGGGTTTAAGAGAACTCTTGCTATGATTAAAAAGCGGTTCTGGTGGCAGAGCATTAAAAAGGATGTTCGGAGCTGGATTAGCTTTTGCCCTATATGTCAAATCCCAACTCCAGGGAAGGCTACAATACCGCCATTAAATCCAATTATTCCTAGAAGACCGTTTGACATAGTCTCTGTGGATATTGTGGGAATCTCTCCCATAAGCGAGTAGAGACTGTATGTGATAGTATTACAGATTACTTTACAAAATGGGTGGAAGCAGAAATGACTCCGGATCAATCTGCTGTAACCATTGTAGACAGTTTTCTATGAAATATTGTGTTTAGGCATGGAACCCCAGTGGAATTGTTAAGTGATAATGGTTCATGCTTTACAGCTGATCTAATGATGTCAGTCTGTAAGTTGTTGGAATGCCAGAAGATTTTCACAACTGCCTACAATCCACAATGAAATGGAATAATTGAAAGGTTTAACCAAACCTTGATCAAGCAGTTGCAAAAGGTTGCTATAGAGGATTCGGACAAATGGGACAGATATTTGCAATCTGTCATTTTTGCTTAGAATGCCACTCCTCATACCTCAACAAGATGTTCACCATTTGCCTTGTTGAGAGGGCATGAGGCTAATTTTGGCATTAGTACAGGTGTTGCAAGAAACATAGTTCTTCCTTTGAACTATGAGGCTTATAAGCATATACTAACCGAAAGTTTAGTAGAAATTTATAAGACCATTTCTAAAAACATCAAGAAAGAAGAAAATCAGTAAGAAGTTTTTTGACTGTAAAGCAAAAGCCCATGATTATTCCGTCAATGATTGGGTTTTGCTGAAAGTGGATAAACAGAAAAATCTGGGTCTGCCGTGGCAAGGACCGTTTGTTGTTACTGATAATAGGAGATTATCAGAGAACATGCTTGAAATCGCTTACTAGAGAGAGCCGCTGAAAAAGCAGGTGGCATCCGTGGGCAGGTTAAAGCATTTTCACTACGAGACCAGCAGATGGCTGCAGTCTGATGATGTGTCATCGAATGACGCGCAGTTTACTGTTGCTTCAAAAATCAGTAATTATAAACTGCCGTAGCGCATAGCGCTGTGTGTTTGTGTGTGTGTGTGTGTGTGTGTGTGATTACCCCCCCCCCCATATTTTTTCGTCCCCAATTTTGTATTTAAGTACAGATTGTATTTAATTGTATTTATTTAATGTATTTATCACGTATTTATCATGTATTTTTAAATTTTCCTTGTGTAGATCTTAAAATTCACAAAATTCTTGGTAAAAAACCACCCTTCGCAAAAAGCCAAAATTTTTAAATTATTTTTGCCACCCAAATTTTTGAATTCCCCCGAGTCTGATTAACTTTTTCGGAGGGTTTAGCTAATTGTTGCCCACCAATTCTGTGAATACTGGAAGAATTGGAAAACTGCAGAGCTTTATAGTGAAAAAAGACAAAAAGTAGCCAAAGCGGAAACTTAGTCCATTTTTCAGCTCTTATAAAATTATCAAAAATTTTCAAAATTGATAGCATCAAATTAGAAAAATTCGAAAAAGAAGCGGAAGAAATGTTGCTGCCCCCCAATGGACGCCGCACCAAACAATACCTGGTCACGGACCCTCACGTAGCCTATGGTCAGCCACAAGTACGGCAAGATGATCGGTTACTTTTTAGTCGATAGTAAGCAACCTAAGTTATTATACTTAGTTAATCTCAAAATTTTTGGGCAAAGCAGGAAGTTATAGCCCATAGGTGTCTAGATGAAGGCCTAGATGACTTTCAAAATTTAGTAGGAACAAATTTGTTCTGTCATCCTTGAAAAAGTGTGGCAAAGCTGCCCATAGCGCGAGATTTGGACTTTTTGCAAAACTCCATCATTCCTCTACACACATAGCGAGTTGAATAAATTCGTCTATGTGATGGGGAAGAAGTAGAGTGTAGCAACTAATCAACTAGTCATAGATAATTTCAAAATTTTTTTAAATTTCAAAATTCCATCTTTATCTAAATTCTTAAGAATTTCCTCATTTCACCTAAATTAGTAAGTATATGTTAAAATTCTCCTTGGGAAATTCTCAATTCCTTGGTTTGATAGGCCGTTTTGGGCATTGGATTGAGAGGGCATGCAGTCGAATGATGGAAGACCCAGGTGGTCTGTGCGTGTACTCCCGTATAAGGTAGAAGTCTAGGCTGCACTTGTGTTTAACTATCTGCCAACACTAACCCAATATATGTTTGGTAATGCTTGCAATTTTTTCCTATTTATGCTTACTGTCTGTGGTGAAGGTAAAAATTAACTGATTTCTGTCCGGTAAAAAAGGTTTTATGAAAAAGTTAGTAAATATTTTGTATGAATTTTTAGACTACAACGTGAAATGCGTTGTCAGAGTCGGCGAAGTAGAATGATGGTTCGCAACAGATTTCAGAAGATTTCCGTTAGAATTGATGGAACCGAAAATGGTAGAAATAGGTAAGGTGGCTGAGATGATCGAAACCTTGAAGGATAGTAGGTTTCGAGGACAGCCAATTATCAGTTTCGACACCGCACCAAAAAAGTTTTGCAGGAGTATGTGAGCAAAGTTTTTGCGACTTCTGGGGTTGATAACCCAAAAGGGAAGGATTTCGCAAGAGTCATTAGCTTTTCAACAGTGACTGGAGACACCTTTGTTGTAGATACTCTGACAATCATGCCGAAGGAATGGACACTCATTTAGGAGCTCTTAGATTGAGACATGCTTCTCATTGGATACAACTTGGTTACAGATCTGGTTGCCATTTGGAATGTTAATGGCGCAGGAAGGAAGCACCAAGATGTTGATCTAACGGCTAAGATCAAGCATAGAGTAATGTCTTCCTATGGCCATTATTATGACGTAGCCAAGGTAGAGATCAGTTGAATGGAAGGTTTTTGGCAATGTCTAGGAAGTTGGGACTTTCCCCGGAGACATTCAAGCTGAAAGGATTGTTCACGGAGTTGTATCTGGCGGACATTGGTTATTTTCAAACCGATTTCCATCAGAGAGCGCAACGTGAATGATTCTGTAGGCACACTTTCACGCAGTTTGAAATAAGGTATTTAGCACTGGACGCCTACTACTCATTGTTGGTTTTCCTAGCATTTTTCCACTATGAGTTAGCTATGGAAGTCGAGGTCGGATTCCAATACTTTCTGCATGATTTGATAAAAGTGGATCAGATTCAGTTAATGGCCTTCAGGCTATATAGATATTTTAATATGATTCACGGCGAGAACTTCCCGCAAACCTTTTGTGGAAGCCTGGAAGTGGAAGAGCCGCAATCATCGTGTGTGTACCACGTAATGAGGCAGGAGATGTATGCCCGCATGGCTGCCCACATAGATACCTCATTTGGAGGCTATACAGAGTACAGCTTTCCTCATTAGGAAGCAAATCCGAATAGAGGGAGAGACGTAAGCATCCCTAAAGGTATTCATCCGGATTATACCATCAAAGAGAAAAGTAAGATTGTGGACGGTTATGATACGGCAAGTGAGGATGAAGAGTTTGAAGAAGCTGTGTCAGAAAAGCAGATTAGAACTCGGATTACGAAAAAGATTGTGGATATGGTTAATCAGGGAAAAAGTTTTTATAAAGTGGATGAACCAGTATGCATGGTTTTATATGAAAATTTCCTGAGGTATAGGAAGGAAACTCAACAGTTGTTGGAGATAACATCTCTGGAAGTTGACTATCACAAGTATGAACCAGTCAACATATCGAATGGTAAAGACTCATATGATAGGCAACACTGGAGAATGGATATCTCTCCATATTCTGAAATATTGGTTGAGGACAATTTTAAGAATTTGGAGGCAGTGTGCAACAAACTTCCGCTCATTTTTTATTTATTTTGGCCACATTGCAGAGAGGAAGCAGAAGAGTACCTCACCTCTCTCCTTGACCACAACTATTTGAGATCCTTTAGCCCGGAGGGAATCATTTTTTTAATTTTTGAATAGTTTACTAGTGATGGAGGTGCATACCCCCAACCAAGGGTGATGCAATTACTTGCTGCGGAAATCGCTTTGGGTTCATACCGATTCGTTTCTGGTGGAAGACGAAATCGTGGGAGCAAAGACCGGTAGAAAGACGCAAGCATTTGGCGGAGTGCCCGCAGTACAAGACCAATCAGTACTGTTATCAATGATTCTACTTTCCCCAAATTGTGGTCTGATTACCAGGACTATGATATCCTGTTGATTTGAGCGAAGATACGAGGGAAATCAGAAGAAAAGTGTGTTGGCCTATCAACTAGAATACGTTCCAGGTTACGAGCTGCCATTCTATGAGCTGACATTGCCATCTGATGCACCAGGTATCCAGATTATGCATATTGGTGATAAAGTGGTGGTGACGCCGATAGGTAAGCAACCGTCAGTGCCAGTTACAGGCACTCAGGCAAGCACAACAGCAAATCAGCAATCTGGAGTTGATAAGAGTAAGATGGATCAGGTCGAGGGGATGCAGGCTGAGCCTGTTGTGGTGAAAGCACAGCAACAAGTGATACCTGCAGACTTCAACAGCCCCATAGACTTAAATCAGGAAGGAAATGATTTTGAAGTGGATCACTGTTGAATCATTGCTACAATGTGATGAAGAGATGCAGGTAACGTCCATGGTAGACCAGACAGAAAGTTTACTTTCTGGGATGGATGTCAGGGCTGCGCAGATGTTGAATGAAAGCAATCTGATAACGATTGCTGCAAGTCCAATAGTAGCAGACATAAAAGCAAGGCTCAGGGAGCAAGCTGAGAAAGAAATGGAGAGACAAAAGGAGATTTTTGTTAAACAGCTTGCGGAGCAGAAAGCAAGATTAGATGAGCAGCAGAAGTAGCTGGAGCAGCTAGTATGCAGGCTAGTCAACCTGTGGTCAGCAAGGCTGTGCCGGCAATTCAAGTAGCCCGGAGAGATCCTGGAATAGATGGTGGTATACCAGACATTTATACCGCGGATGAAGTCAGAAAGTTTAGAGAAGCGGGTCGTACAGATGACCAGATTAAAAGGTTAGGAAGGAGAAAGTTAGCCGGAAAGGCCAATTGGGCTGAAAAGAGAGACAGGGAAGATGTTATTGAATTGATGATGAAGGAGAGAAGACAGGGAGTTCTGCATCTGTGGACTCGAAATTTGTTGGATCGATGACTTTTTTGACGGATTCAACTAAGTCCAAGACAAGAACTAGGCGGATGAGCCAAATGCCTGGAACTATAAGTCATATGAGTCAAGTGCAGTCCACGGTAGCTTCAGCCAAATTACCCAGTAAATCGACTGCATCTCAGGTAAGTGCAACGACGAAAGGTACTTTGGCGAAGCCCGTGTCTAAAGTGGAGCAGACTTCTCAGCAGACCCAGAGCAGTTCCTCAGGGAAAAAAGTTATTTCCAAACCCTCTACGTGGGAACTGACTAAGTCGGTCAAGAGAAGTAGAGATAAAAAAGTAACTTTGGAGTACCTGAGCTCTGTTTTGAGAGAACTGGGACATCCATAAGAAATTTCCAGCTGTGAAAGGAAAGATAGATTTTAATTTTTCAGTTGTGAAAGGAAGGAGAGCTTTATGAGAACTATGGGGATCACTTTGAGGTACAGGGTGGTTTCCTGTATGACCACATAAACATTCCTGAGCCCATTTGGGAGTATATTTGGCTCAAATTGATGCCCAATTGGTTTCATCATTTTGAAGGGGAGATAGTGATGGCAGCCCTGAGATACTTATGTACCATGGTGTTACTATAGTTGGAACAACAACAGTTGGGTCCAAGACACATTGGTGCAGTCGATGCACGAGCCAACTTATTTGTGACAGAAAGGTACTATGTGATCTATTTGCGGGTAGAAGGTAGTATTGCATTCAGGAAAGCTTACGCCAACTGAATGCAGGAACACCGACAAACTGCAATGCATATGGCAGCAAAGAGGAGGTTGTCTGATATGGTTCAGAGGTTTTCTGGTAAGTTCCAGAAAGCTGACCATGAGGAGGGCCAACCCTTCAAGATTCATATTTTAACAGAAAGGCAACCTAGACATATGTCCAGGACTAGGAGCCAGCACTCACAACAGTCATCTCACTGGCAGGGTAGGCAACAGCCTGGAGTGTTCAAATTGCCATATGCAAAACCAGCAGAGTCAAAGTAGGTCCAGTACCTCAGCCTCTTGAGTATCTTCAGTAAGTTCCACTCAGGGCTTGTACTAGAGGGGAACTGGAGGGGGATATGGCGAGGCTGGGGTCAGGGACAAGGTCAAGGAAGACCCTCCAGAATGGTGAATCCGCAACTGTATAGAGGTCAGGTGATGGCTGGGGCCCTCATGCGACCCAACCCAGAGGAGTTTTTGGGGGATTCCTCAGGGGTCGCCGAGCTCGTGGTGGTCCCTATCCTCGCAGTGGTAGCTTCCAATAGGTTGGTTATGGTGGCGGCTGGCAAAAATAATTTTATATAGCCCCATCGTTTTTGGACCAAAATTTGTTATTTTGTACAAATTTTATTTCAAAAAATACAAAAACACAAATATATAATACAGAATACAAAAAAATATATATTATTTCGTTTTATTGTTTCTTTGAATTTTTTAAATTTTTCGCCTTTCCAGTGCCCAAAAGTTGCCCGGCAAAATTCGTTCTTTCCATCCATCTTATTACGGGCGTGTACATAGCCCTCGTATTTTTCTCGTTAAATTCCAGGGCCTGAAAAAGATGGAGATGTGATATAAATTTTATTTAATTTATAAAATTATTTCGTAATCAGGTAAAATTGAAATATTTTATAAAAATGTTTTTTATTGTGTAGATTTGTATTGGATCGGGCAATGTGGCAAGAACCAGTACACAGGAGAAGAGGAATGGCGGCGCCTCGGATCTAGGCACAGATCAATGTGAAAGTCCAGGCCGAACTACGTTCATGATCGTACCAATAGCCTAAAAAGGAGTGCCCTGCCGAATGGATTGATCAAAGTCACCATCAACTGAAGCACCTGGTAGGGGCTGGATTGCATTTTGGAGGGGGTAGCCCCAAAAATTTGTTTTCGGAGGGGAAAACTGTTATGCAGTTCGGGCCTCAGTATGAGACTCAGGCTGCAGAAAGGTTTTCACCTCCCGTTAGTCAGTTTTGAGGGCCGAGGGATGTCAGGGTTGCCACAGGTGCATGTGTTCAGCTTTCGGCTTCAGTGCGCAGGCGGTTAGATGCGGCGAAAAGTGGCAGAAAGAAGAATGAAATTTACATAGAAATGTGTAGCCACTGTTTCGCGAGTTTTTATGAATTTTTCATTCTGGTCAATGTTGTTTATTTTTTATGGGAGCATCGCCGCCAATCATCTTACTTATAATTATTTTCATTATTATTATTTTGTGGCATCCCTCATTGCATACCCAATACAAATTGGACGGGTAATTGTTTTGTTTTGTGAGTGTAGTGGAGGCTCTTATAAGATTAGGAATGGAGACTTGGGTAGGATCTCCTGAGGTACGTGCCAAGGTGTTCTGCCTGAGGTTTGGTGAAGTACTGGCGTGTATCTGGTGAAATGTGTGAGAGAGTTTTTGGTTTATTGTTTTTTGTTAGCCTGTGGTCAGAACTGTTGCAACTTCCTCTGTCTAAACCCAAAGGTCGGTTACATCATCTTCAACCCACAGCAGCCTAACAAATTCGTTTACTACCCCGGTAAAAACAGCTCACTATAGCAAAAAATTTTGGTAGACCTCATCCTCTCCTCAGTAGAGTATAGTAATTAGAGAAAAATTGCACAATGTGGGCTTGAGAGGAATTACTCTCCTGACCTTTTGAAACATTTATCGAGCTGATGATAATGGGAAAGTATGCAACTTATGTGCCATGTAGTAATTTTTAGGATGGAATATCAGCACATTTATGTATACTACTTGTAGAATGTCATTTTATATATAATTGGGAGATCAAATAATGAGTTATGCAAATATGTAATTTATCCAAAAATCGCCTCTTGGGAAAAACGGTATGTCCTTAAAATTCTTCCTCTTCATCCTCTGCTTTCCTTCTTCCAGCTTCTGCATTGGGTCTTCTGTACACATATAGTTATATTTCTCCGGCCAAGCTGTGGCATACCTTCCTGCTTTGGGTTGAGACAACTGAGGTTCGTTGACGCGGATGCACATGAGTGCAGGAATGGTACTTGGCTTCAAACTTGTGATTCATAATTAGTTGTGATTAATAATACTAAATCCCCATTTGGCATCAGCACTTCCAATTGGAAGCACTGTTGCTACCCTTATTAGCGATGGAATGTGCTCGTACTCCTGATGATGCTGGTCCAAATAATGTTTCCAAAAAAATGTTGTGCCCAATTTTTGAAATGTGCAGGAATCAGTTGACAATCTTCACAAGTCTGGCCACTCTCTGTGTATAATTAGTACATCCATGTTGCATGATTGGGAACTGGAAAATGGGGTTGGAAAAGTAAACGTTATTTGACCGTGTAAAGCGTGAAGTAGGGGCATTATTCATTTTGTAGGTTGTAAGTGAGAATTGTTTTAGTACCCACACCACCCCGCCTGCAAAAAACTTGAGAGCAAAAAAAAGGTCACGGCATGGCGCCCGGCATATGTTAAGTACCCATACAATTAACGAGTTTACCCCTACCTAAATTTACGACCTTGGGGACCATACATGTAATGGGGCCCTGAGGTCTGGGGGGGGGTCAGGCCACCTTTTTGGCCGGGGGTCAGTAATTCCTAAACTTTTGGAGGGAGGGGTCTCTGAAGGAAAAAGAAATCGATTTTTTCAGAAAAAAATTCGAAAAATAGTTTAAAAAATAGTAATTTTTTTTCCGAAAAAGACCAAAAAATCCATTCATGGTGTGAAGTGCCGAGAAAATTGGCGTTTTTGACCATTTTTTGTTCAAAAATTGACATTTTTCAGTATTTTTCCGACGAAAAGTATGGGGGTTCCAGTGGCTACCATACGGCTAGCCATAGGATTAGAAAATCCTGGGGGGGGGCGGTCGGCCAATGGCTAGCCATATGGTCGACGATTTCTAGGGGGGGGGGGAGGGTTCCCATAGCACTTCCCCCCAATTACATGTATGTTGGGAACCTCTGATTTTTTGACAGTAGTAAAAGCTTTGCGTGGCTTAAAACCATCTCTTGCATCTGGACCAGACGAATTATGTGCCTATTTCTACAAGAAACTATATCTAGTTCTCACTGAACCTTTATCCACAATTTTTGAAATATCTTATTAAACAGGATCTATTCCTGAGCTGTGGCAGAAAGCTGTAGTAGTGTTCATATTCAAGAAAGATGACCCTATTGTAATCGAAAATTATAGATTTGTTTCACTCTGTTGTGTCGCCTGCAAAGTGATGGAAAAAAATCATAAATCAAAACCTCATGCATTATCTTGAAATAACAAACCTCTTGTCTAGTAAACAATATGGTTTTAGGAAGAATAAATCATGTTCTCTACAACTATTATACTGCAGGAATATATGGACTCGTTTGCTTGATGAAAATATACCATTAGATGTAGTCTATATTGGTTTCAGCAAAGCTTTTGATACTGTTCCCCATGACCTATTACTGAAAAAATTAAACGATTTTAGCGTACCTAATGGCAAAAATGGATCATGGCTTTTCTCAGCCCAAGATATCAAGCAGTCAAAGTAGTTTTGGAAATATCTAGTTATCTGCCTGTTACAAGTGGTGTACCACAAGGAAGTGTTCTTGGTCCTTCTCTCTTTTTGATGTTTATAAATGATTTGTGTACAAAGTGATCTTGTACTCTTGGCTGACGATCTAAAAATTTTTAACAAAGCAGCAAACTTTGGTCGACTGCAAAATGATTTGAATAGAGTAATTGAGTGGTCCATGCAAAATCGATTGTCTGTAGCCAAAAATAAAAGTAACATCTTACACCTTGGGAAAAATAACCCTAAACAAATTTACTCATTGAGAGATTCAACTTTACCTAAGGTTAGTCAAGTAAAAGATCTCCGAATTATAATTACTGACACTCTCTCACAAACTACTCAGTGTGCTACCCTGTTTAAGAAAGCCTCATGGATTGCAAACCTAATACTGCGCAGCTTCACATTCAGAGATAAACATTTATTAACAAAGGCTTTTATCACATATGTTCGTTCTATACTTGAATATTCTACAGTTGTATGGAATCCAAACTTACAATCTGATATCAACAAAATTGAAAATGTTCAGTGGAGATTTACAAAAAAGTTATTCAGATCTAACAACAATATATCATATCTTGAGCATCTAAACATCTTGAACCTCGAACCTCTTGGTGTCCGACGCCATCGCTGTGATCTTGTTCAGGTCTATAATATAATACGCTGTAATATTTTACCTTTTCAACAATTTTTCACTTACATTCACAATAACAATCGTGCGAAAAATTCGTTCAAATAAGAGATTCATAAATTTCATCGTGAGGTTTTCAAATATGACTTTAAAGTATGGAATTGTTTGGATGAACATACAGTGTCTTCGAGCAATGTAAAAAATTTTTCAAACAAAATAAGTAAAATGCATTTTGAATTTTTTGATGAGGTGTAACTTAATTTGCTAATTATATTTAGCCGTTACATTTTTCTGTTTATTTTGTATTGTATTAAAATTAACTTTCGTAATTAATCTATCTATCTATCTAATTAATTAAGTAAATTGATAAAAATTATCTATCTATCTATCTATCTATCTATCTATCTATCTATCTATCTATCTATCTATCTATCTATCTATCTATCTATCTATCTATCTATCTATCTATCTATCTATCTATCTATCTATCTATCTATCTATCTATCTATCTATCTATCTATCTATCTATCTATCTATCTATCTATCTATCTATCTATCTATCTATCTATCTATCTATCTATCTATCTATCTATCTATCTATCTATCTATCTATCTATCTATCTATCTATCTATCTATCTATCTATCTATCTATCTATCTATCTATCTATCTATCTATCTATCTATCTATCTATCTATCTATCTATCTATCTATCTATCTATCTATCTATCTATCTATCTATCTATCTATCTATCTATCTATCTATCTATCTATCTATCTATCTATCTATCTATCTATCTATCTATCTATCTATCTATCTATCTATCTATCTATCTATCTATCTATCTATCTATCTATCTATCTATCTATCTATCTATCTATCTATCTATCTATCTATCTATCTATCTATCTATCTATCTATCTATCTATCTATCTATCTATCTATCTATCTATTGGAAATTCCTATTATAACAATAGAAATAATATTGAGCACATAAAAAAGGAACGATGAGTGAGGAACATAAGAGAAGTAAAAATGGAACAGAGCATGCAATATGTAAAGGCGAAATTGAAAAAAGAAGAAAAATGACAAATAAATGGAAATATACAATACGTAATGTACATACGTAATCAAAACTCATAAGAAATCAATCACAAAATTGTATCAATGCATCACATATATACATATGCACAGGAAAGCTGGAATGACACAACTTTTAAGTATACCTTTTTTGATAAGAGGGTTTTAAATTGATACATTATTACGTACAAACTGCAGTTGAAAGTCACATGGACATTTCAGATGCTTCCAAATTTTTGCTTTTTCTGTCTGCGAGCTATAACTACAGCAAATGGGTCTTATTATATACACAAGTTTTGCTTGCATGATGGATACATAGCCTATCGGTTGATTTATACATATTTTGTGTACGATTTTTTTCTACTTAGTAGCAACGCATAAAAACGAGCCTCTTCTCTCTGTTAACCTATAGTAATCAGTCATTGTAAATATTGAACATATGGGGTTCAATCAAGCTTAACTGATCTGTATAAAATCTTATTGTTGTCTCATTTATATTGTGAAATTTCGAGCTAGGAAAATCGAAAACCTTAGTGTAACAATATATTCAGAATATTAAAGTCAATCTTATTTTGTAAAATTTTTATGATGATATGGATCAATGGATGTCATCCCGTATGGTCGGAATACACTCTACGAAAGATTCAGCGTCTAATTTTTTTGTGAGCAAACTATAGCAAACTCGACTCATGTACTAAATGTGTGCTTGCATGATGGATACCTAGAATATCGCTTGGTTTATTACATCTTTTGTGTACGAAATGTATGATAAAAATACGACTTTTTTCTAGTTTGTAGTGAAGTCAGTTCAACTAAATTAATTGTTTTATTGACTTAAATTTTTCCAATTTTTTGGTTTTTTTAAAAAACCAAAGTCTTGGCAACCCTGTGTACTTCTAGCAGAAAAAAATTTTTTTGTGCCCAGTGGCACAAATTTACCATAAAAACGCTGGTGCGCAAGGTTTTTTTAACACACCATACCCAGCTTGGTCGAACCCTCTACCCAAATATCGGAACTCTCACCCTCAACTTGGTCAACCCTGTAACCAACCCTCCTCCCCACTCGGAAAAATTGAAAAAAATCAGGAAAAAAGTGACTTTTTTGGGGAAGTTTTCGAAATTTTTTCGAATTTTTTGGGTGTTTTTCGACCCCCTCCTCAAAATTTTGAAAATTTTGGGACTCCCACCCCAAAATTTTGGGTTTACTCTCTACCTAACCACACCTAGGGTCAAAATTTTTTCTCCATTTTCTAGAATTCGTTTTTTCCACTTAGAAATGCTCATAGACGTCTTGTATTTAAGTGTTTTTTAAGATTTTTGAAGCAATTTGATAATCAGTTTTTCCATACATATTTCTCAAAAATTAGATTTGAATTTTTTGTTCATAGATCGTAATTTCTAAAAATTTAATCATTTGAAAAATTCTAAAACCAGTAATTTTAAAATCATACTTTTCGTAAATTTGGCCTAAAATCTATGAGTCAGAAGCGTAGAAATTTTTTAAAAATACTTCCATGAATCTTTTGAATTCACTTTACGTTAAGAAAGAATAAACTAAGATTGTCAATTAAACATGAAATAGTACGTTTAAGGCGATGAAAACTATTAAAGAAAAGGGTAGTGAAGGTAGACATGCTAAAAGTCGCGCCTGAGCTTGGTAATAAATGATAATGATTATTGGATTTATAACCGGCGCGAAGGGCCGAAAATTTTGAGATTTTAACCTTCTAAAATGCACCAAAATGCATCTTTTGTGTATATAAAAACCCCAAATTTTTTGCACATTTGTGGAAAGACCTCAAAAATATTTTTTACATTCCAATTTTTTCCATATTATAGTGCAAATATGGAAAAAACAAAAAAAAACAAAAAAAAACAAAACAAAAACTACACAAAAAAAACAAAAACAGCCTAGGAGTTCAAATGTTCGTTTACACTGTATGAAGATAAGGGCTCCAAGAGGTCATAATTCTTTCACGACAGGCTGTTCTATGCGCAATGCGGCTTTTTTCTGCATTATAGCTATAGAAAAAAATTGCTGTGCAATTTTCTGCATAGAACAGAAATTTTTGATCGAAAAATTGTTGAAGCTTTGGGTGTTTGATAATAATAACATAGTCTGCATCTTTCTCCATTACAATTCCAGCCATTAAGTTTGTCTGTCTGATTATGGCATTATTGAATATAACAGTGCTTGACATACTTCTTGATTTCAGAATGTTGGTCATGTTAATGTTATTGAAATTACTCAAGAGTCGAAATACTTTGAGACTTTGAATTTTGAGTAAACATAGGATTTTCGAGTGACAAAAAAACGTTTCTTGGTCATTAATTTCAAGATTTTCAAATCGACCAATTGCTGCAGAAAAAAATGTTTCATCAGGGTTATACGTTAACAGTATCCAAACAGAAAATGATTTGTTCAGCACATAAAAAACTGTTGTTACCATTTCCTCGAAGATTTCCTCCACACGAAAATTTTTTTACACATTTTCCGAAAATATCCCCCATTTCAAAAAGACGTTCATGTCGTGGTCACAATTCATTATTTTATTTGTGCAGTCTAGGAACTCCTTCAATTTTTCTGATGTCGCTAGAGTCATTTATTCACAAAAATGAGGAGAAAACAGAAAAATCTTATTCAGGACAGTCAGATTGTGTTTATAAAAGACAATCGGCACGTTACAATAGCAGATCATGACTTGAGTTGGCGCGTACTCAAGAATTATAGCTAGAAATCTTATCTGAACATATAATGATGATAATAATAATAATACTCAAAAGGGAAGCAGAAGACATTGGCAAAGGACATCAAGAAACCAATAGTGAGCGGTTTACAAATTGCGGCGCCACGCGCCGAACAAGTTACTCTACTCGTACTAACCTTTTCATTTTCTCTCTAAAACTCAAAAAATTGGGTTTTAAATAGTGATAGGCTGGGTATCAAAAACTATAAATGTCATGTCACTGGCGAAAACTATATGCTGAGAGTGGTTGTTCCGAATGCTAACTGTTCTACTCATAAAAGAGAATTTTTCGGTGCCACTCTCAGTTTCAAGTTGTTTAGGGATGCGGTGGTCGACTGTATGATGGCGCAGAAGTCTCCCAATTTGGAATCAATTTTTAAAAAGATATTCTATATATATAACGATGACAATATCGTTTAGGACTCTCCTTGTTTCAAAAGTATGGCGAATCTTTCAGTATAATAATCTGGATAGTTTATCGCACGCTTTAAAAAATATTTTTGTACTTTTTCAACTATTTTAGTATTAGGTAGTGAATAGGATGATCATTTAGCTGTAGCTTATTCAAGGAAAGGTTCCGCATAAACTTTACATGCTTTAGTTTAACAGTAAACCATCGTTACTAACAAAACTTCTGAAAATATGATGAAGGCTAGAACAGATATGTTTTACTATTTTACTGACATTTCATTAAATTTCCGATTGTCCGATTACATTCCACTCAAATCTTTGATTTAATTGTCTGTTTTGAGCAAAAGTTCGTCATTAATCCTGTATCAATATTTCAAATTATTACTTCCGAAATGCAGTCGATGTCAGATTCAGTTTAAATTCTGCTGACCATTAGTTACTAGTTGTAAAGGTTTTAACATCATCAGCAAAGATAAACATTTTAATATAAATGTTGTCTTGCAATAAATGAGAAATGCTATTTATTCAAAGTAGAAATCCTCTTCTAGAAACTTATGAGTACCTACATCAATCAAAACGCAAATACAATACAATAAGTATTCATTCTTGCACACAAACAGCAACTAACATTATATTAACTTTTTTGAGCAGGAACGTTTTTCAGAACAATCTTCCATCTTTGAGAAAAAATTTGGGAGCTTTTCATAATCGTGAAAAAAGTTCGTGCAAAAAACAGCCATTCTTAGCATTGGGTTACTTGAAAATAATGACTGCCACTGAAAAGAAAGAATGCGACAGCTGAACTGAAATTGTCGAAAGGTTCGCGCTGTAATGTTAAAAAATTTATTTTTAGAAAAAACCTTTTTGAACTTACAAAGCGCAGAATCGAAAAAAAGTTATGAAAATATTTTAGTATCAATTTAATGCAATTTGTTTTGATCATGTCTGTTTTATAATTTTATGATTGATTACAGCTTCTGGTCAGTACTGGGCAATGCCAAGTTTTTTTTGGTCCAAGAATCTCAATTTTTTGTTAATTGCCGTATTCCTGAATTTTACGCCTTTTTCAGTTAAAAAGTGATTCGATGTCTGTTGTTTTGACCTAATCTGTATGGAAAATGGTGTATTTCTGACCATTACATGTAACGGGGCCCCAAGGTCTGGGGGGTCGGGCGACTTTTTTGGGGCCGGGGGTCAGTGATTCCCAAAATTTTAGGGAGGATCTCCTAAGGAAAAAATTCGATTTTTCCTCTAAAAAGTCCGGAAAATGGTTCAAAAATAGTAATTTTTGTCTAAAAAGACCGTAAGAAATGTATTCTTTATCGCGAAGCGCCGAGAAAATTTACGTTTTTGACCATTTTTTAGTATTTTTTCAACCAAAAGTATGAGGATCCCTACGACTACCATATGGCTAGCCATAGGGTTGGAAAATCCAGGGGAGGTCGCCCAATGGCTAGCCATATGGTCGACGATTTCTGGATGGTTCCTATAGCACATCCCCCCCAATTACATGTATGTTTCTGGTTGATATTTTTGGTTTTAGTTTGTTGGCGAATGGCGACATTAGCCAGCTGATTTAAAATATCAGCGCATTGTCGGGTCTCCATGTTTAATGTTGGCATTATTAATTTTCGAGCCTAAAAAGCATGGAAAATTCTGACCTGGAAAATCAGGAAAAGTTATGGAATTTCAATTTGGAAAATCTTTGGACATCCTAGAAAGATCAACCTGTCAACTTTCTATACTTTTTGGGGCGATTCTTCCTTTCTTAAGGTATTTTGAATTCAAGAGCTTCATGGAAGTATTTTTCAGAAATTTTTACTCTTCTTACTTACAAGCATTTTTAGTCAATTTAAGAACCGTTTTGGTCCCTAAAGTTTTTGATTTATATATTTATATTTTAGTGAATTAAAGTTATCCTCACCTCATTCAATTTTAGATTTAAAGTAAGTGTTCTGCAAACTCTATGATCAAAAAATAAAGAAAATTTTCCCGCGCTTTGCGCAGTATTTCATTTTAGAATTCTTTGGATTGGTGTAATCCTCTGTTTTTCCAGAAATCACATCTTTTGGGAGAAAAATTTTCGAAGGGGAGAAAACATCTGGGGGTTTGACATGGAAAATATGAATTTTGGTGCATTTTAGGGGTCAAAATCTCAATTTTTCCTACTTATTTGTAACTAACGGATATTTTTTCCGAAACATGAAGCCGAGATTGAATTCATAAGCATCATGAGAGTGATTTTGAGAAATTTCAAGTTTAATTTGAATTGATTCAAATTTATGAAAGTATGACTATGTTTTTTAATTTTTAAAATGATATAGACTTGTTCTTGAACAGAAATTGTGAACCTCGTGTCTATTGAATAAAGTGTCCTTAAATTGATTTTCCAGCTCTTTACGATGTTAGAATCCAAAAAATTTTCAGCACTGTACGCCGCAAAGATAGGAGACAACGGAATGAAGGTGCATTTTTCAATACCCTGTACTTTTGTTCCAGAAGGAAATGGAATCAAGTGCTATCCAAGGCTTGTGCAAAAATACTCGAAATACTGTGTTTTTTGCGTACAACAAAATTTTTTTGTACATAGATTTTTTGGTCGAGCATTTTACATGTAAAAAGAGGCCTCTACACGAAAAACTCTGTTTGGAAATGATGTTTTGAAGAGTCATGAATTTGAACCAATTTACTGTTTATCTGTTTAACCGTTTATTAACTGGACATATTCTTAGATTACAAATTTTGGGCTTCCAAAATTTAAATTTAGCTCCTAAAAATTTAAGCCTAGGAGCCATTTGGCTCATGATTTTCAACCTTAAAAGGTCTGCTTAAGTGCTTACTCATTAGCTTTCCGGTCAAATTTATGAGTTTGCGAATGAATCACTCTCATAACCTGTTGAGGTATTGTAGTGGTATTACCCCTACTAGGCCTAGCGGATGCTCATTTACTACCGATGAATTTTGGCAGATTGGCATTTACTGTCTGGGTTTTTTGAACCATATGTGAGTAACTTAGAACATGCTCTACTTAAACTTTTTTGACAGTCTAATTACTACCACCAAAGAATTTTGGCCGTTTAAGCTTTTTATCTGCATGGAATTTTCTTAGACAAAACCAGTCCGCTAGCCTAACAAAATCCCAGTTTACCCCCTCGGGTATACTGACCAAGCACGTATATGATCACTGTTTATAAAATTTTCCAAAATATAAATCTATAACTCACGATTTTTGAAGAAAAAAATCGGATCTTATTCTTGACTTAAATGTTTGAGAAATTGATTTTCCATCGTTGCAGAATGTCGATATACCCAGATTATTAATTTTTAGCTCGAATCCTGTTTGTTGTAAAAGTCGCTTCAAATTGTATACGCGCAAGTATCGTTTAGATGTAAGAAAGTATGATTTTAGTAAAAAGGTAATGTTTATATGAAATTCTTTGCCGGTTGATATAGTTATGTCTTCCAATGTGAAGTCATTTGTAGGAAAAATCAAAGGAATTGATTGGAATGTGTAGTCTTGCACGCTATTTACTAGCCTACCCGTGTCTTTATCTTTTTAAAATTATTTTCAATAATATTTGTTCATGACGAATAGATTATTATTACTATATTAATATGATAAGAATTATGATTTTTTAGCACTGGTCCCATTAGCACAGCCACTAACTTTCCTCAATTCATATTAGTTTTTCTTAGCACCACTACAATTTTCATTAGCAGAGGCCCAACCATATTATCACCATGCTAAAAAGCCTGATAAGAATTTATCAAAATTAATAATAGCAAAAAAGCGACGTGATCAGACAATTATGGACTGCATTTGATTATCAAATTTTCGGGTTTGATACTCTAGAACGCTAAAAAATGAATCTTTAAACTCTTATTCCATAATTTAAGGTTTCATTTTTCAACCTAGAATGACGTTCAGACTTGAGCAATGAGCTCATACATGTAATCTGGGGCGAAGTGCCATAGAAATCCCCTTCCCCAGAAATCGTCGGCCATATGCTAGTCATAGGGACTTCCATACTTTTGGTTGGAAAAATACTTATTCTTCAATGAAAAATGCCAATTTTGGACAAAAAATGGTCAAAAATGACAATTTTCTCGGCGCTTCGCGCAAAAAATACATTTTTTACTGTCTTTTTAGACAGAAGCTGCTATTTTTTTGAACTATTTTTCGGAATTTTTGGAAAAAATCGAATTTTTTTCCTTCAGAAACCCCACCCCCTTAAATTTTAGCGATCACTGACCCCCGGCTCTAAAAAAGTCGTCCGACCCCCCAGACTTCGGGGCCCCGTTACATGTATGAATGAGCTATATTGTTTCCAGTCAGCTAACCAGCTAGAAAATCAGCTTGAAGTTAACGATATTTGATAAATTTTGAAATAAACAAAAAAATGAAAATTATTTTGATTTTAATCGTACTTGATAGAGTTCCGACTAGTTGCCCCCGGAAGTAAAAGTCATTTCAAAGGGGATGTAATAGCCCACTTTCCAATGTTTTGAGGGAGGAGGTCAGCAAGTGCTTAAAAATTGCGTTTTTCGACCGAAAAATGAACAAAACACCCTGTGATAAATGTATTTCGTTTTAAAAGTGATAGTAAGAATTTATCGCCGAAATTTTTCCGTTTTTTACCGATTTTCGCTCCAAAAAAGTCATATGGTATTTTTTGTCGATATCCGGCCGTCTAGGGGAGGGTAGCTGCCTATAACTGAAGCTGGAGGAGGGCCGTCCTCGTCCATACCTGTAAAACCTCACTCCTCAGGTCGGTTGGATCGGGTGAACCTGAAATTCCCGCGTGGGGTACCCAACTTTTCCTAAATCATTGTTATTTCAAAAGTGACTCCAAAAAATAAACAAGCCCAATTTTTGGCGAAAGTTAAAAGACAACTTTTGCTCAATTTTTTGAATTTGGATGGTTGTCGAAGCTGGGGAGCACCATAATTTGGGTTCTGAATTCGACCGAGTTGGACTAGTCTCCCCGACCCCCCTAGGTGTACGTATAATTAAAAGTGCATTGAGTGCGTAGAGAGAATTTAAAGAGGTTCACAGTTTTTATTCGTTTATCAGTCATTGACAATCTATAAATTTTTGCCTGCTGCTAATACAAATATACTATTTGACGAAAATTTGCTTACGTTCGAATTAAATATGAGTGCATAGTTAATAATTATGCGAAGCGGTTGGAAAATGTTGTGTTTTTAGCCCCAAAAATGCCCGAAATCAGACATATTTAATCTTTCATCATTGTCATTTTTTGTCAATTTGAGCCATTTGGCGCAAGCGCCCAACTTTTTGTGCTAGAAACTACTTTTTGGCACAAAAAACACTGCACAGCAAAATTATCCGCCGCTTCACACTAGTCACGAATACAATATTTATATTGTCTCCCAGGCGCGGCCGTTAGCACATCCTCTTCCACTGATCTTCAACGGTTTTTATCAATCAAGGTAGGTACACCAGCTCTTTTTTATCGCTTTTTCAATATTTTGCCGAAATGTCAGATTTTTTCATCAATCTTCACTAATTTTTTCTCTCGCCTGGAGTTTTCAAATCGTTTTGAACGCGAGTTTTTACATAGAAAAATGATTAGAACATCGTTCAAAGTTGTAAATTTAGGGCTTTTTTCAGTTCAATAATAATTATTGAAAAGATTCGTCTACCAGCGTTTTAGAATATAAAAGTCCGAAATTTTTCCGGCCCAGTGTGTCAGAATGGAAAAGAAATTAAAGTTTATAAGTTTGATTTTAATTTATTCCTCATCGTTGCGAAGATTCATTTTCCGCATTTTAGAATGTAAAAGTCCGAAAATTTTTCTGGCGCGAAGTCAAAATCCATAAATCAAATAAGAATCACAAAAATTTCAGTAGCAGCTGAATTTCAGCTTTTACTTGAATTTCAGGGAAATCTCTCGTTTTTACACTTTCGACTGTTGTATAAGTATAACTTAGGTTGTCTCGTTTATAAGCACAATTGGATTGACCTAACTAAAGTTTCCTGTTTTTTCATCACTTTTTTAAAATACTGACTCCTACATCAGAATGTTTGATCAAGCTCCTAAACTGTATAAATGAAGTATCTGTGCCCACAATATAAACGTTTTTTAAAATGTGGAAAATTTAGTCTTCATCGCTGTTTCTTATAGGTTCGACGAAATCGAAGAGGTGCATTTTGGTGTATATCGGAAAGTCAAAACTTCAAAATTTTTGCTTTACCGACAATGATTATAATATCATTATTTACTATAATCCTGCTCAGGAGCGGCCGCTAGCATGTCGTCTACTTCACTGATCAGTTAACCTTTAATAGTTTTGATCATCTAAAATATATTATCTCACTTTCAATGGGTAATCATCGATATTTTTTCGAATATTTGACGAAAATTAAAATGATTGCGATTAATATCCATCAAATACTTTTTCGATTTCGGACATTCTTGAATTTCCTGAAAAGAAATTGCCTGTAATGATGATTGAAACGTCAGCTATAGGCAATTATTCATGTTGAAGAACTAAAATTTTAGTTGCCTGATTTATTAGTTGCTTTTTTCGGTTGTAAATCATTCAGCACATGCGTGTAAAAGTGCCCTCTAATTATAGATATGATTTAACGTATTTTTTTGCCTTGCCCAAATTTATTACTTATAGCTGATTTTTCTATCTGATTAGAAAAATCAACCCATTGATCATGCCTGAAAATCATCCTAGACCCAAAGGTTGAATCTTACAGAGTTCTTTGCATTCCCAATAACTCGGATTGTAATTGCCAACTGACCGGTCTTCTCCGTTCCTGTGAATTTCTGGGAATTTCGGCACACTATTGTCGTCAAAATTTTACTTCCGTTTTACCCATTCAAATGTAGAATTTTTTTAGAATATGCAAAATATATTTTTAGAAATGAAAACGTTATAATATTCCTACGTTCCTACATCAGCTCTGGCATTAAACTAAAAATGGACGATCTGACCGTCCTTTTTTGGCTTTCGGTGGCAATGTTCATCGGTTCCTACGTCGCTGGTATTCTACCGCTTATCGTATCATTTTCTGAAGTAAGGAAATGTGACGAAATATCCAAATCATGTCTGAGAGAAATGATATTTTTTACATTTTAGTCCAAATTACGTTTGGTTACTATTGTCGGCGCCGGTTTATTAGTTGGCACTGCTTTAGCTGTGATCATTCCGGAAGGAGTTCAGTCCATTTATACTGCTCAAAGTGAGTTAAAATCCAACAATAAATTCATTTTTTGTGAATTGGACATTAACTAAACTGAAGCTTTAACTCATTGTTCAACGTTGTCCCCAGCTTCGGCCCAGATTTGGAGATGCTAGAATCATTTAAATGTCGTTTTCTTTATAAGAGTGGCATAAAATGGAATCAAAATAGCATATGTAGGTAAATATATGAAAAATATTTCCTTGGGTCCAAAAGTAAAATGATGTCAGTAGTGAGCAAAGCAAAAACTATCTCAACAAATTGTATTAGCTAACATTGATGGCAATTTTGAAAAAAATGCAAAGCTCAAATTATTAGTTGTCTGTAATCATGAAGCTTTATAGAATCATCAAGATGTTTTTGATGTTTTTGCTAGTTCAATAATACAATTTTCCATTTGTTGTCTGATGTTTTTTAATTGGAATTTTTCTCATTTGGATCATAAAAAACGCTGAATTTTAGTTTTCTATTTGCTTAACGGCGTCATCCAGGTGATCAAAAAACATCAGAATCTGTGCTGAATACGTTACTAAAATTTGATCTGACGTCTTTTTTGGCTGTAAAGCAAGCGCTCAAATTATTATGATTAAAGCTCACGCCAGGGCGATATGTGCAATTGGATCTACTCGATATTAGAGGGGATGACTCGGTACCAGATGGCTTCGTTCACAGTACAACATTAAACTTTATGCGAGGACTGAAACCATTGACATCTGACTGTTGGCTCACAAAGTTGAAGATTTTGATTCTGTTGCTTTTACTTGTATATTCGATACATAATTTTGCTGTATCGTGAAAGCTGCTTGATATCTTAAGTGAAAGAAAAAATAACCATGAGTATATTATGTTTACTTTTTTTGACAGCATGAATTTTTTTTAAAATTTTACTCCAAACCTTCTCAATTTTACTTTTAATGCCGGAGTTGAGGGAGATGTTTTTCTCGGTTTTCAAAATCCAACAGGCGTCAAGTTTTGCATAGTCAAGCTTGAACATACTATTTTTTCAATTAGTCCAATGTTGACACGTTTTTCTGTATTTAGAGACATTGTTTTTAAGGTTTGAGAAAAAGATTGTTACCATGTAAAGTTTGTTCAGAAGAAAATTGAAAAGTTTCTAATGATATGCATTGATAATTTTGTTCAAAATTTTATTTTCTTGTGAATTACGTAAATTGTAAATTTCTCGTATTCTTCGTAAACGTAGACGTTCGTAAAAAAATTGTAAAAATCTCGTAAATTGGGAAGCTCAAATTCTTTCTCATCCAACAACGCGGTATGAATCTTGACTAAGATGATATGAAAACAGAATGAATCATCTTGATTCATGATGAATTATACTACATGTATGCTTAGTATAGCATGCCACTCTGGCCCCGTTTAAAATGTCGGCCCAGGATCAACCCTGAAACTTTTTTTGTGATTTTCGTGCCACCAAAGTGGGATTCATTTATATTTTTACTTATGTGATTTCTAGGTAAATCAGCAGAAACTCATCATACAAAATCACTAGTAGCTCAAACTCCTGTTACAACGATACGTAATGCAATATTGACCCGGATTGAGAAAGATTCGCCTCCAGGAGAAAATCATAGAATACCGAATTTGACCGAAAACAGTGGCCAGTCCGGTGATAATATCCGTCATCATCATCATAACCGAGTTAATCTGGCCGATTCAGTCAAATCGAACAGGATAAAACGAGAAGCTAAAGCGAAATCGGAAATCGATCGCATCGAAAATATTGATCTTCGACACGATCACGAAACGGACAAACACGAGCATGCGCACATCGGCGAAGAAATTCACATTGATGTGCATAACGCCGTGGGATTGGCGTTGGTTGCGGGTTTTGTATTGATGCTTCTGGTGGATCAATTAGCTCAAGGTCGTATGACCCAAGGTATATTTGATTTCAAATAATATAGTTTCATGAAGAGCATATAAAAATTTAAATCGGCTGATCTAAAATTTCAACGGAATTCTGTTATACGTTTAATTTATAAACTTAAAAAGTCAATAGATTTTTTGTCGCAAATCATTTAAATTTTTGCATCGAAATGAGAAATATCCGATCTCATTAAATCTAAAAGAGCTTTTGTTGAAAGTTTTTCGGACTTTTTAAATTTATTTTTCATGTTCTTAGTCGACACTCAATCGGGTATTATTATGCAGCAACCGCGATATAAAATAACGGCGACTATCGGTTTGGTTGTTCATGCCGCAGGTATAAGTTTCTGCAGAAAATTCCTCTACGATCTTTCCTTTTTTCTTATAATGTCGGGCTTAACTCTTGGGCAGCTAAAAATTTCAAAAAGCATATAAAACTTGAGGAAGAGAAAAAAAAGTTTTTTGTAATTCATAAATTTTTAGAAGAATTTCTAGAAATCTATGGGAATTTCAGAAATGCGAGTGTCTACAAAAATTTATGATCAAATCCAAGAGATTTTTTCAAAAACCTGGAGGTCTATTCATCTTCTAATTTTAAAAGATTCTAATTTGTTCGTTACACCGAGAAACTGAAGTATCATATCGGTTGTTGAGCTTGAAATTTTACCTGGACACTACAGCGTAATAATCTGCCTGGCAGCTGCATTATGATTTGATAGGCCTGAATCATTTTTTCGAAATTATGTAAAATTATTATTCAAACGTCGAATGTTCGATTAAAAATTAAAAATTCAAAAATCAAATCAGTTCGATAAATTTTCAATTTACGTAGTTTTTTCGTGAAGATAAATGAAATCAAAAGATCTAACCTCATAGAAATCAAGGATATTAGACTCTTCATCAAGCTTGAAGCCCAGGAAATTGTAAAATTCAGGAAGTCTCAAGTTTTACCAAGTCAAACTTTTCAAAGTGAGATTTGAGATTAGAACGGCGAACAAATAATTTTTTCCTAAGGTATATTGCTTTCAGAGATTGTGAAACAATGAGGTATCATATCTAGACAAAAGGGATGTGCCGTTGTCGGCTTTTCAACCGGTACGGGTGCAGGTGTCGGTACTTAAGCACCGGTGCCGGTGTCATTGCTACACACCCGTTATGAAACTGCTTAATTTGTTGGATATCACGTCACGTTGAGAAGATCACATTTATTCGTCGTTGTTGCTCATTATTTGTTATTTTTAATCAGTGTTTTTTTGTGCTAAAACAGTTTTTGGCACAAAAAAATTGAGTGTTTGTGCCCATTGACACAAATTTTTTGACTGGTCTAAAGCTAAATTTCCTCCATTTTTAGGGGCTGAAAAAAATTTTCTCAATCAATCAACATAATGTTAACTACTCTTGTTTAGTCCGAACGCCAGAGCATTTTCGTGGAATAGTATTTTTGTAATATCGTAGCAAAATTATAGGTTGACAATAATGAATGATGAATGAATAGAAATTATGAACTTCCAGTGTTTATTGAGTGGGATCTGCGATTGGGAACAGAAATTCTTATTTTTGGTGTATAATTCAAATAGAAAAATTGACTTTTTTGTTTCAATTTTTCGAGCAAAAGTTTATGCAACGTTTGACTTCATTTTCTTCCGGAGCACTGTTTTTTCCGCCGACTCTTCCTCAACAAAAATGTTTCCTTATTTCCTTCCAGTCATTTTTCTGTCTGTAAAAATACTCACAGCCGCCTTATTTAGCCGTTTTAAAACTTATTCTAACATTCTTAAATCCTCAGAGTCCTTCATTCGTTAAAAATGAGGAAAAATGAAAATAATGACAGCTTCTTAAAATTTGATCATTTTATTTACAATACTCAAACCACAAAGAAAAAGAATCGTCGTGAAAAAATTTCTTTGAATAAGATACAAAGTGTGATGCCAATCGTGAGTAACCTATATCTTAGTATGTTATATTTTTGCCCGGCCCCGGCTAAGATATCGGTTCCGGAACAGCTCTACTAGAAACACTTTTCCTTTTCATCTTATTTGCTCCATTTTTAGCCGATGGAGTCGCTTTGGGTGCAGCATCAGGATCGTCGCATGCCGATGTTCAATTCGTTGTGTTTTTAGCTATTATGTTACATAAAGTAAACTTCCGGAGATCAAAGTCGAATTTTGAATTTTTTGTATTTTAATATCTTTTATTTTATGCGATACGTTTTTCTTTTTTTCAGGCGCCTGCTTCATTCGGTCTAGTAACTTTCCTACTCCATGAGGGTTTAGATCGAGCTCGCGTCAAACGACATTTATTAATTTTCGCGTTATCCGCGCCAGTGGCTGCCTTAGTGACATACATTTTTATAGCAAAGGTGATTATTCTGTCCTGGAGAATTGTAAAATTGACGGAACTTAATTTACGGTAAAAGAAAACGCGAGGCTTCGAAATGGATAAGAAAATGAGAATTTTCAAAAACATTACAAGATTCAAGGCAGAATTCATGATCACAGTCATCAAAGCCATGATTGCTTGGAATGTCAACATAAATGTATAAGTACCGTAGTTGTAAGGAAATTAATCATGTGCGAAAAACTCAATGGGGAAGAAAATATAGCGGATTAGTTCGAAATGTTTCTACTGTAAGTCTGGAAAGGCTGAATACCGCAATGCAGTAAAAAAATTATAGCTTTTTCTGAATTCGCTCGACTTTGCTGATGCAGGATTTTTCATAGACTCAATTCAAAATGCGTATTTTAATTTTAAAAAACCTGTCGCCGTTTCGAAAAATTTGAAATTTTCAGCAACGCTACATTTTTATATTTGTAGTTTTTTAGCTTTTATTAAACTTTAAATTTTAGTACCTGCCAAGTTATCTTTATAGCCTCAGATCCAAAAACAGATTAACAATGTCCGTCGCAGTTCATTTTTAGAGTTTATGCGTCTCCCGTTCCTTAGTTAGCCTATTTAACCGGAATTCAAAACCATCATCCCTAATTTCCTATTGACTAGTGGCATGATGTCAATTGTCACAAATGACTGTTCGTGTAATGAAGAAGGACTTCTTTCCCGGCTGTCCTGGTAGTGCAAACAAAGTTAATTACAGTAAAGGGAATAAAAAAATAATTTCATCCGTTTTGGATCCTGATATGTCTTGATTTTACTGGAATTCAATGCTTCTATTTGAAAGTATGATAAAAAATGTTTGCAGAAAGATTTTCAATTATTCCAACTTTCTCTATCTTTGGAAGTGATTAGCGCCCATTTATGTGGCAATGCTTACGCGAGATAAAGCCAAGTCATTGCCGTTAGTTGCAGTGGGTTAAGAGAATCATATTTCTTAGGCAATGTTTTATTTCTGCCGATTCGAATGACTAAAATTTTGAACGTGAACAACTTTTCAAAGTGAAGGCTACTGGATTAAAAGTTTTATTAACTAAAAAAGTTATCGATTTATCTCAAAATAAAAGAATCAAATTCAAATTATCACATGATCACTATGAAAATTGAATTTGAACAATGGATTTTGCTTAGATTAAGATTTATTTATAAATTTTCAACTCTTGAACAGTGATTTTTTGTACAAGCCTCTTTGTACCTGTACAAAGATCGGCCAAAAACTCTTCGTATGAAGAAAATTTTTTTGTACACTGAAAGCACCACAATCTTTCGTGTATTTCAGCACAAGCCATCTTCCTGATTACACTCGAATTCACGTCCTTCATAATCATTCTACAAATTGAGGAAACATACTCACACTTTCATAAATCTGAAAAATTTCAGGTTGAACCTGAAATTTCTGAAAATTATTTGCATGATGCTCTTAATCCAAACTCGGCTTCTTGTTTAAAATTACAGTTCAAAAAAGATGGAAATATAAATTTTGATCTTCTGAAACGCACCAAAATTCGTCTTTTCCATACAGGGCCGCCAACATTTTTTCCCTTTTTCCGGAAATTTTTTCTCCAGAAAGCACGATTCGTATGAAAATAGTGGATAGGTTATTGCAAAGAATTATATAATCCGGCGCCAAGCGCCGGAAATGTTTTTGGTGTTTTCTGATACTAGAGCTTGGAAAAGCGTTTTCTGACCAGATAATGTCGATAAAATCTCTGTACTTTGTACAAAGATTACCAAAAAAATCTTTGTTCGGAGCCAAAAATGTTTGTCTCGTACAAAAAAAGAAAACAGTGCTCTTGAATAGTTTTTTGCATTTGTGTTCTTCGGTTTTTCTTTTTAGGGTGGACCAACGTCATTAACGTCGCTGCATTCGACTGGCGTTTTGTTATTGTTCAGTGCAGGTACATTTCTATACGTCGCCACTGTCCACGTTTTGCCCGAAATAACGTCCAGTAACAGCGGACATTCGCATGGAGGCGGCGGCTATTCTGGTCTAAAAATTAACGAACTTTTAGCCTTGGTCGTCGGCGCCATTTTACCCACCGTTTTGACTGTTGGACATTCGCATTGAAAATGGCGACACTTTTTCGTTGATACGTCTATTTTTACTTATAGAATATTACGCATACAAAGAAACGTGCTAGTATTTTTTCCGGGGTAACGGCATCTTTATATTATAAAATCTGTGGAATACTAGACGGTGCAAATTACTTTTTTGAAATTTTTCAATGGAATCGTGGAATATTCGTAGGTTTTCTGAAATTTTTTTGTAATTAAATAATAGTTTATACTTCTTCGCCCAGCTGCTTTCTCAACGACATTAAAAGTTGAATATTATTCCTTCATTTTTTGGCGCCCTTGTGTATATGTTTGATCGCATTGTATCACACATTTTGGATATAGGTTGGAATTTATTAATTCTCGTTCGTTATCCTTGTGATCTATTTTTGTATACGTTTTTATAAATTATTCTGATTTAATGATTTTGTCAGAAAATCCGTACGATCTGAGATATCGTGGTAGAAAAAAAGAGTAACTAAAATAATCACTAGGGATATTTTTCTGTCAATTTTTCTGCAATTTTTTTCTTCTGATAGAAAGAGCTAAATGACCACGCATAATTCACACCGCTTGCTTCTGTGAGAGGCTTTCGGTGGTTCAGATAATGGGTCGTCATTATTTCAGTAAGCAGTGAGTTGTTGTAAATAATTTAAGAAACTCTAATATTGATATGTTGGTCTCACTCCTAAAGAGCAATTTTCAAATAGCAAATACTCAATAGAGCGAATATATTTAAAGTATGTCATGTTATATAATGAAAAAAAATTCGGAAAAACTTTTTGCAAATGATTAAAATTGAAAATCTCGCACGCGAGTTCAGGTTTGAAAAAACTATTTTAGTTCCCTTGCTCTTTATTGTTATATCCTTATTTCTTTCTGTTTATATTATCTCGCTTTTCCTTTCTTATGCTTTGTTGCATGATCTGTTTTTCTTATACTGAAAGTTCGCTAACAGGAACCTCAAATTCATCACATTATACCATGATCCTGATGAAAATATAATTCTTTAGAGAGAGAGAGGGATGAATAGACAAAAGGTGGGAACAAAAAGAAAAAAATGAATGTGAAACGACATGTGATCAAAAAAGAAATGCAGACAAAAGAAAAGAAAAAGAATGAAGAAAATGGAATAACTATAGAAAACAGAACAAAAAACACAAAAAGCAAAATAAATTGAAATAATGTATGACAGGCAGAGCATAAACACGCAACAAAAGTTTCAAAAGATGTCTCTTGTAAAAGTCAGATACATACTACTACACGTTACGTGCCATCTTCACAAATTACTCAAAAGAACTTTCGTGAAAATATAGCTTTTCTATCAGAATGTCACTTGCAAGTGTAATGAATGGAAGAAAAATAATTAATATTACATTATAATGAATTCGAGAAAATCAGTGTGATATCAAAGACTCATTTTTGACAATCGGGCAGTTTGATATTGATGATTGATATCATGACCATTTTTGATATTGATATTTTGATGCCAAAACACATCTATGTATCAAAATTGGATATCATATGTCAATCACATAACACATTCCTTACATAATTTGATCTGTATGTGGGTTTCCTGACGTGTGCAGCAAATCGCATCCAAGATACTTACACCCTTAAAGAGTTGTCTAAATTTTTCCCTTTTCGGACACCCTGTACACCTTTTATTAAATTTTTTCATTGAAACCCGATCTTTTGGGGATTCGCGCTATTGAGATTCGCTCTTTTGAGTATTCGCGCTTTTGAAATTCGCTCTGTTTAGTATTCGCTCTTTTGTGGATTTGATCGTTTGAGAATCGCTCTTTTGGGAGTTTCGCTCTGAACACCCCGCTATGTTCACGCCTATTGAAGAGCACATTTCTCATTTAGTCAAACTACAGTCAGAATCCTCATCGTGTTCCAGACACCCCGTATTTTTCCAAACGAGACTCGGCAACACAAAAGGACACTGATGCAAATGGAAAAACCTACATTTTCCTTCGAAAATTTCTGATGAATCTGTGCAATGAATTGTCTTCTGCCATCCTTTATTATTTACGTCCTATGTACTGCATCACCGATGTTTACGAAATTAAATCGACCGTAACCAAGCGAAACTAACCCTCAAAAATTCGCGTCCTGGACGCGTCCAGGTCGTGTACGAAACGCGTCTTTTTCGGCAGCACAAAGAAAACTTTCATCTTTCTTGGTAATTGACATTCATGCAATAACTGTCAATCATAGTTCTTTCATAATGTGTAGTGGATATGCACTTTGTTTTGACCTACAGTATGACAACAGTTGACCTTTCGTTTATATCTGGTGAATAATGTGTGCTTTCTACAGGGAGGTAAGAAGGAAGCCTCAGCAAAATTCTTGGGGTTTGTGTGACACAAGCACATGGCCTGTCAATTTTATTGTCGGTATAGTGTGCTTTTCGCGTCCTGGGTGCGTCCGGGACGCGTTCTGGACGCGTTCCGGACGCGTCCTGGACGCGACCGGCATGGACGGTTAGTTTCGCCTGGTAGTGTAATTGACTTGAATGCTCAATTTTACAAGTCGAAAGGTTTTTCAAAAAGTATGATAATTGGATCTAGAGTTTGGAATATCCGTTTTTATAAGATGCTTATAATTTGATAACGACAAAAATTAGTGTACTATCTTCAAAATCGTTTGTGCGGGGCTTACTGAAGAAATTTCACACAAAAATTTGTGAGTGTTAGAGATGTGAGGGATATCCGGATACGAAAAATTTTCTGGATCCAGATCGGATGAAATAAATTTTCTGGATCAGAATCTGATGCTGTCGAAGATATCCGGTCATAATGAGAACTGAGCGAAACTCGTAAGAGCGAAGCTCAAAAGAGCGAGACCCAAAAGAGCAATTCTCAAAAGATCGAATCCGCAAAAGAGTGTCCAAACCAACAGTAGCCAATTATACTTCATGAACAGTACTTTTCCAACTGTATCATCCCTCAGACGATTTCTGGTAGTACTGTAAATGTGACCTTTGATTCATTTATGACTGCAACAAACAGTTACAGCGATTCTCATTACAGCGAAGTCTCAATACAGTGACTCTCAAAACAGCGAAGTCTCAAAACAGCGATTCTCAGAAAAGCGAATTTCAATGCAGCGAATAGTAACAAGTTTTATGCATTAGAGTAAACGCACACATCATTTTTATAATAAACATGCAAGTTAGGTATATTAAAATCGTTTTTGCTAGTTGAGATAGTCTATTTTTAGTTGCATTTGGCCATCTAAGGTTTACATATTTTGTTCTGCAGTTGCAGTAGGTATGCACGAATAGATCATTCCAAAATCACAAAAAAATATCTGTCGGAAAAACATTTTTGCAAAATTTTTGCAAAAAAAAATTTTGAAAGAAAACAAAAACAAAAAAATTATCATAGGATTTCCGATTAAAATTGTTTTGTATGTATCGAGCTTAATTGCAAAAAAATTAAATTAATGAAATAAATAAAATAAAATAAAATGAATAAAATAATTAAGCAGTAAAGGCAGAACAAAAAACAAATAATAAAAAAACAAAAAGTAAAATAATGTTGTAAAAAGTAGGTAAAAAATAGAACAAAAGTACACGACCTGAAAAAATTAAACAAAAAGAACAAAAAGTGGCTCAAAATGAGAAGAATATAAAAGGGAGTAAGTCAATAAGTGAAAAAAGAAACAAAAATAAAAAAAGTAGAATAACAAACCAGAATAAAAAGCTGTAATGTCGTGAAAACACATGATATGGAGCCATAATGTCAGAAATCTGATGATTCGTGCCAAAATGTGTGACAACCAGCATCCACCAGATCTAAATGGAGGACCTACCCCCGCCCAATCTCTATTTTCACATTCTAAAGATAACGTTTTTGAAAATTCGCTATTTTGAGAATCTGTTCCGAGACTTCGCTGTTTTGAGAATCGCTGTATTGAGACTCGCTATTTTCGCTATTTTGAGTTTCGCTGTTGTGTGTTTCACTGAATAGGGGTACTATAGTTACTGTGCTTAACATACTTCTCGGTTTTTAATCTTGTCATAATATTTAAATAAATTTTGTGATTTTTCAAAATTATGTTTATTTCGAACAGGAAAAACTTGTTCGAAGCAGAATTTCTCCAGTCATTTTTACACGATACAGATAGAGGCCTGCAAAGAAATCCTGGTCTGAAGAATTTTTTTTGAAATTTTTGGAAACTTCGGGCAAAATGAGAGTTAGCAATATTAACAACAAAATGTGAGCTCGCGATAACGATAGAAAGAAATATAATTGCATATGTTTGGGATGCCAAGAATTAGTGCATTATTCGGGATAGTTATTCACAACGATTTTTTAGGATACGTATCCGAAGCAGTCAAAAAATTTATTCGTCTCTTCTCTAAATAACTTAATTGAGTTAGTTTGCAAATTTTCAACTCTTCATAGTGCGTGGTTTAGCAAATTACCAAAAAATGAAATGGTACGAGTGCTTCGTTTTTAGAAGCATTTTAAGAAAAATAAACTATCGATACGCTTTTACAGCTAAAAACAGAACAATGACAGTCTATTTATTCTGAAATGATAGATGCAGTGAGCTTAGGAAAGTAAGTTCCATTCCGAAAAACTTGTCATCTTATTACTGTAATCAATGAGCATTAGCATGTTGCACTAACAGCAAGCAAGCTGACTGATAATTCTTTCCAACAACCTGATCAAATGAACTTATATTCTGTTTTTCATAAAATGCTTCGAAATAATAAATCTGGAAAGCAAGTACTATTTTGTATTTTATGAATTTTCTGCCTAGCGGTACGTCATATGGAAATAAATTTGTTACAACACTCAGCTTGCAACCACAAATTTTTTGAGTAAGATATTATACACTAAAAGATTCATGTAGAAGATTTTCTAGTCACTGTATATTTGTGTCATTTTTCATTTTGAAAGCATTTTGTAAAAAGCAGACTATACAGTTCTATCCAAAATAAAATGAATAAGTATAAGCATGCTTTTTTTCTCTGATTTTGGCTCCCCCTATGCCATGAAGAAATTTATATTTTTTACAGTATTAAACAAACAATCAAGCAATCAAAGAAACAGTTACAAGTTTCCTTTTCGTGAAAATTATGTGTCAAAATATACCTTTTCGTTGCCGCGGCATCTGACATTTCAAAGCAAATTGGCCAGAGACAACTTGGTGGTCAACTCACCAAAAGATGAGGTGAATAAAACAGTTAAAGCAGTGATTATTGCTATTTTTCAAAACATCCGACCCTTGATTATCTTTGATCTTTTCAATCTTTAAAGATCACATTTCATCTTGTTCAATAATCACATTATTTTTTTATTTTTTCAACTGGAAAAAACATGTCCCATCTTTGATTTCGTCGCTAGGAAACCCGTTTTCTAGCAAACATTACAGTTTATACAATATATCTATGAAAAGATAGACACGCGTTGATCAGAGAAAAGAAGCCTTCCTAATTTTACAGGAAAAAATTGAAAATTTATTACGAAAAAGTCAACAAAACGAAAAAACAATATGTAGAAATTGCAAATGCTGATTGCCATTATTTCTCCAGCCATTTTTTTATTTATTAACAAAATGATGCAGTGTACCGTACGTCGATTTGTCCTTCATTATTATCTTGGGTTACTTTAACTTTTGTAGTGAAGTTTTTGAATCTTCAACGGTCATCCTAAAGGGGGCGGCGTTGGCAGCGATCTTTGTTTGCCGGCCGAAACTTTAATTTCGGGCACGCCCTTGACGGAAAAAGTTTGCTGTTGACCGTTCAAATTGGACGTTATAAAACGGGCAATGGGTTCAGAGGCGTGTTTTTGGTCCAAAAATAAGGGCGCCAGACGGCCGTGGGGTAAGGCTCGCCGACCGGGCGGCGTCGGAGGAAGAGGCGTTACGCTACTGGCCGAAAATAAGGGATTTGGCTAGAAAAGAAGAGAAGTTTTGAAAAAAGTTGAGCGAAAAAATAAAACGAGGTATTGAAAATTAGAAAAAAAGACCGAAAAATGACTGCAGCAAAAATTAATAAACGAAAGACGAAATAAGAGACATAGTCTTTTTTATAAAATGCTTCCTAATAGAAAAGTGACAGAAATCAGTACTGTCGTCAAAATAATTTACATGCAGTCTTACTGTAAAATTTTTCACTCGAATAATTTTTAAAGGTTAGGTCAGTATGCTCACAAATTTCGGACCTTTTGTAGTAGTTCACCACCACTATTTTTTTGGCTTAGGCTTAGGCTTAGGCTTAGGCTTAGGCTTAGGCTTAGGCTTAGGCTTAGGCTTAGGCTTAGGCTTAGGCTTAGGCTTAGGCTTAGGCTAAGGCTTAGGCTTTATCGAATAATATTGCAGCTTTTTGGCCGTGTCCATAATGCAACGTTGTTTGAAATAATGAAAATAATAAATGGGAATTAAAAGGTTAATTTTTAAGTGAGTGTTTGGCTCAGTGGTAACGCTCTGGAGTTTTTGAATCAAAAGGTTGCAGGTTCGAGACCTACCTGATGACAACAAAATCGCCGAAAAACTAAAAAAATTAAAAAAATATGAAAAAAATAGTGGTGGTGAACTACTACAAAAGGTCCCAAATTTCTAGTCCTACATGATATTTTGTTTATCAGAAAATCGAAAAAATCTGAAATACTACTTGCTTTCCACATTCATTTTTTGGAAGCATTTCATGAAAAACAAACTATAGTATAAAAAACAAAATGAATGCCACAGGATGTCAAAAAAAGAACCACGAATACCTGAATGAAGGAAGCATGGTGGACTAAAAACTAATATAAATGAGATATAGTAAAAAACAGAAAGAAGCAAGAAAAAAGTAAAAGAGAAAAAATCAAGAAAAAATTAATGAAAGGAAACAATGTCGAGTGATGAAAAATAAGTTAAGAAAAGTAAAACAAAAAATAAGCAAGAAAAGCGTAAATGCAGAAGCGGTTAAGACAAATCGAAAATGACTAAAAGAAAAATCGGAAAAAAGACAGAGAAGAAAAAGGGTTGAAAATAGGGAAAAAGTGGAAAGCAAACAAAAGTGAAAGTAAAAAGAAAGGAAATTCGTTTCCATACTACCTGATTCGTAAATCGATATTCATTGGGCGAAGCCGTTATAGGCGGGAGGGGCACTTTGGAATAGCCAGGATCGAAGTTCTCGCCGTCCATGAGAAGCTGGGGTTGGTTGATGACCTTATTTTTAGTTGTTATAGCGGGGGTCGTCGTTGCATTGGTGGGTAAATCTATAACGGGAGGCGCGGCCGTACTCTGTGGCCTGGTGAACTTAGAAAGGCAACAGCAGCAGCATTTCTTAAGCGGAGCAGCATCGTCCAGTTTGGCAGCAGAACTTCGAATGTTGGCTTCATCGTCCGGCCTGGAAAAAGTCTCAAAAAATAAAGAAAATATAAGCGAGAGAAAAAAGTCGCAAAAAACAGAAAATATCTGGATAGAACTGGTGAACCGTTTGGAAAAAACATGAGAAAAAGAAAAACAAAAAGTGAACAGTTCCCAATCTAGAAAATATACTTTACAAAACAAGAATAAAGCCAAAAAAGCGCCAAAAACGTTCACATGAAGATAAAATTACAAGATGAAAAGAAGTACTATAAGTTTATTTAAAAAAGAATCAAGGTAATATATAAAACGACGAGGAAAAATGGAGACAGAAAAAACGCTAGAGAAAAACAACAAAAAATCGAAAAATTTACTTCAAGAAGAAGGAAAATTGAAGAAAAAAATCATATGAAAATATTTTCAAAAAGCCCAACGCAAAAAGTTATGCAATTTGCGTCGCATGAAACGATAAAGATTCCGAGAAAAAAGTCAAAGCTAAGAATATAAATGTTCTAGAACAGAAGCCTCTCAAAGCGAACATTAAAAAGAGACTTATAAGCAAGATAATTTAAAAAGATTGGCAAATGAAAAATCACAACTTCCGAACCAGAGAACAACCAATAACAGAAGGGAAGAAAACGCAAGGAAAGAAAATCATACAAAAACAATAAAATGTGGAAAATCGTTTCTAAGGAAAAAAATTAGGGATAGAGAAAAAGATGAAAGATAAAGAACAAAAAAACGATACAGAATACCTTTTGCTGCAGAATCGCCATATTAAAACCAAAACAACTAATGCTAGAACGGCGATTGCTATCAATGATCCCACTAGAATGATTTTCCACAAGTCTGACGATATGTCGTACCCTGAAATGAATATTATCTTGTTATACGGCTTGATTTCAGCTTGGTCCTTTCATACTACATTAACGTGAAAAACAGAAATCTTACAAGGGAAGGTCAGTCAGTGGCCGGTTGCTATAAATGAGATAATCGCTAACTTTTTTTATATGTCTGTGTGCAAAAAAAGTTCGTGCTCATCTCAAGCTCTGAATCATCCTATTTATTGCGACAGGCCCAGATATTAATTCCAAATATATCTATGTTATAGTGCATTCAATGGTCTATAGGATTAGTGTAAAGTTAATCGTTTTTGCCCATGGGCCACATTTACACAAATATTTGCATCAATGTTGCCTTTAGTAGAGCTCAGCAACAGGTAAAGCTCACTACAATACTGCAGTCAGGATTTTTTTAGTCATTTTAAGGGCCTGGGCCCCTAAAAGTTTGCAAATGGCTCCTAAAATTTTGATTACTATATTTATATTTTAGTGGATGAGTCAAAGTTAGTGTTCTGCTTACTGTAAAACCAGGAAACATCGAAAAATTTCCGACGCTTCGCGCCAGATTTCATTCTATAATTCTTGGGATTGGTTTGAACGCTGTTTTTTCACAAATCAAACTTTCCGGGGTAGAAAATTTTTTTTAAAGCGAAAAATTGTGGAGGGTCTGACATGGAAAGGAAGAATTTTGGCTCATTTTCGAGGTCAAAATCTGAATTTTCCAACTTTCCTATGAGCATCACGGAAGCTATTTTCAAAAATTCCTAGTTCCATTTGAATTTTTTCAAACTTGTGAAGGCATGATCATATTTTTAATTTGTAAAATGATAGAGACATGTTCTTGAACAGGAAATTTGAACCTTATAATTATTGAATAAGTTATTCCTAGATTAATTTTCCAGCATTTACAATGATAGGATCTGAAAAAAATTTCAGCGCTGCGCGACCCAAAAGATAGCAGACAGCAGAAGGAATTAGAAAAAAACTGTATTTTTCAATACCCTGTACTTTTCTTTCAGAAGAACATGAGCTCAAGTGCTATCCAAGAAGAAGTTTCGTTTCAAAAATACGCAAAGTTTCCTGTTATTTTGCAAACAAAAATAAAATTCTTCGAACAAAGATGTTCTCGTTGATCCTTAAACATGTATCAAGAGACCTGTACACGAAAAACACTGACTGGAAATAACGTTTGGAACGGTCTTTTTTTGGTCCAGCATCAACTGGTTTAATATCCATATTACATTCTATAGTGTGTTACAAGCCCATTTTTCGATAGCAAATTTTTGGCTCCCAAAATTTAAATCTGGCTCCTAAAAATTTAGGCCTGGGGGCCGTTTGGCTCGTGACTTTCAAACCGAAAAAAACTGACTACAATACTACGAAATACTACAATAATGTCCATTTTGAAGAGCGTTCAACTTCAATAATCGATGAAGTACACAGTTCTGAACTTCCATAACGTTCAAGAGCTCGCAGAACGAAAACGGTGCCAGATGGGATTGTCTTCCAGTGAGAAACTTTTATCATGTCAGCGAGCTTAATCGAATGCTCAACCGTCCATAAATCTGTTATGTTTCTTGAAATCAGGTATAGGTAAAATTTCGATTATTTATCATGCATATGCAAATCAGGCTTATGAATAAATATGGTCGGCGTAACATTAATCAGATTGCTTTGGGCTATCAAGTGCACCATAACACATATGATTTCAGAATTTACACGTCCTTTCCTAGAGCTTAAACATCATCGAGTAATCTTGAGAAAGCATATTTGATTTCGATTCATACCCATGCACACCCAGTGACGAATCTTTGGATATCAACTCAAACTTTGAAGTTCAAATTGAGTAAAAAAGAAGACATATAAATTAAAACACTGTTTTTGGATAGATCTCGATATGGTCTATGGATTGGCATTCGATTTTTCGATGTCTGAAACATTTAAACATGGTGCCTATTAACGACTCGTTCTGCTTTGGTCTTTTCCAGTCAAACAAAACTCACTCTTGAAGTTACAGTATTCATACATCGAGCTAGGATATTGCTTACTGTAGTGGTGGGTATGATTGCCATGCAGCGAAAAATTCCAATTCGAGTTAGTATCTTTATCCCACAAACTGGAACCATTGATCAACGTTGGGTCTCGGCTCGCGTCCAGCGGATGCATATTATGGATATTCATACAGTATTATTTAAACCTAAAGACAGTAATTTTCCATTACGTAGGTAAGACGTTCCTGCTTCAAGAGGAGTGTAGCTTCTTAAGTCTTTTGAATGATAATTATGCAAATTAGAGCACATTCTACACGTTATCTGCGAACCAGGGGGCGTAGGTTGCTTTGGCTTTATCGACTTTCCATTTTTTCAAGCTATCGAATTGGAACTGGTTTCTATGACGATGGCAGCAAACAAACATGACTCAAGACTAGAAGATTATACATTCTAAGCTTAACAAGCTTTATCTTGTTAACGGGCATTATTCATTTACCGTATAGCTGCCTAGAAGCAACTTTTCAGGGTGGGTGCTCCAGGACGATGATCACCGATCTGTAAGACATTAAGATTTGATGTGAAATTTTTTTACGTATGAATTTCACGTCAATAGACATCTGAAACATAGATCGAAGAAAATTTATGGGAAAGCTATAAAAAGAAAGAAGATTTAAAGAAAGCCTGCATGCTCACTGTTAAATAAAAGATAAATAAAACAACCCATGGATCATGCATGATTAACATAATTCCTGAAAACGGATATTTTTGAAGGTTGCATTACTGTACCCGTTTCGATTATGTTACGGTAAACTGTTGCTGTTAGCACGTTCTCTAAATTTATCAATCGGACGATACAGATACCTGAGGGCTAAAAGTTCTTTTGCGACTCGATCATCTTTTTAGATTGGGAGTATAACGAATCAAAATTGTATATGTTCACGAGATTCACAAAATAGTATATGTTCATCAATCAATAAAAATTCAATGCAGATTTTTGATTTACTTTATGATCGAATACACTGAAACACGGCTTACTGTATGAGTTGTCGCGTTGTATGAGTTTGAGGCACAACTAGAAACTTGGCAAGCCATTTTTAATCTACTCTTATAGTCTGTGCTTCTTGTTCCATATTTTTATTTTTTTGAAATTTTTCTTGTCATTTTTTGATTTGCATGCATTTTACAAAATACAGACAAACTCAAATTAATGAATGCTTCGCGTAGTGCAAAAAGGTGCTACCCAAAATTTATCCTATCTACCCTACATACGAGAGAGAAAATAAGGGATGGCGGTTTTTCGTAGATGCAAAATCTGTGGAGTTTCTGAGCTTTGACCGAACTTCAGAGCGTTTTTGTCAAAAGCATGCGTTTTTAGTATTGTGACAGACTTCTGCAGATGTTGCATATCATTTGGATAAATTCTTCATTACTTCCTGCGGATGAGCTTCATACGTATATTAGATTAATACAATTATGGTTATGTCCAAAAAGAAGAGAATCTACATGTTGGTTCTGAACAGACAAAATTACATTCGAAAAATTGGTCCTGTCAGCTTCTACAGTATGGAAAGGAGAATCAGTCATTTTTCGTCCACAGTATCAAATCTGCTTGGAAGCTTCTGCTCTCTCAGTGAACTACAGTAAGATTAGCGTGAGACGCACCAAAAATTTTTACCGAATTTCTTAGAGCCGAGTTTTCGAAAGATCTATGCCTCCATTCCGTGAGAGTTGATATTCGGAAGCAATCACATCGAAAAAAAGTAATAATTCGAAAAAAAATCAATTTCGGCAGGCTGGCCTATGAACCAATTTATAGCTAACTGTAGACACTTTTAACTTTAGCTTTGAGTATGTTCAACGTCCTCATCATCTCATGAGAAAATTTCAATTGTTACAGTTTCTGACTCAATATAAAACTTATTCACTTCGATCCAATGAACCGGAATATTCTTGTTTTTTTTTAAATTGATGAGCAAATACTGCATAACCTTTTGCTAATCATTGTGTGCAATAAAAAAATTGCAGTTTAATCGTCTATATTTTTTCTGAAACATAGACCTTATTGGAAAACATTGCATTTTTACAGTTTGAGCTTTGCTGTTCGATGTTATGCTAATCTGACAATGTTATCACTGAAAAAACGTCTTATTAGTTAAAATTTGTTTGGGCGAATTTTAACAGTGCATTCACGTATCTATTTAATTTTTTACTCAGCAATTTCCACCATTTTCTGAGAGAAATTCTGGAATTCTGGATGTCAACACAATCTCAAAAATTTAATGCCGAATTGAAACAAGAGAAAGTAGGCGGATATTTTCTAAGATAAGGTAACTCGAATAGAAATGGGCGTAAAACATCCTAATGCAGCAACCAATGAGTCCAGAAATGCATAAATTTATCCAATAAATTTTAAAAAATTCGCTTTCTTTGGTTGTTGACGTGAAGAAAAAAATTATATTTTCAACAAGAATGTTTTGTAGAAAGCAATCTGTGTCGATGGCATGGCTTTTCATTAAACCACTTATATTTTACTAAGCTGATGAACATAGAATCGAATATTTTAAAAATTTACAGAATTTGAATCCGTATTAGAAAACTGTCATACACGATACGGTAGCAATAAAATAACGACGGTTAAAAATAATACCTCAGTTTCACACAATTTCAGCTGACGTGTCTTCGAAGCGGAATGCGCACATGAACTGATTAGCTCATCTACATATATTCCGGCATCAAAATATAGATCAGACGACTAAGGTTAATTAGACTGCTAGAGCATATTCATGAATATTCCACTTGTTGGAGAAAAACGGCAGGTGGTACAATAACATGTGTGATATCAACAAGAAAAAATCAAAGGAAACTAATGATTATTGAAAAGCAGATAAAAAAACAGTCGGACGATCGAACGCAGAGGTAATCTATGTCCAGACAGTTTCACTTTCAAAACAGCTCGAAAATTGAAGAAAAAGAATAAAAACTATTAAAAATAGTAAACAATAGTGAATAATAAAACAAAATAAAAACAAACAAACAAAAGGAAAATTGCGTTATTTTGTTATCTTTTCGAGAAAAGAACGTAGCGAAGTTCAATTGATTTTTCATAGTATAATAATTCTTGCTGAAATCAAATATGCACGCTTTTCTCTCCGACGGTCACTCCCGGGCCAATTCCTACTCGCTAATTTTTTTATTCTTCTGTGCAGAAGTTTATTTTGCGCTTTTATTATGAATGCGATAGAACATTTGTATTTCCCATAGGATACTATTCAACAAATTTTGAAGAAAATTCGGGCGGAAAATTTTTTAGCAACAAAAACCGAAAATCACCAAAATGGATATTTTTTGACAGCTTATCAGCTGCAATGATCAATGTTGACAAAAAAAGCAGCGAAAAGCAAGTGTTCAAGCAGAATTATGCAGGATTTTTAGTAATGAAAAATATGCAAAGTGTTTCGAAATTTTTTATCAATATCATCTGCTTCCGCTCCAAAAATCACAAAATAGCCTATGCCCATGCCTAAGCCTAAGCCTGACCCTAAACCTGAGCCTGAGCCTGAGCCTGAGCTTGAGCCTGAGTCTGAGTCTGAGTGTGCGCCTTAACCTGAGCCTAAACCTGAGCCTGAAGGCCCTGTCATAGTTCACCGCGCGGCGCCGGTCGTTCTATCCATACTAAGAAGCGGCGCCGCGCGGTACCGCGCAGTACCACCTTTGAAGTATGAATAGGTTTTTGTAATTTTTGCGGCGCTGCGCGGCGCCACGTGGTGATGCCATCATGTTTCAACTGAACCGAAATTTTAGAACAAGTTATATGTTCTAAAGCTGCAGCATACTGTTGTTATAACATATTGTTGCATGCTGTGACATCTATACACGTGGTTGAATCATATTTTTCAATTGAATGTTGAATTCTGACACTTGATTCTGACACTTGAGAAAATTTACTAAGAAGTTGATCACTCACTTTGCAATGAAGACATTAATGTGTAAAAATTATGAATATGCAAAGTAGGTGTAAACCTGTTTCATAAGCAAGTGTACTCGCACATTTCGATTGTGTCCCCCAACGTCCCTTTTCTGCAAATATCCCGATTGTCTGAAAGTCCAAATTCCCCGTAGATCCCGATTCCCCGAATAATGCATTCGTCTATAATGCATTCCCGAATAATAGGGAAAGGATGGATTCACTTTGAATCTGGGTCCTAAACGGCAGGTCCCACCGGACCCAGATCGAATCTGGATCCTGTATATAGCACATATGTGAATGAATAATCATGTATGTATATTCAATTTTTCAAAATCAATTTATATAAATTGATATTTCTCAGCAGTTCAAGAGCTATTAATCGTTGGAATGAGAAGCAAATTGAAGCAAGAGCCCAAAATCTTTAGACTAGGCTTTTTGCAAGCTTCTATCTGCACCGTGTGTAATGCCCAGATTTATCTATACTTTTACTTGACTCCAAACGCTTGTACTTTCTCTACGGTCCACGGGGATGCAACCGATAAAACATACGATGAATGACAATATAATAAAACGAACGATTCGCCGACGGATGCTTTTACGCCAGCGCACATTAATAAAAAAACGCTTTCTGCTTCAAACACGAGTCTTGCATAAAAATACAACACGAATTCAAAATCTGACGATTTCACGCTTTTCTCTGCTTTATATACCGCTTCCGCTTTGGCCATTCCCTTGGTACGTGGGGGGTCTGCTTCCGAATTCGCTTTCCACTAATCGTCGCTTCCTGCTTCTTTTGCTTCGTTTACTGTACGCTTACCTAACCACGCCTTCCATGCTTTTTTACGTATCATATGCTTTCCACGCTTTTACTACACTTGCTTCCCTGCTTATGATGGACTTAACCACGCCTATGTGCTTCCGTATGTGCTTCCATAATTATTACTCGTGTGTATATATATGCTTCTGTATGAACCGGGGCTACTGTTCCACTTGAGACTGGTGTCTGGGTTGGGCTTCTACTTTCTATTACGGGGCAGGTGTATTTACAATTTTTGGGGAGAATTAATATAGCTATGGAATGTGTGTTTTCATGTGGATTCTGGGCCATGTGCCGATGTGCAAATTAATTAGAGCGTCTTTAATAGGGTCAATAATGGCTACTGGGATGTGGGACGATCAAAACAGAACACTTCAAATAAATTTATAGGAATGTCAACATGTGAAATCTAGACATCCTTGAGACAATGAATTATAGAATAAATTTATATGTAATAATAAATAACACATAGTGTACATTACGAATTTACAACGATGTGCTAGCATCTACATTACATGTGCAGGAATGATTGATTTTTTTTGCGCTTTTTATTTTTCGATTTTTTCCGTATTTTTCATCTTTTTCACATTGTTCCTATTTCCCATTTGTCGAGACGAGCAATACACATTTTTTGAGAAGAGCAAAATCCAAAAGTAAAAACGTGGCGCCATGCTTGTTAGTATGAATAGGACAACCAGCGCGGCGCAGTACCGTGCAGTACCTTGCAGCGAAGTATGACAGGGCTTTTACAATGTGCTGTTGTCAGGTTTTCCTCGCCTTAACTGGAATGCAGCTGTCCTGCCACGGACAGCTGCATTCCAGTTAAGTTCCAGTTTTTTAACATTCCAGTTTTTACTTTTGGATTTTGATCTTCTCAAAAAATGTGTATTGCTTGTCTCGACAGAAATACGAAAAATGTGACAAAGATGAAAAATACGAAAAAAATCGAAAAATAAAAAGCGCAAAAGAAAAATAAAAATCAATCATTACTGCATGGTGCAAATAGAAGCTTGCAAAAGAGCCAAGTCTAAAGATGTTGGGCTCTTGCTTTAATTTGCCTCTCATTCCAACGATTAATAGCCCTTGAACTGCTGAGAAATATCAATTATATAAATTGATTTTGAAAAATTGAATATATATACACGTTTATTCATTCACATATGTGCTATATACAGGATCCAGATCTGATCTGGGTTCGGTTGGACTTGCTGTTTAGGAACCAGATTCAAAGTGAATCCATCCTTTCCCTAGTATTCGGGAAACCAGGACGTTCAGAGAATAGGGACTAATGCATTTTCCGGGGAAACAGGAAATTTATTCATTATTCCGGGAATCGGGACCTACAGGCAATATGGACTTTCGGACAATCGGGATATTTGCAGAAAAGAGACGTTGAGGGAATAAAGACACAACCAAAATGTGCGAGTACACTTGCTGTAGGAACATGTTTACACCTAGTTTGCATACTCATAATTTTTACACATTAATGTCTTCATTGCAAATTAAGTGATCAATGTCGGGGTTGCCACAGGTGCACATGTTCAGCTTCTGGCGTCGGTGCGCAGGTGGTAGGATGCAGCGAAAAGTGGCGGAAAGAAGAAGAAAATTTACATAGAAAGATGTAGCCACTGTTTCGTGAGTTTTTGTGTATTTTTCATTCTGGTCAATATTGTGGTTCATCATTTACTTTATAATTATTTTATTATTGTTTTTGGCGTGGCCCGTTGCATTCCCAATACAAGTTGAACTGGTAACTTGTATTGTTTTGTGAGCATAGTGGAGGTTTTCATAAGGATAGGAGTGGAGACTTGGGTAGGATCTCCTGAGGTAAGTGCCAAGGTGTTCTGAGGTTTGGTGAAGTACTGGCGTGTATCTGGTGAAACGTGTGAGAGAGTTCTTAGTTTATTGTTTTTGTTAGCCTGTGGTCTGAACTGTTGCAACTTCCTTTGTATAAACCCAAAGGTTGGTTACATCATCCTCAACCCACAGCAGCCTAACAAGTGGTGGACTCTTAACGCCTCTCATGACGGATAACCGGAGAACCACCAGGAAAATAACTAAACGATCAGGGTTTTATTTACAGTTACACACTGGAAAGGTACAGAAGATGAGTATTCCAGTAGAAAAACTTTGAGAACACCTCCTAGGTCACACGAACCTAGTGTTTCAAATTTCGACTCCGCTGAAGAACACACAGTGGTAGGACAAGTTCAAACACAGGCGCCTGAGACTGAAGTGAGGCGAGAGAGTAAATATGCCGAAATGGCAAGAATAGAAGAAGAGTTAAGGAGAAGTAGTTTCAAGATGGCTAGACAAGCTGAGATTGAAGCTACTGTAGGAGGAAGTGTCAAAGGTCATCAGACCTTTAAAAGTCAAAGACTGATGTCGCCCCCGAAAGTGATCCACCCGATGGCCGAAATGCTGGAGGAGATTAGACGGAAATCGAAACCATCATGGAAGTGGAATATGGTGGATATGAATTTCAACGAGTTTTACAAGGACGTGCCGGCCGAGTTATATGACGACAAATATTCAAGGCGATACGATCCAGAAGCCGCAAATTGGGTTCGATGCGAAGATCAAAGGGAACAGGTCGACCCGAAGGATTTACGAATTAATGCCTTGGAGAAAAAGGTCGAATTACTAATTAAAGTAATTTAAAGCGCGCAGGATCGTGAAAAAGAAGCTGAAGAGGATCAACGAAAAAAGATAAGTGAGTCTTCTTACTTAGAAAGTAGAGTAGAAAGGGTAAATGAACCTAAAAGAGAGGTTCAATCAGAAGTTTATGTAAGATCTCAAGAGAATAGAGATAGATATTCTACTAGAAATAAAATATGGACTGAGGAACCACAGAGTTCGAGGAATGCTGAACAAGCACAATCCAATGCCTATGGTTACTCAGAAAATAGAAAGTCTTGGGAAAGGAAGGTGACTATCTGCCAGGAATCGTCCCAGGGAGAGGATAGATTTTCTCGTCCTACTCCTTGGAGAGATACGGCACATAGAGCCGAACTTAGCCCTGAGAAAAGAAGAAAGAGGAAATCAAAAAGTAGAAGAAGATCTCATAGATCAAGAGCCCTTTACATGATAGTATAAAGCCGACAGAGGCCCTCAAAATTTTCACTGTGTAGTATACCACACTTAGCTAAACCGGTATTACCACTTATTTTCTGCTTTTGTAATTACACAGTAAACCAATAATAAATAAATACACATTCATAAAAATAGTAACATGTATATTAAAAACGTGTATTAATAATTTTGCATAAATCATTATGTTTGGGCCATAAAGGCAAATCGTTCGTTTTTTGTTGTTGTTAATTTTGGTGTTAAATAAAGTGGAGAAAGAGATTGGTCGTCACCACCGCCTACACTGTTTATCTGCCCATTCACTGATTATTGATTCGTTTTTCATTCTTATTTTTCATTCTTGGCCTTTGTCTCCCACGGCCGTACTTACCGACTCCGGAATCCCCGAGCGGTCCGACCTGGTACCCTCCCCCTCCAGCCTCTCCGCCTATCCCCAAAGCGCTCATCTTTCACTGGTGACCATACCAGTCCGGATCGGGTAAGTAAGGGTAGGTAGGTAAGTTGTTTGCTTGTTGTTTGTTGTGTGTATTTGTTGATTTGTACATCATTCGTTTTCTATTTATTTTATTTACATACATACCTTGTTCGTATTTTTGCATATAGTTCTTTTCGTTTTTCCTTCCTCGTTTCACATCCAAAATCGAGCCCAAAAGATTCTCTCGAGGTCGTTTTGAGGATCAATATTATCGTATCCTCGCCGGTCTGAAACCCATGTCGAAAGTACCAATGAAACTAGTAATTCCGCCGCCCAACGCTGCGGAGCAGCCGGCACAGCTGCCCCCAGTTGCAACTCCCATGGCGCAGGACAAGTTAGACCTCATGGTGGCGCAGATGGAAAAAATGATGGCCATTTTGGGCCAAATGCAAAATCAAATCGTCCTGCAGCAACAGAAAATCATGGATTTAGAAATAGGTAATTTTCCTGTAAGTACTTCTAATTTGCCGCCCCCTTCCCGTCCCTTGGGCCTGTTGCCCACTGAGCAAGGTGTCTATGGATTAGCGAATCCACCCCACACCTTGCCAGCCGATAACCCTACTGATGTTGATGTCAGCAAGGACGTTTTCCAATTGACATGAAAAGAAATGCTGCAGATTTCGAACCAAATTCAACAAGGCATAGCCAACTTTACGTTGCGAATGGGCATCAAACCTAAGTTAATGTTACAATTTTTTAAGACTTTAGATCAACAATTTAGAGACAATCCGCCCTTGCCCGAAAACGTCAAATTAGAAATTTTGCGATGCACCACTGATCCCGACGTACATCATTTTATGGAAGACCGTGCTTCCTATGACAATGCTAAGCAAATTATTTTGAGTTTTTTAGCTTCATCCTGTACTCTCAGTGACCTTCACCGAGAATGGTCTACTATCTCCCAGGGAGACTCAGAAAGTTGTATGCAATTTGTAAATCGTCTATATTTGTATGCACCTACTCTTTTCCAGGACAGAACCGAGAAAGAGCGCGACCAAATGATTATTACACAATTTTATAGCAAATCGTCACCAGTGATCCAGGCCACCATGGACAAGCATAAAGGCCAAATTGTTTCTTTACAAGATTTAGTGATGTTCTGCGACAATCTCAAAAAAGAATTGAAGATACAAGACGAGTTATTCGAGCAGCGCTTACAGAAGCATCATCAATTAGCGATAAACGAGGCCAAACCACCAGACCAAATAAGCCATGTGGTGAACCAAGATCCCGCACCTCCGCCGCAAACCTACAGCCATTTTCGAGGTAGTAATTTTAGAATTTCTAATAACAACACGTCTTATAGGGGTAGGGGTAGTCAGAATATGGGTCCCTCGCACGGTAGTTACAGTAATAACCCTTCGTGGCATCAGCAACAGCCAGCCCCTACACCCCCAATCTCACCCCAAACCCCTGCATTCGTGCCACAATCCAATAATGATGCAATTTTGACTAATAATGCGCTCCTGGGGCAGTTAATAGACCTATTGCAGAAAACCAACATTGCACCACAGCCTACTTCCGCACCACCTGCAGCGTCGCAACCACCAAGTTTGGCTAGAGTGCATCTTTATTGCAGTTACCATTGCATGTTCGGACATTCGACCGAACGATGTGTCAAGTTGCAAGAGTACGCAGCGCAAAACCGGACAGTAGATATATCAGTTTATTATCGTAATACTCCTGATAATTCGTATCAGCGGCGCGCAACTGCACCAAATGTAAGCCAACCCCGTTTTGCACTGCAATCCACTACCCTTGGTGGTTATGGTAGTTATACCACACCACCTGGGAGGCCAACAACTTGGAAACCATCCCCTTACAGTAACCCGCAACGCATGTCTAATATACACAGTATTGGTGAGAATCCCCCTGCGCAAAACCAGTTTCCTCCGCAATTTTATAATCCCAATTATTATGTATCTTGCACACCTTCCACTTCTTCTCAGGATCAGACTGTTGCCACCCCTTTTATACAAAACAACTCTATTAATACTTCTAGAAATAAGTCACAGGTATCCAGTAAGCAGGAATCGAGCACTAACAAGGGTAAAGAAAACGAAACGATGTCGTTTTATAGTAATGACGCGACGCCTTGGATGGAAAAAACCGGAGGTAATAAAATTCGAAATTCAGAAAAATTTACGATTTTCCAGGACACAATGGAAATTTTTGAAAACGACATTTCCACCCTCAGCACAACAGATAGGACTCCGGGATTCTTTCGCCAACTCACACCAAAGGAAAGTGTGTTCTTCCAGAGGTATTACAAGACGCGACCCCTAGAGATAGAAGCTAAAATCAGTAACTGGAGGGGGTTAGCGCTACTGGATAGGGGGGCTACAACTTCCATCATGGGGTGTGAAGTGTACCAACACATCACTCATGCGGACCCCCATACCTTGCCCACCTCAGGGTATATTACGGTAGCAAATGGTCAGCACGTCCCTACTTTGGGACCCGTCAACTTCTACACGAAACTGGAGGAACTGGGTACGCATAGTATCCACTATACTGTATTGGTTTCGCCGAAACCCACGATTATTCTCAGTATGAATTTTTTAGCACATGAAAGTATTGGCGCAATTTTTGATTTTCGGAACCGCACCCTGACAATAGCCAACAAACAAGTGTCTTTCAATATTCAACGCCCTGGGTCACCAACATGGGGGCTATTACTACCGCCTCCTCCAGCCCTGCCGTCGACTATTTCACCACCGCCAACAACATCGACTATTAATGAAATTGCAGGAGAACACCCCATTATTGCTGTAAAAAACGTTCTTATTCACCCTTATATGGGTCATGTTATACAAGCCCTTGCGTGGTCTCATCTGATGATACATCTTCGTCCCTTTCAATTGAACCCGCTATAGTTAATTCCCGTACAGACCATTTTCTGGTTGTCATTATAAACAATTCAAACGAAATAGTAAAGGTAAGCAAAAATGAGGTTATAGGCAAAATTGCTATGCTTGTGCACGAGGTCATGTCCTCCCCTAACCGTGCCTCCGAACTTACTACTAACAACCAGCAAAGCTTCCTACCTTAGGTTGAGAAAATGGTATCGAAAGCGAACCTAAATATTGAGCAAAAAGGTAAATTGAACGAATTTTTGCTTGCAAATCGCAGTGTTTTTAGTTTATCAGGTGATCCACCAACCGTTACTCACTTAGTACAGCATTCAATTGATACGGGAGATGCCAAACCTGTTGCAAAGCACTACTAACGGGCACCGATTCAGCAACGCCAAATTGTTTGTGAACACATTTAGGACATGCTCGACAAACAAGTAATAGAGCCCAGCCAGTCCCCATAAGCCTTGGTGTCAAAGAAAGATGGTTCTTGGTGCCCTGTTGTCGATTTCAGAGGCATAAACGACGTTACCAAAGACGACAGGTACCCTCTCCCTAGGATGGACGACTACTTGGACAGCTTGGGAGGGGCAAGGTATTTTACAACTCTTGATTTAAAAAGTGGGTACTGGCAAGTACCCATGGCGCCAGATTCCAAAGAGAAAACAGCGTTTATTTCTCAAGATGGGCTTTACCAGTTTACGGTAATGCCTTTTGGTCTTAAAAATGCTCCTGCGGAGTTCCAAAGGTTAATGGAGTGAGTCTTGCAACCTTATGTTTGGAGAATTTGTCTTGTGTACATTGATGACATTATTGTCTTTTCAGAAACATTCGAACAACATCTCGAAAACTTGCAAATCGTTTTTGACTGTTTACACGCCGCTAATTTATCTCTGAAACCAGAAAAGTGTGAATTATTACTGCAACAGGTACCTTTTCTGGGGCATATCCTCAGCACTGATGGGATCATGCCGGATCCAAAAAAGATCAAAGCTGTAGCGGAATTTGATTTTCCTCGGGACCAGAAGGCCCTACAACAATTGTTGGGCATGGTCCAATGGTGTAAATGCTTCATAAAAGGTCTTGCCCAAATGGGAGATCCTTTGTATAAACTTCTCAGAAAAGACGTTAAGTGGGAAATTACTGAACAGCACATTTCTTCTTTTAAGGCCATCAAATCTGCCCTCACATCGGCGCCATTTTTGCGGTACTCAATATATGATGGGTCAGCCACATTTGTCATACAAACGGATGCCAGCAGCACTGCCATGGGAGCCGTATTGTATCAGGAAACGCCGACTGACAAATGGACAATCGCTTATTCCAGTCGCAAATTGTCCAAGGCTGAAACGCGCTACTCAACTACAGAACACGAATGTCTAGCGGTAGTGTATGGTTTTGAAATGTATCGCCACTACCTTTTTGGTTCCAATGTCATTATAAGAACAGACCATAAGCCCCTCATGGGCATGTTCAAGAATACTCTAGCTCAAAAAAATTTATGGTTACAGAAGAAGTCAATTTTTGTGAACTCTTTCAATTTTTCTGTAGAATATGTTCCAGGAAAGGAAAACGCTTTTGCTGATTTTCTCAGCCGAAAATACGAAGTTGACCAAACCGATACCGATCGTCCAACAACATCCAAGGCAGCAGAGACCATAGACTTGATCAATGTGGTGGAGACAAGGGCCAAAACCAGGCAAAAACTGGCCAGGACGCCACAAACTGACTTGGAGGCCCCCAAAATACCCGAAGAGGACAAAATTGTCGATCCCACTGATCTACCAAATCAAGATCAATGGCCGTTTACGCAGCAGCAAATTGTCGATGCTCAAAAGGTAGATCCAACGCTGGACCAGACCCGCCAAAAGGTGGAGAATCAAGTAAGAGGATTTTATTCTCTTTACATTTTGCATAGAGAAGGTTCAAAAGGTGAACCTGATCAAATTATTTTACCTCAACCCCTGCGAAAAATAGCTCTGCATCACTTCCATGGTTCCAACCTGTTTGGCCACCAGGGCATCAACAAAATCACATTTTTGGTCAAAAAACATTTCTGGTGGCCAGGTATTGAACAGGATATCCAAAACTGGGTCAAGTCTTGCGATATTTGCCAAAAGACGATGAAAGATTGTCAACCACCTCCACCATTATGCCCAATTCAACCATTCGCTCCATTCGATATTGTTGCCTCTGATATTGTCAACATCTCAAACGTCTCGGAAAAAATGCCATACGTAATCGTCTTTCAAGATTACTTCATGAAATACATTGAAGCTGCGCTCATCCCAGATACCTCCGCAGCCAGCATTGTTGAAACTTTCGTAAGATTAGTTGTGTGTAGGTACGGGACACCAAGACAACTTCTCAGTGATCGCGGATCAGGATATACATCTAAACTCCTGGGAGAAGTGTGTGAGTTATTAAAGGTAAGAAAAATCCAAACAACTGCATATCACCCACAAGGTAATGGCATGGTTGAAGGCTTCAACCGCACGCTTATCGATCACCTGCGCAAACTCGCTTATAATAACACTGAAGATTGGCCTAAATTCTTAGACCTCGCATTATTTTCTTATAGGGCCACTCCTCACAAAACCACGAAGAAAAGTCCCCATAGCCTGCTTTGTGGCCACAAGCCACTCCTATCAGTTGACGTCACCGCAGCCGCAAAAGGACTGCTAATTAACAATTTTGACACATATCAGTATTTGCTTTTTGAAAATTTAACATCAATTCACAATGAAGTCCTAAAAGAGTTGCGGGCGTCAGAGGTAGCATCAAAAAAGTGATTTGACGAGAAGGCGTGCGTTCGTGATTATACTGTAGGTGACCTTGTATTGTTGCGTTGTGGAATGCATAAGTGTAAAATACATTTCTATTTGAGTGGACCTTTCATTGTTACATTAATCAATAAGCAAGATAAGAACATTATCTGCATCACGGATGTCAAGAATGTTTCGAATTCCCGCGTTGTCGCAATTTGCAGGGTTAAACCTTTCGTTAAATGCTTTCCAACACTACAGTAACCCAGTTGTTGATTTTTAAAACATCCATTCCACGTGTCCACTTTTCTTATTTATTTTCTCCCATCCTTTCAAATGGATTCCTCTCATCAACGTATTTATGTTAGCATTATTTCGTTGTGAATAGGTATCACTTATCATTATTTATGTAAATTTTTACATTTTTCCCTACTTCTAAACCATACATGTAACGGAGCCCCGAGGTCTGGGGGGGGGGGGGGGGTTGGGCGACTTTTTTGGGGCCGGGGGTCAGTAATTTTCAAAATTTTGGGGGGAGTGGTCTCTTAAAGAAAAAAAATTTGATTTTTTCACGAAAAAAGTCCGAAAAATAGTTCAAAAAATAGTAATTTTTCCCTAAAAAATCGAAAAAATGTATCCATGGCGCGAAGGGCCAAGAAAATTCACATTTTTTACCATTTTCTGTTCAAAAATTGACATTTTAAATCAAAAAATTGACATTTTTCAGTATTTTTCCGACCAAAAGTATGGGGGTTCCTACGGCTACCATATGGCTAGCCATCGGATTGGAAAATCCTGGGGGAGGGTCGCCCAATGGCTAGCCATATGGTCGACGATTTCTGGGAGGGGGTTCCCATAGCACTTCCCCCCAATTACATGTATGTTCTAAACCATTGTAGCATCGCTTCGTTCTCGTTTCGGAAATATTTTTGCGTTTTTGCTCACTTCTCCGGCATGCTCGACTTTTGCAAGGATAAGAAACTCGGATTTTACATCCCTGGTGAATTTATTCGGTTATTTTTAGTCAGTCATCGTGGCAATTTTCTCGTAAGTATGTGGTATTACTGAATCAACTTCAGTTTCATCCACAACTACATAATATTTCATTTTAAAAATATTTTTTTCATATTTTCCATCCACTTTCCAAAAATTAAACATCATTTTTGCACCTATAACAAATTGAAGTTGTTTAGTTTGGATATGCAATCGCGGGCTGGCGCGTCACGTGGCGGCATGTGCCGCAAGTGCTCGTATTTTTATCCCATTATTCCGACTCACAACCGGACCTTACAAACAAACCGTCATTTCCACAACAGCGGTAAGTTGTTTATGCTAATTAACTTTATCCCTCAAAGGGGTGAATTTTGGGTTTTTCGTCTGCCAATACATTCAGAAATTTAGAAAATTATGTTGTTGTATTATTTTTCCGCCAACATTCAAAAACCATTATTTTGTAGAATTTTTCGCGCCTTCGACTCCTAATTTTCCTCCTTGACCTCCAGTATTTTGTGTCAAATATTATTTATACCTCCTCATGTACCTCATTTGTTTCGTTTAAGTATACATATTATTGGCAACATTTGATCACGTAAGTTATATGTAGGGTGAAGCGAGTGCACGCCTCTTCATGCCTAATGCTTTGGGTAGTGGTGTAAAATTTTAGTTAACACATAACCTACCCCCTATTTAACTCTATTTTTTTTCCTCCGCCTACCACCACCAAATACTTTAACTTTTCTATTTTCAGATATTAATCGTAAGCGAAGAAGAAGCGGCGCGTTCCCATTGCTCCTATCGAAAAATTAACCATGATATTGTTTTGCATATCGACTCCTTCCCGTGGAGATTTTGAAACCATGTAGTGGTAAACCGGGCCGACAAACCAAAGCCTTCGGTTTGAAACCCAAAGAAAACAAGAGAAGAACGGGAGGAAGAAGAATACGAACAGTATTCCATCACTGACGACATACAGAGAAGAACGGAAATCAATCCTGATTTGATCAGAGAATATGAAGCTCTAGGCGGTTATTTATCCTCAGATCAGTCAGATGCCAAGCCTACGACTGCCCAACCATCTAACACGCCCCGTTTTACGCGTAACGACCCTCTGCAAGAGCCAGTAACGTTCATGGGAGATATTGGAATTAACCATCTAAAACTTTTTCCATATGTTTTTGAGTCGACCAACCAAATGAATCTCAGCCGAATTGCTAACAATATCAGCCCGATTCTATACTATTTTTGGCCCAGTACGGTTGAGGAAGGTCGAAGAATCAAAGCCAAAATTCAGCGGCATCTTCAACGCCTGAAAGTTGATGATAAATTAGTTAAACGAATTATTGGAGATGGGCCTAATCCAAGTGCGAGGCAAGGAAATGAGACGGCGTCTGGAACCCTCATCATGCAATCACCCCATGGCATTGCTAACAAGAAAATGGATTATATGTACAATTGCTTCAACATTGTACCCATTATTTTCGAAGAAATGCATGCAAAACGACAATCCGAAGGTGATAATATCACTATTGACAAACAATATCAAGACGATTGTTGGTTCTTCTTAACCACTCGATGCAAATGGGAACAATTGTGTCTTAAGGAACCCTTTTTGTTGACCAACTTCGATCCTGATGACCATCTTCCTCGACTGCTACACGTAGAAGGAATGGACATTGATATCGACATCCCCACTCAAGTAAAAGCTGATCAAGAAACGGAAGAGGAAGCAAGACCCGAATACACCAGAAGAGAGCAAGCATTTCAAATGGCACAAGGTATGGCGCCCCCTTGCCTTCTGAACCCCCTAAATCCCAATTGGACCGATTTCTCGAGAACGTGGTATCTCAGGCCTTGTCGAATGAGTACATTTTAGGCACTGAGCTCACCAGTCAGGACGTGTATGGTCAAGAGACCACCACGCTTGGTGGTGAAGTGACTGAACCACGAATTCAGCTAATGCAACCAAAAGCAGAAGCCGCAAAAGAACCCGAGGACACTGAAAAAATGATAAAAGTCATTGTGGAAGAAACCCCACCGCTTATGGTAGCCGCCAGCGTCCCTCATTCCACAGCAAGAGTTGAAGAAAGCGATGAAAGTGATTATGTAGTAGAAGTAGAAGACGAAATGAAGAGGAGCCTACAGAGCAGAGACCGGAAGGAATTAATCATCCTCAGATTCAAGCTACAATGGCAAAATCGTCCTTGATGGAAATCGAACGTAGCATGATTATCGCGGCAAGTTTCGGCATGGTTCGACCAACTGGTGCCCCACAAAGTTCTCCTTCCACCTCGATTTGTTCAAATGTGACGCAACCTTTTCAACCCTCTCAAGCTCCTCCACCATCCACAGGAGTTTGGATGCTGGTTCGATGTACATTGCTGGCCCCGCCAGCCTATACCTCAATATCGCCCTAGAACGCCACCAATTAACTGCCAGCAATGTGTTATGGATGCTCAGCGTCAAGAAGAAATACGTTTACTGGAATTGGTGCACGTGAACCTCCCGGTCATGTTGGCAAATCCTCCACCAACACAGGGACAATCGATTGTGCAAACTCCTAGCTCGCATAGTCTTCCAACATCGCAGGCTACAATTATTCCAGCCGCTGCGGAACATAGGTTGTTACCACTGCCTCCCATACAATTCCAAGCTAGTGCGGGCACGCAAGTGAACACTGAAAGAACCCAAAAAAGGCCTAAACAGAAATATGAACAAGCGAAGGCCCGGAAAGCCCAGATTGATCAACAACTTTCGCTTATACAAAGACTAATGACTAGTGCTCAAGCTCAGAAAGACGCAGAGGAGGAAATGAGAGATAACGCGATCTTGGCCCTTCTCTATGATCAGAAAGAGGGTCCGACATCCTTGGAAACGCTGGCCATTCAGGAATTTCTCGCCGCAGTCATGTCTGATGAAAATTTATTCGATATTCAACAAGTGGTAGTGCAAATTTACAATGCAAACAACTATCGATTCAAAGTCATGCAAATGCAACACGGAGTGTTTGAAAGTTATGGAAACTATTCGATGCAAAGATTAACCAGCGAACTATGGTTACAAATGGAGCCCTTCTTATATAACTGGTTTCGTGAATGGTTGCCGGCTTCTGCATAGACCAGGACAAATCTTTTGACGGCATTATTACTGCACAAAGTTGCCCACGCCATGTGCACAGTACAGCAGATCTGGTCAAATTATCAACCAGCCGAACATTTTATGCTGAACTGTTTGCGATCAGTAGCCCAACAGGGCAAGAATCCAGAATTGAAAGAAGCGTTGGAACAAATGCGAACTCTGCGTCAGAGTGGATGCGACTGAATATCCATGGCCATCGGGGATTGTGACAAACAAATTTTGCCTAAAAAATCGACAAACCCGCTGATCATTAGTGGGGGGGGGGAGCAAATGTAAACCTCATGATACATCTACGCCACCCCCTAACCAGCTGTAGTGCCAGCAGTCCTCAGATCGAAAGCAACAAAATCAAGACCGCCGCAATTACCCTCAAAAAAGATATTACGATGATCGTAGCTCACACTACAACTGATACAAATGCTCACACTGATCACCATCACCATCGCCGCCGCCGCCTCAAATTAAAGTTACAGTTAATCGCGGGTATATCCCTCATACCCTAGTCGACTGTCGACGCTGCCAGTGATATGTGACATGAAAAAAAATATATCATAGGTGGCGCGACAGTGTCAACCTATAATATACTTGGCCCTCAAATTTCATGTCCCCCCCTCTAGAGCCAAAACGGTAAGAGCTAGAACCTTCGGGTTTTTTGCATAATATCGGGCATAGGGGCAAACTATGGGGTGCCTTTTGTCATTTCGCCTCTATCTGCAAGTGGTGCTCGGTGGGGCCCCAAAAACAGGTAAAAAACGCACTTTTTCAGGCCCCCCAGTTCCATCATGCCCAGCAATCGGTGTGCCATATCCAACCTCCATACTTCGGCCTAAGCATCTTGGGGGTGTAATCTCATATGCGAATTTTTTTTTCTTTGAAATATGGCCTCAATTCAATTATATGGTTGTTCAAAGTCCCGGAGAACGCCAGATTCCCCAATTTTGTTATATAATACTCATGGGTTCAAAAAAATAATTTTTTGCAGCATAATGCACTACTAATTTTTTTCCAGTTTCAATTGAACCTGTAGCCTTATTGGGATTTTTGGGCTGCTAGGGTTTTCGACCATTGGGAATTTGATGGACGCGGTCACTTTACACAAAAAATTATCCTTGGTGTAAACAAGCGTATTTCCGTAATTTTTCAGTGGAGGGAGTTTTCGACCGCAGGGATTCAATAGATATGGTCACTTTACACAAAAAGATTATCCAATGTGTAAACAAGCGTATTTTCGTGATTTTTTGCTGGAAGAGGTTTTCGACCACGAGGAATTCAATAAATGTGATCACTTTACACAAAAAATTATCTCGTGAGTAAACAAGCGTATTTTCGTGATTTTTCAGTGGAAGGGGTTTTCGACCACGGGGAATTTGATGAATGTGATCATCTTACATAAAAGAACTATCCTGGGTGTAAACAAGCGTATTTTTGTGATTTTCTATGGAAGGGGTATTCGACTGCAGGGAATTCAATGGATGCTTCACTTTACACGAAAAAGTTATCCAGGGTGTAAACATGCGTATTGCGGTAATTTTCTTGTGGAGAGGATTTTCGACCACAATGAATTCCATGAATGTGATCACTTTACACAAAAAATTATCCCGTGAGTAAACAAGCGTATTTTCCAGATTTTTCAGTGGAAAGGGTTTTCGACCATGGGGAATTTGAGGAATGCGATCATCTTACAAAAAAAACTATCGCGGGTGTAAACAAGCGTATTTTCGTGATTTTTATGGAAGGTGTTTTCGACTGCGGAAAATTCAATGGATACGTCATTTTACACAAAAATCTATCTGGGGTGTAAACAAGCATATTTTTGTGATTTTCTACGGGAGGCGTTTTTGACTGCGGGGAATTCAATGGATGCGTCACTTTACACAAAAAAATTATTCTGGATTTAACCAAGCCTATTTTCGTAATTTTTTTGTGGAAGGGGTTTTTGACCATTGGGAATTGAATGCGATCACTTTACACAAAAAAATTTCTTTGGGAGGGGTTTTCGATCACTGAGAATTTAATAAATGTGATCACTTTACACACTAATTCATATCAAGTGTAAACAAAGGTATTCCTACGATTTTTTGGGTTAAAGAATTCTAGACCATGAGTAATTCAATAGGTGGCTTTTTATTGTTTTTTTCTTCAAAAGATGGTTTTTTTATTGTTTTTTTGACGTGAAGATGACCAAATCTAAAACTTCAATATGCTTCTATGAAGGTTTTCGTGCATGGTTGAGGCCCACTAAAAAGAGGTGAACTAGTTTATTAGAAAATGCCCCGATGGGGCAGAAAAAAAGGAGAATATACTTGCTTCGACAGTTGCCATGGTAGAAAAAGAAGTGGACTAGATTTTTGAGAACTTGGGTCAAAGTTGGAAAAAATTCACTTCCTTTATATTGAATTTTCATTCTTTCGCAAAAAAATTGTCTATGTCTGTGGAAAAGTATATTCTGCAGCTGAGTGCATCAACACACTTTCCAACCAAGCATGTGCATCTCTGAAATTTTTAGGAGGGAACAGGGGTGGACCTTGGTGTTTTAGAATTTTTTGAGACAAAAAATTCAGAAAAAGTTGACCAAAAAATTTTTTGCATAACAAATTTTCCAGTTTCAAAACACTCGTGGAAGTTTCCCCATGTCCCCTCTCACACATGTTTGCTTCCAACTGTGTTAAACATTTTTACTGAATTTGGTGTCAACAAAAGGAATCAACTGAGGGAAAGTGGCACAAATCCCATTCAGCTTTTTTAGAAAAAAGAACTACAGCACAAAGTCTTCTAAGAACTAAATTGATTGTGCAAGATACGTTTCATTCACTCATTTTATATAACATATCATATAGAATTCACTCCGTATGTTCTACTGATTACAAGCTACAAACAAATTTATTCTCTTCTATTTAACTATTGAGCAAAATTGCATCATTCACATTTTTTGGATTTAAACTGAAATTTGCAGGAAGAGCGCTTTTTGCGGGATTGCAAATGGGAAGCAATTTCACCCATCTTTGTCACTCCGATCTTGCTTTCAAAAAAGTCGTACTGTTGCCGTGGGAGTGCGAGTAGAGTCGGGGAGAACTGGGTACAGGATTTTGCGCACACTCCTAATATAGGCAGGCCTAAATCAGGTGCATTTTTGTATGCTTTACCCTGTTCTCCCATTTGCAGATCGGTGTCCAATCACTTTAACCAAATCCCAGTTGCACTAAAGGGGTCTGAGCTCGAGCTCAAGGTAATCTCGAACAAAAAGGCCACTCGGTTTGATCTCAAGTTTGGTATAATTTGAATGTCATCCGGATCATAATGAGCTCAATGTCGAGATTATCCCCAGCTCGAGTTGTCGGGTTGCACTAAAATTCTCGCATAATTTTCTTATTCCTAAAGCAAATATATATAAAAATTTCTGCAATTCCCAAACCCGAACTTAAACCTCAGTTTTACTTAATCCTGAAGTGAGTATGATTTGTGCATTGGAAGAAAATAATTTGGACATTGTGAATAGCTTAAACTCAGGATCATCAATTTAATCCCGATGTTGAGATTATCCTCATGTTGGGTTAGTGCAACGAACCTCAGGTTCCTTTGTAGTTCTGAAAATGACTATAATATGCCTCCCTCACTATTTTTCAGCTAGTGTGAAAGGCAGGACTTTTGAATTGGTCGGGAGTTAGAATGCTATCGGTTTACCATTTCTTTACACTTGAAGTCAGGTGCATATAATTTTCATATAGAAAAATTTTACTGTAGTTGATGCCAGTTGAAGAACAAAATGCACGATGCTGCAGAATATACTTTTTCACAGACATAGACAATTTTTTTGAGAAAGAATGAAAATCCAATATAAAGGAAGTGAATTTTTTCCAACTTTGACCCAAGTTCTCAAAAATCTAGTCCACTTCTTTTTCTACCATGGCAACTGTCGAAGCAAGTATATTCTCCTTTTTTCTGCCCCATCGGGGCATTTTCTAATAAACTAGTATATATATTATTCAGTATTAAAATTGTGATGTTGTACTTATTTCTTTTCTCTCGCCTTGCCCAGTTTTTCAGATCAGTTCGCCGTTTTACCAGCGAACGCTATCATCCAATTTTTTGCCGTTGCAAAGTTGTGTGTTAATCAGCTGCAATATATTTATTCCAGCAGTTGTGCCTTACCGTCACTTTTGTGAAAAATCTCCATTATCGATCTTTGATTTGGAACAAAGTCATCACCCTTCAATTATCATTATTATCTCATTTTTATTGAACAATAGATTGTTTGACAACTTGATTTTCGCTTGGGCCATGACGGCCAACTACTTATTAAATATGGTGCCAACGTGGCAACATTTTTATGTATTGTCCATGCCTTGTCGATTTGACATGCAGCCGACAGAACGATTTTTTTTAGATTGGAACATTGGCACTTTCGGCCACGTGGATGTGAAATTTTGATGGAACACTAAACTTTCAGCAGCCCGTAGGGTGGCTGGTCTTCGGGGTCACTATGTAGTGGTGATGAGTCCCGGGCGGTCATCGTGGCCTAGGTATTTGGTGTCTGGTGACTCCCCCAAGTCCATTTTTTATCCATCCTCATGACATCCCCTCTGAACCGGATTCCACCTCTTCCTCCTTTCTCCTCCTTTTCCACCATGTCCATCCTTATTTTTCTCCTTCCTTTTCTGCCTTAGTCACATTTTGTTTCCCCCAGAGGGGAGGGGTGTAGTATACCACACTTAGCTAAACTGGTATTACCACTTATTTTCTACTTTTGTAATTACAGTAAACCAATAATAAATAAATACACATTCATAAAAATAGTAACATGTATATTAAAAACTTGTATTAATAATTTTGCATAAATCATTATGTTTGGGCCATAAAGGCAAATCTTTCGTTTTTTGTTGTTGTTAATTTTGGTGTTAAATAAAGTGGAGAAAGAGATTGGTCGTCACTGCTGCCTACACTGTTTATCTGCCCATTCACTGATTATTGATTCGTTTTTCATTCTTATTTTTCATTCTTCGCCTTCATCTCCCATGGCTGTACTTACTGACTCCCGAATCCCCGAGCGGTTCGACGTGGTACCCTCCCCCTCCAGCCTCTCCGCGTATCCTCAAAATGCTCATCTTTCAACTGATCTGGAAAGTGAGTTTCTGGAGAATACTACGGACAAGATTAAGAAGGAGTGCTTGGGAAGGTTGTCTCAAAATACGGCTAGGAGTTAAGCAATCATGTGGATCTGGTCTATGCAGATCAGACTGATCAGGTAAGGCAAGAGAACATTATGAATCTTTCATTTATAAAAGTAGTCTGTTATATCAGACGGAGTTGCAGGATGTATTGCCATCTATGAAAACGTGGCAAGACCTTGCATACACCGTAACACAGATTGATAAAAAGTATAAGAATGTCTTTACTACTTTTGGAGCCAAAGATAAATGGATTGTAGTGAACCAAGTTGTGGCTATGGAGGAGAAATGCCCAGAAATTGCTTTTGTAGGGAATGCTCCGCATGGAAGTACTAAAAAGTATAACCAGACGAAGTCAAGACCACAAAATCAGTTGCAAAAGGCAGTGGAAGAGGAGAGAAGTGAGGAGAATGGTGAAGAAATGCAACCTGGTCCCTCAACTCGTGATGTCAAAAAGACTAACGAGGAGCAGGCCAAGGAGTCATTTTTAGCTATTCTCTAGAAAATAATGGCTACAATTGGTTCAAAAAGTGGATAAATTACAGGTCACTCAAAATGAAGCTTTAAAGGAGTTGACTACTGTGAAGACTGTGTCTGCTGAAAAGCAGAAGCATTCGAAGCAGCAGAGACCCTATTGCATCTATCATAAAAATAATACTCATACTACTGAGGAGTGTAAAACTTTAGCTTACTGACGTCAGCAACAGCAACACAGTGGATTTAACCATGGCATGCCTAATCAGTATTATGGTGGTGATAGAAACGCTTCATTTAGAGGAAGTTTTAGAGGTAGACGTGGACCTCAGTTTGGATTTAGAGGAAGATGAAGAGGTGCCTATTATGTAGGATTCCCAGAAGAAGATCAAATGTATGGGTATGACCCAGAATTTGAGAGATACAAGGAATTCTGCAGACTTAGAGAGCAAGGCATCCAGCTGCAGAGGCAGCCTCAGTTGATGCCACCTGCATCAACCAGTCAACCGGCAATTCAGGCTAGTACCGTCCAGGACCAGGCCGGATCATTTGTTTCGAACCAGTTGCAATCTAGTTCGCATAATGTAATGGTGACAAGCCGTACAGATGTGAATGATGAAAGTGAACCGAGTAGAGACAAATCTTCAAGTCTGATTCTAGGAAGTATTATTCACCTGGATAAGGTGACACCTCTAGAAAAAGTGAAGGGCTGAGATTTGGCTCATGTAAAGTATGGAAGAAAAGTGACAGATATGGAGAAAAAGTTGTTGGAAAATTATCCAAAGATGGTTCCATTCTACATAAATGTAGTTATTGGAGAAACGGCAACCAGAGCCTTAATTGATATGGGAGCCCAATGTACAGTCATGTCTTCTAAGCTCTTAAAAAAGGCATTAGATGTTGATTACACAGTGTACCCTCGTATTCTTAAGGTGACTGTAGCTGATGGAAAAATTGTGCATGCCTTCGGGTATGTAGCATTTTGTATGAAGCCCGAGTTTGGACATTTTCCAGTGAATGCCATAGTATTGCCAGATGCAGGTGAAGACCTGATCTTGGGCACGGATTTTCTAGCACACCCAGATTTAGGTGTGGTTTTTGATTTTAAAAGAAATGCCATGAGGATACAGGGCATTGAGAAAAGGATTGATGTAATTCAAGTCCCTTCTGTAACTACTGTGCAAACGGTAGTGGAAGAAGTGCCTAAAGTTAGTGTGGCGTCGACTGATTGCACAAATCAAAGTGTTTATCCAAAAGTTTGTCTACTAAAGACAGCTGTTTCAATTGCCCCATGTGGGAAAACCTACATTCCATATGGAACAGATGTTTTGATCAAGGCAAAACTTTGGGATCAGCATGGAGATGCCACACTGAACGGAATTATTGTCGAATTGAAAGATTATGAAACAAAATTCAGAATAGAAAAAGCAGTTGTATACGGATCACAGGAGGAGTTTGTAGTACTAATCTCCAATAACAGGGGTTCTGGTTGTTGATTTGAGAGAGATCAAATCATTGGCTATACAGAATCTATGTTAATTGAAGATGATGATACCTACAAGAAGGTGAAAGAAATGGAGAAAATAAAGGAGGAGAAGGAATATCAGACCTGTAGGGTAAAGGAAGAAATGACTGCATTATCAAAATCTGATTATGTAGAGTTTTATACTTCACTATGCAAGATGATATCGAACACAAAAATCTCTGAAAAGCAAAAATCGGAAGCTATAGAGTCTTTGTTGAAATACGGAGATGTCTTTAGCTTGCCTGGTGATCCGGCTACTACAACTCCAGCTCTTACATGTAAAATAGATATAGGAGATGCAAGACCTGTAGCAAAGAGATATTACACAGCTGCTATTAATAGTCGGCCTGGAGTGAGGCGACATATCAAAGAGATGTTGGATCAGGGAGTGATAGAGCCCTCGAAGTCACCGTGGGCTGCACCTTTGTTCCTAGTAGGGAAGAAGGATGGAACTACGAGACCCCTAGTTGATTTTAGAGGTATAAATAAAGTGACTAAGGATGATAAATATCCCATCCCGAGAATGGATGATTATTTAGATTGCCTTGGAAGAGCTAAGTTTTATACAACTTTAGATTTGAAGTCGGGATATTGGCAGGTCCCAATGGAGGAAGAGAGCAAGGAGAAAACGGCTTTCATATGTCAGGAAGGATTGTTCCAATTTAGAGTGATGCCCTTTGGGTTGAAGAATGCACCGGCCGAATTTCAAAGGATGATGGAGAGAATCCTTGGGGATTTGGTATGGAAAACTTGCCTAGTGTACATAGATGATATAATCATCTTCTCGAATAGGTTCGAGGAACACTTAGAGAATTTGACATTGGTGCTAGAAGCATTGAGGAAGGCGAAGTTGACTCTTAAGCTGGAAAAATGTGAATTTCTTCTCGAGAAAGTCCATTTTTTGGGACACATCTTGGATGCAAATGGAATTTCCCCGGATCCTAAGAAGGTCAAAGTGATAACAGAGTTTCCATTCCCGGATTCTGTTAAGAAAATGCAAAGATTCCTAGGTATGCTACAATGGTGTAAAAAATTTATACCAGACCTAGCAGCACTAGCTGAACCCTTGTATAAATTGACAGGTAAGAAGGGAACCTGGAATGTGACAGAGTTACATTACCAAACTTTTGAGAAGCTCAAAGTAGCATTGACCTCAGTGCCTTTCTTACAACATCCAATTCTAGATGGATCTGCGCGATTCATTCTTCAAACGGATGCTAGCGGAATCACATTGGGAGCAGTGTTATGTCAAGAGACTGACTCGGAACATTGGGTAATAGCCTACAATAGTGGGATATTGCAGGCAGAAGAACAGAAATGGTGCGCCACCAAAAGAGAATGCTTAGCTGTAGTTTACGGCCTAAAAATTTATAAACATTATCTCTTGGGTCAAAAGGTCACGATTCAAACTGACCACAAACCTTTATTATCTATGAGGGTCAATACACAAGCTAACGACAAACTCAAAAGGTGGTATGCATTCATCTGCCAGTTCAATCACAAATTGGAGTACGTGCCTGGTAGGCAAAATGCCATGGCAGATTTTCTCTCCAGAAAGGAAGAACAGGATGAACAGAAAGAGAAGTTGCCACCCAAATGGGAGCTTATCTTTCAGAAAGGAGAAGTGAAATCTTGTGCTGAAGATGAAATTACTAACCAAAACCACAAAGTTTTGGTGAACCAACTTTGGAAACTCAGAGGAGATGAAGTGGATGAGGCTGTAGGAGTTTTCATTTTTGTGGAGATGGCCACAGCTTCAGTGGCTTCAATGTATGATACTAGTGATGACACTCGACTTAATCTTTCTGCAGAATTTTATAATTATCAAATGCCTGAGAAATATGAAATTGAGGCAGTAGTCACTAGACAAATGGCAAAAAAACTTGCAGCAGGAGGAAAAAGGACATCCTCCTGGGCAAGCAAAACCAGTAGAAGAGGTAAAGCCTATTTTTGAACCGAAAGACAAGGAGTTTGAAGAAGCCCCTCAAATTGAAGATGTTAGACAGAAAGGGCTTGTCTCAAAGGTCTTGATGGCTCAATTGCAAGGAAAGGATAAAGATTTAAAAGTGATCTTCGAGAAACTAGGTGCTAACAGCAGCACCAAGTCTCAAAGTAACTTTTATATCGATGAATGGGTAGTATATAGAGACTTTTGTGGAGGCAGAGGATCAAGTTGTTGTGTCCTCTGTCCTCGAAAAAGTTGTCCTACATCAGTATCACGGTGCAGTAATGATGACACATCAAGGGTTTAAGAGAACCCTTGCTATTATAAAAAAGCAGTTATGATGGCCGAGCATCGAAAAAGATGTTCCCAGCTGGATTAGCTTTTGTCCAGTATGTCAAATTGTGACTCCAGGAAGAGCTACGATACTGCCTTTGAATCCAGTCATTCCTAGAGGACCATTTGACATAGTCTCTGTCTATATCATGGGAATTTCTCCCATGAGTGAGAAGAGACCATATGTGATAGTATTTCAAGATTACTTTACAAAATGGGTGGAAGCAGAAATGATTCCCGATCAATTTGCTGTAACCATTGTCGACAGTTTTCTACGAAATATTGTATTTAGGCATGGAACCCCTGTCAAGTTATTGAGTGATAACGGTTCATGCCTTACAGCTGATCTGATGATGTCAGTCTGTAAATTGTTAGAATGTCAGAAAATTTTCACAACTGCCTACCATCCACAAGGAAATGGAATGGTTGAAAGGTTTAATCAAACCTTGATCAAGCAGTTGCGAAAAGTTGCTATAGAAGATTTGGACAAGTGGGACAGATATTTGTATTCTGTTGTTTTTGCATACAATGCCACTCCTCACACCTCAACAAGATGTTCACCATTTGCCTTGTTGAGAGGGAATGAGGCTAATTTTGGCATTAGTATCTGTGTTGCAAGAAATATAGTTCTGCCAATGAACTATGAGGCTTATAAGCATATACTAACCAAAAGTTTAGTAGAAACTTATGAAGTCATTTCAGAGAATATCAGGAAGGCTGCGGAGAGCAGTAAAAAGTTTTTTGACTGTAAAGCAAAAGCTCATGATTATTCCGTCAATGATTGGGTTTGGCTGAAAGTCGATAAACAGAAAAAACTGGGTCTGCCGTGGCAAGGACCGTATGTTGTTACTGATAATAGCAGATTATCAGAGAATGTGCTTGAAATCGCGCACTGGAGAGAGCCGCTGAAAAAGCAGGTGGTATCCGTGAGCAGGTTAAAGCACTTTCGCTATGAGACCGGCAGATGGCTGCAGTCTGAGGACGTGTCATCGAATGATGCGCAGTTTACTGTAGATTCAAAAATTAGTAATTATAAACTGTCGTGGCACGTAGCGCTGTATATTGTGTGTGTGTGCGTATGATTACCCCCCCCCCATATTTTTGCACCCCAAATATTGTGATTAGGTACAATTTGTATTTATTTGTATTTATTTAATGTATTTATCGTGTATTTATCATAAATTTTTAAATTTTTCCCGCATAAATCTTAAATTTCTCAAAATTTTTGGTAAAAAACCACCCTTTGCAAAAAACCCAAATTTTTAAAATTTTTTCGCAGCCCTTATTTTTTCAAATTCCCCCCGGTCCAATTAACTTTTTCTGAGGGATTAGTTAATTGTTGCCCACCAATTCTGTGAATACTGGAAGAATTGAAAAACCGCAGAGTTTTAGAGTGAAAAGAGACAAAAAGTAGCGAAAGCGGAAACTGTCGATTTTTCAGCTCTCATAAAGTTATAAAAAAATTCCAAAATTGATAGCGCCGAATTGGAAGAATTTGAAAAAGAAGCGGAAGAGATGTCGTGGCCCCCCAAGGGATGCCGCACCAAACAATATCTGGTCACGGACCCCCACGTGGCCTATGGTCAGCCGCAAGTGCAGCAGGGTAATCGGTATTTTTTAGTCGATGGTAAGCGATCTAAGTTATTATACTTAGCTAATCTAAAAATTTTGGGCAAAGCAGGAAGTTATAGCCCACGGGTGTCTAGACGAAGGCCTAGACAATTTTCAACATTTAGTGGGAACAAATTTGTTCTGTCAAACTTGAAAAAGTGTGGCAAAGCTGCCCGAAGCGCGAGATTTGGACTTTTTGCGAAACTTCATTATTTTCCTACACACATAGCGAATTGAATAAATTCATCTATGTGATGGAGAAGAAGTGAAGTGTAGCAACTAGTCAACTAGGGGTAGATAATTTCGAAATTGTATGTAATTTTAAAATTCCATCTTTATCAAAATTTCTAAGAATTTCCTCATTTTGTGTAAATTAGTAGGTATCTTTTAAAATTCTTCTTGGAAATTCTCAATTCCTTGGTTGGATAGGCCGTTTTGGGCGTTGGATTGAGACGGCTAGCAGTCGAGTGATGGAAGATGCAGGTGGTCTGTGCGTGCACTCCCTTATAAGGTAGAAGTCGGGGCTGCACTTGTGTTTAACTATCTGCCAACACTAACCCAATATATGTTTGGTACCTTATTGTCCCCTGCTTGCAATTTTTGCTATTTGTGCTTACTGTTTGTGATGAAGGTGAAAATTAACCAATGTCTGTCCGGTTGAACGGGTTTTTTATGAAAAATTTAGTTAATATTTTGTATGAATTTTTAGACTACAACGTGAAACGCATTGTCAGAGTCGGCGAATTGGACCAATGGTTCGCTATGAATTTTGGCAGATATCCATTGGAATTAACGCAGCTGAAGATGGTCGAGATAGGTAAGGTGGCTGAGATGATCGAAACTTTGAAAGATAATAGGTTTTGAGGACAGCAAATTATTGGTTTCGATACCGAAAAGGTAACACAAGAGTATGTGAGTAAAGTTTTTGCAACTTCTTGGGTTGATAACCCATTAGGGAAGGAGTTCGCAAGAGTCATTAGCTTTTCAATGGTGACTGGAGATACCTTTGTTGTAGATACTATGACAATCATGCCGAGGGAATGGACGCTCATTCATGAGCTCTTAGATTCGGACATGCTTCTCGTTGGATACAACTGCGTTACAGATCTGGTTGCCATTTGGAATGTTAATGGCACAGGTAGAAAACACCAAGATATTGATCTGACAGCTGAGATCAAGCATAGAGTAATGTCTTCCTATGGCCATTATTATGACGTAGCCAAGGTAGAGACCAGTTGAATGGAAGGTTTTTGGCAATGTCCAGGAAGTTGGGACTTTGCCCGGAAATGTTTAAGCTGAAAGGGTTGTTTACAGAGTTGTATCTGGCAGATATTGGTTACTTTCAAATGGATTTCCATCAGAGAGCGCAACGTGAACGATTCTGTAGGCACAGTTTGACACAGTTTTAAATAAGGTATTCAGCACTGGACGCCTACTACTCATTGTTGGTTTTCTTAGCATTTTTCCACTATGAGTTAGCTATGGAAGTTGAGATCGGATTCCAATATTTCCTGGATGATTCCATAAAAGCGAATCAGATTCAGGTGATGGCCTTTAGGCTGTACAGATTTTTTAATTTGATTTATGGCGAGAACTTCCCGCAAACCTTTTGTGGAAGCCTGGAAGTGGAAGAGCCACAATCATCATCTATATATCACGTAATGAGGCAGGAGATGTATGCCCGTATGGCTGCCCAATTGGACACCTCATTTGGAGGCTATAAGGAGTACAGCTTCCCTCATTACGAAGTGAACCCGAATATAGGAAGAGAGTTAAACATCAGTAAAGGAATTCATCCTGACTATACCATCAAGGAGAAAAGTAAGAATGTAGATGGGTAGGATACATTAAGTGAAGATGAAGAGTTCCAAGAAGCTTTGTCCCAAAAGCAGATTAGAGCTTGGATTACAAAGAAGGTAGTGGATATGGTTAATCAAGGAAGAAGTTTTAGTAAACTTGATGAACCAGTATCCATGGTTTTGTATGAAAATTTCCTGAGGTATAGGAAAGAAACTAAGCAGTTTTTGGAAATAACATCTTTGGAAGTTGATTACCACGAGTATGAACCAGTCAACATATCGAATGGTAAAGACTCGTACGTAAGACAACACTGGAGCATGGATATTGCTCCATATTCTGAAATATTGGTTGAACACAATTTTAAGAATTTGGAGGCAGTATGTAACAAACATCCCCTTACTTTTCATTTATTTTGGCCATATTCTAGAGAGGAAGCTGAAGAGTACCTTACCTCTCTCCTTGACCACAACTATTTGAGATCCTTTAGCCCTGAGGGAAAGGAACAACTCTTGAAGATGTTGTGGAGGGGAGATAGGTACGGACAGTATTTAGCCTTTTTGAATAGTTTACCAGTGACTGAAGTGCATACGCCAACCAAAGGTGATGCAATTACTTGCTGGGGGAATCGTTTCCGGTTCATATTGATCTGATTTTGGCCCAAGATGAAATCGTGGGAGCAAAGACCGGTAGACAGGCTGAAGCATTTGGCCGAGTGCCCGCAGTACAAGGACAATCCGTACTGCTACCAAAGATTATACTTCCGTCAAATAGCAGTCTGAGTGCCAGGTTTAGGGTACCCAATAGATTTGAGGGAGGATGCTACAAAAGAAAATTTAAAAAAGCGTGCTAGCATATCAACCGGAATATGTTCCAGGTTACGAGCCACCATTTTTCGAAAATATTTTGCTGTCCAATCAACCAGGTATTCAAATTATGCATATTGGCAATAACGTTGAGGTGAGGCCAATAGGTAAGCAACCGGCAGCACCAGTTATAGGCGCTAAGGTAAGCACAATGGTGGTTCACCAACCTAAAAAGTCCAAAGTAGAGAGTACCAAAATGGATCAGGTGCAGGGGATGCAGGCTGAGCCTGTTGCGGTGCAAGCATGGCAACAAGTGATACCTGCAGACCTCAACACCCCTATAGATTTGAATCAGGAAGGAGATGATTTAGAAGTGAACAAGAAGCTCACTGTTGAATTATCTCTCCAACCTGATGAAGAAACACAGGTAACTTCTTTGGTAGGCCAGACAGAAAGTTTACTTTCTGGGATGGATGTCAGAGCAGAACAGATGTTGGATGAAAGCAATCTGATCATGATTGCTGCAGCTCCAACCATAGCAGAAATTGAAGCAAGGCTCAGGGAGCAAGCTGAGAAAGAAATCGAGAGACAAAAGGAGATTTTTGTTAAACAGCTTGCAGAGCAGAAAGCGAGATTAGATCAGCAGCAGAAGCAACTGGAGCAAGTCATGGCTGGTTTTACTGTGCAGCCAATGCCTCTCGCAGTACCTACAGCCGTGCAAGCTCCAGTAAAGCCACCTACTGCTTATCATATCCCGAAATTGGTGGCACAGCCAGCTAGTATGCAGGCTATCCAACCTGCAGTCAGCAAGGCAGTGCCAGCAGTTCAAGTAGCGCCAAGAAATCCAGGGATAGATAATGGTATACCGAATATCTATGCTGCTGAAGAAGTTAGAAAATTTAGAGAAGCTGGTCATACGGACGACCAGATTAAAAGGTTAAAAAGGAGAAAGATAGCCCCAAAGGCCAATAGGGCTAAAAAGAGGGACGGGGAAGATGTAATTGAAATCAGTGATGATGAGGCAGAAAAGACAGGAAGTTCTGCGTCTGTGGACTCCAAATTTGTAGGATCAATGACTTTATTGACCAATTCAACTGAGTCCAAGATGAGAACTACGCCGATGAGCCAGGTGCCTGGAACTCTGAGTTCTATGAGTCAAGTGCAGTCAACAGTAGCTTCAGCAAAAGTACCTAGTAAGTCGACTATGTCACAAGTAAGTGCAACTACTGAAGGTACTTGGGCAAAGCCCACATCTAGAGTTGATCAGATGTCACAGCAGACCCAGAGCAGTTCCTCAGGGAAAAAAGTTATTTCTAAAACCTCTACGTCGGAGCCGACTAAGCCAGCCAAGAGAAGTAGAGATAAGGAAGTAACTTCGAAGTACTTGAGTTCTGTTTTGAGAGACTACTGGGACATCCATAAGAAATTTCCAGTTGTGAAAGGAAAGATAGATTTTTTGACACCAGAGGTGTTCAAATTTTTTGCTCAAGATATGCCAGATGATGATAGAAATCAAATCATCTGGGCGTGATTGAATAATGGAGTAGAGGAGCTTTATGAGAACTATGGGGATCACTTTGAGGTTCAAGGTGGTTTCCTGTATTATCACATAAACGTTCTTGAGCCCATTTGGGAGTATGTTTGGCTCAAATTGATGCATAATTGGTTTCATCATTTCCATGTAGAGATAGTGATGGCAGCCGTGAGATACTTATGTACCATGGTGTTGCTAAAGTTGGAACAGCAGCAGTTGGGCCCGAGACATATTGGTGCAGTTGATGCATGGGCCAAGTCATTTGTGACAGAAAAGTACTATTCAATCTACTTGCGGGGAGAGGGTAGTACTGCATTCAGGGAAGCGTATGCCAATCGAATGCAGGAACACCAGCAAACTGCAGTGGATATGGCAGCAAAAAGGAAGTTGTCAGAGGTAGCGCAGAGGTCTTCTGGTAAATTCCAGAAAGCCGAAGATGATGAAGGTCAGCCCTTCAAAATCCCTATCTTAGCGGAAAGGCAACTGAGAAACCCATCCAGGACTAGAAGCCAGCACTCGCGACAGTCATCTCATTCGCAGGGTAGGCAACAGCCTGGAGCGTTTAAGTTACCTTACGCAAACCAGCAAAGTCAAGGTAGGTTCAGTACCTCGGCTTCTGGAGTATCTTCTATAAGTTCCACTCTGGGCTAATACCAGAGGGGGACTGAAGGGGGATATGGCTGAGGCTGGGGTCAGAGACAGGGTCAAGGAAGACCCTTCAGGATGATTAATCCGCAACCGTATAGAGGTCAGGCGATGGTCGGGGCCCCTCGTGTGGCGGCACCTCGAGGAGTTTTTGGGGGATTTCTCAGGGGTCCTGAAGCTTGGGGTGGTCCCTATCCTCGCCGTGGCAGCTTCCAATATGGCGGTTATGGTGGCGGCGGGCAACAATAATTTTATATAGCCACATAATTTTTTGACCAAAAATCGTTCTTTCGTACAAATTTTATTTCAAAAATATATAAAATACAAAAACACAAATAAAATACAAAATACAAAAAATATATGTTATCTCGTTTTATTGTTGCTTTAAATTTTTTAATTTTTTGCGTTTCCGGTGCCCAAAACTTGCCTGACAAAAATTCGTTTTTCTGTCCATCTTATTTCAGGCGTGTACATGCCCTCGTATTTTTTCTCCTTGATTTCAGGGCCTGAAAAAGATGAAAACGTGACAAATTTTAATCGTCTTTATAAAATTATTTCATAATCAGGTAAAATTGAAATATTTTATAAAAATGTTTTTTATTGTGTAGATTTGTATTGGACGGGGCAATGTGGCGAGAACCAGTACACAGGAGAAGAGGAATGGCGGCGCCCCGGATCTAGGCACAGATCAACGTGAAAGTCCAGGCCGAACTACATTCGTGATCGTACCAATAGCCTGAAAAGGAGTGCCCTGCCGAATGGATTGATCAAAGTCGCGGTCACCTGAAGGACCTGGTAGGGGCTGGATTGCATTTTGGAGGGGGTAACCCCAAAAATTTGTTTTCCGAGGGGAAAACAGTTATGCAGTTGGGGCCTCAGTATGAGACTCAGGCTGCAGAAAGGTTTTCACCTCCCATTGGTCGGTTTTGAGGGCCGAGAGATGTCAGGGTTGCCACAGGTGCATGTGTTCAGCTTCCGGCGTTGGTGCGCAGGCCGAAGAATGCAGCGAAAAGTGGCGGAAAGAAAGAGAAAATTTACATAGAAAGATGTAGCCACTGTTTCGCGAGTTTTTGTGTATTTTTCATTCTGGTCAATATTGTGGTTTTTATGGGAGCGTCGCCGCCAATCATCGTTTACTTTATAATTATTTCATTATTGTTTTTGGCGTCGCCCGTTGCATTCGCAATACAAGTTGAACCCGTAACTTGTATTGTTTTGTGAGTGTAGTGGAGGTTTTCATAAGGATAGGAGTGGAGACTTGGGTAGGATCTCCTGAGGTACGTGCCAAGGTGTTCTGCCTGAGGTTTGGTGAAGTACTAGCGTGTATCTGGTGAAACGTGTGAGAGAGTTCTTAGTTTATTGTTTTTGTTAGCCTGTGGTCAGAACTGTTGCAACTTCCTTTGTATGAACCCAAAGGTTGGTTACATCATCTTCTACCCACAGCAGCCTAACAAACTTCTTAGTAAATCTTCATTGAAAATTGAGTAATAAATTTGGTAAAATAACTTGACAAGTGTCAGAATTCACCATTCAAGTGAAAAATATGATTCAACTACATGTATATATGTCACAGTATGCAACAATATGTTATAACAACAGTATGCTGCAACTTTAGAACACATAACTTGTTCGAAAATTTCGGTTCAGTTGAAACTTGATGACAGTGCAGCAAAACTTACAAAAACCTATTCATACTTCAAAGGTGGTACCGTGCGGAGCCGGCCAGCGCTGCTTTTTAGTATGAATAGAACAACTAGCACCGCGCGGTACCGCCCGGTGAAGTATGACAGGGCCTTAAGCCGAAGCCTAAAGGCTCAATTATACTTGCCTTTTCCGATGGGACGGAACAGTACGGATCATCAACAGCTCGAAACGTTCAGCCTGAAAATCCACTATAGGTCAGAAAGGATGACCGTAATTTTGCGGAAAACGACCAATGGTAACCTTCTCCTCGAACGGAAGGTAAATTTCCCTTTCGTTCGATAACATTCAGTTGACTGCATTCCTTTCCGTCCGTCGGAAAAGGCAAGTATGAATGAGCCTTAAGACTAAGCCTAAGCCTAAGCCTAAGCCTAAGCCCAAGCCTAGGCCTAAGCCTAAGCCTAAGCCTAAGCCTAAGCCTAAGCCTAAGCATAAGCCTAAGCCTTAGCCGAAGTCTAAGCCTAAGCCTAAGCCTAAGCCTCAGCCTGAGCCTGAGCCTGAGCCTGAGCCTAAGCCTGAGCCTGAGCCTGAGCCTGAGCCTGAGCCTGAGCCTGAGCCTGAGCCTGAGCCTGAGCCTGAGCCTGAGCATAAGCCTGAGCCTGAGCCTAAGTCTGAGCCTAAGCCTGAGTCTAAGCCTGAGCCTAAGCCTGAGCCTGAGCCTATGCCTCAGCATAAATCTGACCCTAAGCCCCAGCATATACCTGAGCCTAAGCCCAAGCCTAATGCCTAATTCTGGGCTGAGCCTAATCCTGAGCCTGAATCTAAGCCTGGGGTTTAGCCTAAGCCTAAGCTTCAGCTAAGCTAACCTAAGGTAAATGTTGTTTTTGTATGTTTATGTTAATTTTGTTAAAAACTAGAAGGACTTCTTACATTGAAATCGGTCAATCTTTGGCAATTTTCGGTAAATAATTGTTTCGGTTTAAACTTAAACTTAATTGTTTCGGTTTAAACTTAAACTTAACTTAAACTAAAAACTAAGTTAAAACTTAATTCGCTTCGCGATTTTCTGTTCAACAATTTTTCATATAATTTTTTACATGTAAATCATATACAATAAAATCGTTTAGCTCCCAAATTTTTGTATGTAGCACATTATTAATGAAACATACTATGGATTAATAACAACATAAAATTCAGATAAGGAAAAAAGTGTCATATACAAACATATCGGAAACGTTCCATGTCTCAAAGGAAGGCTAATCAGCATTAATTCTGATAATTATTTCAGTACAACAGTCGCTTTGACCATCACGACGCCTGTGGCATTGATCGTATAATTGAAATTATCTTCGATTTTGGCAAGATGAGGTGTTGATTCGGGGCCGTCGGCGAAAAGGTCTTCTATTAAATAGCCTTTGGGGTTCGACAGTCCTAATTTCGACCAATTTAATGATACCTTAGCCTGAATGTCATTGATGAAAGCGTTTAAGTAGAATAATGATTAAGTGTAATGGTCCACAAAATCTGTATCAGTGGCAACAGCTCCACGATGTATCACGTGAACTCCGTCAAAATACTCCACAGTAATCGTGATTTTTATCTTTGTGATTTTTATGTTTTTATGTTTTGGATGATTTTATGCTTTTTTTATTTTTGTTTGAAAAACAGTGATTTCGATGTTTTGGGGAAAGGCTAGACAGGTATGAAAAATTTGTCACAACCAGCCAAAAATTTCCGACTGCATCGTCAGAAGTTTTTTTAAAAAAAAAAGTCATTACAGAAATTCCATTCAAATTATTATCAAAATTAATGAGATTCAGACCTAGGCCCAGTTTTTCAAAGGGCACATTATAAACAAAGTCACTCTTTCGTGCATAGTTTGGAAGCGCACTTTTTTCCTATAGTGCCCTTCGAAAAAATCGTATCGTGGTATCCAAGAATCTTACACGCTTGTTGAATATAACGCGTAGGATCTATACTGGAATTCGGACCTGAATCAAAATAAGCTGTCTAAAATACGGTTCATCCAGACCATTTTGAATAAAGGCAACTAATAACTATTTTTGAATTCAAATTTGAAATCTGTTTATAATGAATGTGATTCAAATTTCGGCATGAACACAAAGTCAAGCCATTTGAATTCAAATTTTTCTGACTAACCAAATGCGAAAATTCAGATTGGAGCAGATCAAGTCAAATGTTATTTCACTAGATCAACTCAAAACTCGTGATCTGAAAAACTCGAATCGGATACAACATTTTTTAAAGTCGTGAGACTATCACCTATTGGAAACCGATAAATTCCGAATTAAGATTTATAATCCATTTCCAGAATATTTTTGAGATGTTTCGCTCTTATGGGGAAAAGGTTTTGATGATACGAATCGGTGTCGGACTCTGGTTATCCGGATTCGATCCCGGATTGAACCTTTGAGGACCTATTCAACTCGACCATATTTGAGGCGCTATGAGTGATTCAGAATCCAAACCCAGGATACATGTATAATATACCTATTCCAAGAATTGTATGCTCGCATAGACTTTACCCTAAAGGACTGGCATGATCACACCAACTTCGACAATTGTCAGTGCTGAGAATTAGGGCCCCACCCAGAAGTTCTTTTAACACTGGTGACAGTACCGAGGGTCCTGCTATTGCTCCACGAGGAATGATGTTGCATGTTCGCATACAAATTCCACCATAAGAACTAATGTTTCTCCAAGTTCACGGGTTCAGGACTCGATGGTTTTTGTTAAACCTTAGTCGGGATGGTCACACAAAGTCGGAAAGTTACAACTGCTGATAATTATGATACCATCCATAAGTCCCTCAAACACCGGTGATCGCACTAAGAAGCCGTCTGTTGCTCAATGAAGAATGATGTTGTATGTTCGCATACAAATTCTGCTCGAAGAACTGGCAATCCTCGTAGTCCACAAATTTCGGACATGGCCGTTGAGTCCTAGACGAGATGATCACACCAGCGACGAAAGTAGTCAGTAATGGAAGCTATGGCATCAACTAGGAGCCCTTCAACACAAGCCCAAATCTGTCTGTACTCCAAAATTAGCTTTAAATTACAATCTGGATCCCATTCATATCTGGATTCCAATCCGATCCAGATCAGAAACACGCTAAAAATAGACACTTACTTGCGTATTTTTATTTCTGTTAAAAAATACAATGGCATAGGAATATTGATCAATTGCCGAATCAAACGGTGTCATCTTCTTTATGTAAATACCGACGTTTGAAGTCTGAAAAAGATAATCCTTATGACTAGTTTACATAAACTTGTAGACAAAATCTCACGTTGAACATCAATCTGCCCATAACGCCCAACGGATCTTGATCGACGGCTATAACTTTTTTGTTCAACAAAATTTTCTTGTGGGCTAAAGGCACGAAGCGTAAATCGTTGGACATGAGTAGCGGGGCCGACCAAATTGACCAAATAGCCATTTGAGCTTTGGATTGATCGACCGTGATTTCGGGATTTCCGGCGATGATCTATAGAGAGAAAATTGGATCAATCTAAATGAAATTAAGTGAATTTGAAACACACAGTTATGCACCATGTCAGGATCATTCCATTGACCAGGACCGTGAACAGGGATCATTTCATCTTGATGTTTGTCGTACCAGTTGATTATGTCTTGTATGGAATCCCATTTGAGGCTGATGTCTCCGTAGTTGCGCCATAAATTGCAGGCTTTAGCGATAGCGGGATATTTGGGCTGTTTATTGAAAATAGTGTTTATTTTGTTGAACATAGGTTAAAATCAGATTTAGCGTGCAATCTCCGGGCTATAAGATATGATGTTCCAGATATCAAACTTTCATCCATTTTGGAAATTTACGGTTGGATCAACAGACCTGTTATTCTAGCGATGTTGCGTGAATCATGTGACGTTGATAGATTTTGCAATGATAAATTAGAAATAAAAACTTCACCGTCTCTGAAACGTCTACAGCTAGCATTTCAAAGAATTTGCAGACAATTTTATACTTGCACTCATAGGAAAGGAATTATCAAAAAATTGACACTGAAGCAGCTGTTAGAGAAAGGCAGCTCAGAGGTTACCGTAGTATATGTGTATGCTATTTTAGCAATACTAACTGCAACATCATGCACACTTTTTTGTATTTTTCAATTGCACGCTATGAAAGCTATTGATTGGCAATCCATACTCGAGAAAAAACTTCGAAAAAAGTCGTAAATTTCCTTGAGTCGTGGAATAATATCAGAATACTGATCGATCAGAGAAAAATTATAGCTCAATTTTCTGAAATGAATTCAGCAACAATATCAGTAATATCAACTCAAAAATGCGGCTCAACTTTGCATGCAGACATCATTCCTTCACGGCACGTGTATTGGAAGCTGGCACAACATCAACACGAAAACTTTTTAACTGTATCTACAGTATATTTTTCCTCATGAAATTAAGTCCAACACAGGAAAAACTAACACGCTTCTTATTGTGATCGATGAAAAAAATTTATCATCGATGAGCGGCTAACAGAACGACTGAAAATTTTCTCCAATAGCCTTGTTAAATATTCAAATTTAATTTTTTCACTAATGGGTCGATACAGTTCTAATCAAGTTAAAAGTAGATGAGCATGATGTGTCTTCCATGATTTTGGCGTTTTTTGCCATGAAGAATGTCAGCGTATTTTTCAGTAATCAACTTTTTCACTGCAAGAAAATTATGCGTCAAACTAAACCTATTTCTTTGGTTGTCGCTGTATTTATCATTTCAAAGCATGTGGACTATAGTCAGACTAGAAACGGTCAAGTTTTACAAGTAAATAATCATCAAAAGCAATTAAAATATCTTAATTGAGAATTAATTTTCAACTTATATACTGACATAATTGACGCTCACTGTTTATGGAAAATGTTTTCGTTTGGAAAATGTTGTGAACTTCAAATTTTTGAATTTTTGTTGCAGCTCAAATATTTCTAAATTCCGAAAGACGTTATCAGATATCTCGATGAGAGAGATGCTGATCGCCTAAAACTTTTCCCCAATTATACCGACCTTTTATTGACGGTTTCAGTTAATTTGACAAAAAAACAAGTCCACCTAATTTTAAATGACAGACGCAGCAAAAACCAAAAAAGTAAGTTCAACTTCATGAGGTGAGAAAGGCCAAAAATAATCGAAAAACATCATACTTATCTATTGTCGATTAGGACAGAACTGCGTCATTGCCTAAGTACTATTCTAGAAACTTTTACCACTTAACTAGATCATTGAAGAAAATTTTCAGTCGTTCTGTTCGGCACTCATTGGTGTAGAATTTTTTCATTGATTACAGTAATAATCTTAATAGTTTTCTTACGTATTGAACTATCTTTCATGGGATCGCTGCATCGATCATTTCGAAATGCATAGAGTGTAGATACGAAACCTTCGATAATCAAAAAGTTCACAGTTTTTCAAACATTAAATTTAAATAACTTTTCGATTGGGCACGAAATATTGACGATTGAAATTGAAGTAGTAATTAGTTGAAATAGATACTCAAATGAACTCCTTTTGAAGCCGATCAACAAATTAAACATTTACATGCATGGTAGTATTAAAGCATGAATGTTGTCGTCAATGCATGACGATGAGATGATAATGTAATTATAAGACTGACCACAATGCCTGCATCAACTTCGTAAGCAGGCCAACTGCAGGAATATACGATTGGTCGGCCGGTCGAATTGAGGTATTTGCTCATTTTGGGGTAGCCTGAAAATTTTAGAATGCTACAGCAGTCGTGCACAGGACAAACATTCTACTGAGAAAAAAAATTCTTGAAATCTAATCTAGGCAGTCAAATGGCGGATTAAGAGAAAATTTACTCGATCCACCAGTACCACAGCAGATCACACAACTTCTTGTACGTACATACACCATTAAAAAGGTGATTACAACTTCGAAGATTTTCAAGATGTCAGTGCTGAATAGTGGTGAAATATTTCTTAACGAAAAGTGTCCTTAATGATCAAAATTACCAGTAGGCATTATTGAGGGTGAAGCATAACATCCGTCCAGTTTCAACATGTCAACGCCCCAGGATGCGAAGGTCTTGGCGTCTTCTTCCAAGAAGTAGAGGCTGCCCGGATAGCCGGCGCAAGTGTAATTGCCGAAGTCTTCGTAGATGCCCAGTTTTAGCCCCTTGGCATGCATCTCAAAAATACTCGATGTAAGTTGTTAAAATTTTTTGGAGAATCTGGATGAGTTCAATAAAGAGAAAGCTGCAAATTTTTCTTTTTAGTCAACATTTTTTCTTTGACAAATTCACACCCACTGCTTTATCTCATGCCATATTCGCTTGGTCACCTTTTTAGAACTTTCAATTTAAGAGCTTTTTTTTCTATGGAAAAGTTTCCGAACCAAAAACGAAGGTAATTCAAACTAATTTTCATTTTAAAAACAAACAAATTTTCAAAAACTAATTTTCATTTTAAAACATCTAAACAGATGTAATTCAAAAACTGCAGATAGACGTGGACAGTTCGACTAGATGTTTGGAGAATATAGGTATTAAGGTCCAAGTTATAATCATTTTATCGCGATCACGGTCATCATTTGCTTTTATTTAATCCATTTTGCCCAAAACTTGTAGGCCTGCATGTCATATGAAAAGCCTCACTTACATAATCAGCAAGCCATTTGATTCCTGAAAAATACGATATAAATGAATTAACGAGTATTAGAATAATCAGCAAATTATGTAAATTGAATGATAGAAAAATGGAGAACACAAAGAAGGTGGCAGGGAAACGAAAATAAAAAGCAAAGTAGAAGTGAGTACTCAGTAAAACACAAAGTTATCGCAGATAAGAAGGCACGACAATGTGAAACAATAATAAAAGGCAAACGTTACCAATGACAGCGAAAACAAAACGGAACACAAGGTTAATGAAAGGAAATATACTTTCAAAAAGTGAAAACGAAAAAATAGCACAGAGAAAACGTAAATAAAATACAATACAAGTAAGGAAAAAAGACTTGCGTCGCATAAATGAATCCAACGATATTAAAAAAGGACTGGAAAAAGCAGAGTCCAAAAAACAAAAATGCATAAAATAAATAAAATTCAAGCTAAACAAAAAGTATGATTCAAGTACGGGTAGATAATAAAATAATTATAAAAAGGAAAGAAAAATGACTATGAAAAACATCGACAAACAATAAATAGACCAAATAAGAGACAAGTAGCATAATAAAATGTAAGCATTAGGATAGAAGATGAGTTTTAAAAAAGGAAGAAAGCAAAATCAGACCTAGACAGTAAATGCAACTGGATGCATCTCGTTACGAGATGGCCCAGTTTTTGTACTAGATAAACATATGTTCAGCGTCAGATCATACCAACTATCTGGAGAGCAAAACAGTTAAATAAAATGTTGAGAACCGAAAAAACAGTGAACCAATGAGAAACCCAATTAAACAATTAATCAAAGAAGGAAAAATAATTCAAGGAACGAACACTTAACTAATTACGGCATCCAAAGATGAACGGAAAAAAAATAAACTGAGCCAATCAACCCCAGAACCAAAGCATCCAAACTTTTTGGCTGTTTGATACCAGATGAACCAATTCAGTTTGCCAAACTACGGCAAAACAAAAACAGCAAATTCAAGCTGAACTAACCATGTGGGAATCGATTTTTGTTTGCCACAAGCTCCTTATTTTTGTCCCTTTTCATTTCGGACCAACAGTCGTCGATGTTGACGTATTCGTATCCTGCTTCCAAATACCCGTCGCTGACCATCCAATCGGCCATATCCGTGTACAAATTTTCGCTTATGCACGACATCGGGTGTCGCTGGCAGTCCGTTTGGCATAGGAATTTCGTCCAACTCAACCACCCCATTGGTGGTTTAAGGACTAGGCCGTTGTCCAAGGAGCGGACGACGAAAAAGGTCCAAGTGAAAATGAAGAATCCCAGAAAACGGGACATTTTAGGCTAGAAAGAATGGAAAAAATTCACCTTGAATTTAAATGGATTGAAAAACTTGTGGAAAACTCTTATCGGGTCGCATTATGAAAGCAGAACACTGATAAGCAATAGACTTGTAGAGATAAGACATAGTCACCATGAACACGGTAAAGTGTTTTGCATTTTTCACATCTGAACACGAAGTAAATGCAAAATTTTCGTGTCAACTAAAAGGTCATCAAACTTTCTTTCGAATATGTCATCCAATGAATTTGGAATATTCATGACCACAATCAACTCCTGTATACTGCTGGCGTTTTACAAAATTTTCACGTCCAGTAAAACTAAGTTGACCTTCTGATCCATCTTATCGTAAAACAAAATTCAGAAGTGCAGTCACCGACTGTCGCCGATTGTCGGCGACAAAAATCCTAGGATTTTTTAACTTCTGAATAGGACTTTAGCAGCCAACAATAGAAAAAACATTATTTCATGCGCCAGTTCTTTTAACAATTTCGTAGTAATCAGTAAATATTATGATACTATAGAAAAAATGGTATGAAGTTGTTCGGCATCATGAATTCCTACAGTTCGTCATCAAAAGTTATAGGCAACAAAATCATATTTATGATGATACAAAAAACGTTACCCATGCCGATTACGTGAGGGATGTTTCCAAGCGTAAATTCTGGAATCGTGCGCGCGTCTTATAGTGCATTCAATAACATACAGCACGGTTTAGACCCGGCGCAGCCGTTTCGGGGCCAGTCAGATCGGCTCCTCGTCATTTGGGACGAGCCAATTCGGGGCCTGCCATTTCGTTTCGGCCACTATAGAATTTCATATGCAACAACAAAACAATAAAAAATCAGCTTTGTTTCCTCAGTTACTTTCGGAGGTTGTAATAGGTGTGTAAAAGAGTATACAACGAAAGAATAAATATACTACTAACAAGAGAAAGAAAAAACAGAAGCAGAAAAATAGTTGAAAAACAGAAAGGGTTGCAGAAAAGAAAAAAGACTTTTTTCACTGAACGTAGAAAATCTTGCCGTAGACAGCGTATGCATAAGTGGAACAAGAAAAATAGCTAATTAGTTAAACCACTTCTATTTTCATACAGAAAAAAGTACCAACAAACACAAACGCGCCGCCGTTTGTGTTGCTTGATATTTATTTGGAACGACTTTACAATGTCTGGTTTCATTAGTAACAAGGAAGGTGACAAGGAAAAACATGAAAACGTAAACAAAAACATAAGCAAGATACATAAAACTACAGAAAATAGTAATGCAACGAACAGTATAAAATGGAGGAATAAGATGAAAAAAGAAAGAAGATAAAGAAAACGGAAAAATGAGCAAAAGAAAAACACGTCGGCGCCGAACTGTCTGGCACCGAAACGTCCCTTTCCGCCCACAGCAACTTGAGTAAAGTTATACTGACCATTTTGGCCCACAGGTCTTCTTTACACTGAAATTTGCATAAATATGCTGAACAACTGAAAGTTCACCTATACATGATCTCAAGAACTACAGCAGATGTGATCTCATGGAAAATGACATTCGAAAGAGCTCGCTGACGTAAGAAAGTTTCTCAATCTGATCTCGCACCATTCTCGATTGAGCTCTTGAACTTCATCAAAGTTCAGAGCCGTGTATTTCATTGATTATTAAAGACGAACGCTTAATCTATTGGAAATTGTTGTATTACTCACAATTGTATCTGTCTAATGCCCTTCTCAGCAGCTTTGCTGTCTTTTTTGACGATTTTACCACTGCTGTTGAGCAAAATGCTCATCATCAAATTGCTCATCAGCGTGTTACCACTGCTGATGAGCAAAATTTTGACTACACTTGTTTTTTGACTACAATTGACTACACTTGCTGTTTTCCTTCAGTATCTAGGGGTGGCTGTTGAAATGTGGATCGCCAAATCTCAGATGCAAATCAGCTTACGCTACTGAAATTGTATTTTAACGTTCTCCCATGTTTACTGACCTTCAATGTTGAATTTCATTTATAGAACTCAAAAGTTTGCATCCTCTTAGTTACTGATAACTTCGAATACATACTCATGCTTGATTATGAGTTGAGTCATGTAAATCTTGAAAAATTAATGCTCGAAAAGTTTATTAGTGTCAAGAATGTCCGGCATTGTTAGACCAACATTCATGCAAAGGCAATTTGCCAAAGAAATACTTTTGCCCTGCAGTCATCAATAACTCTCTAAAATCGACAACTACTGTAATTTTTTAGAAAAAATGAGAACAGGCTTTATTTATTCAGATGGCCGCTATTTTCCCATAAGTCCATACCATTCCGACCCCGACCATATTATAAATAGGTGAGATTATCGGAAACACGTATTCTTTATGATGCATCCATTTTTTGCAGTTCCAGCTCATGTGCGCGTTATTGATGCTACATTATTGATCATCAGAAAAAACTAGTTCTCTCGCTTTTTTCACTCTCTATGGCGACGATGATATCGTATAAAACGGCTTAAAGCTACAATACAGTGGTCGTCATTAGTTTATTGTAGTCATGCTGAAAATCTCCTAAACAACTACGTCGTCGTTCAACTTTTCATGGAAATATAGCGCTGCTAAAATTCCTATGCTAATTTTTCCCTAAGAATGTTTTTCTAGTCGAAGATTTCACGAAAACGCGTTTTTTAGCTCTGGGGCAACAAAGCTTTAGCCAAAGAATTTTTTATCCTCAAGAATAAATTCTAGGAATATGCGGTTCGTAGACCTTTTATTCTACTGTTTGTAGACTGTGATCGATTTTCTCCATCCTTTTTGTTTACTATGTTGGTTTTTATCTCGACCAAAGTGCTTCTTCTAGAAAAATAAGGTTCCATGGGATCGGGGCTATGTGTATTTTCGCACCGATAGTTTAATGTTTCTGGCGAGTGTCGATTTTTCCATGTTTAAGTATTTTTCTATTCTTGTGTCACCTTGAACAATTTTCTCCAATTCAGCAGTATGTGAATACTGGTACGATAAGTTAAATTTGTCACTGTGAAAGAGGTCTTTTCCTACGAAGTAGGGAAAAATGCATTCCAGGCCTATTCAACATCAACTATGCACATATTCGTGACTTGAAACTTTCCACATTCAACTTGAATGTCTTCTCCGTAAGCTACCGTTTCTCGCTGCCCATCGAAAATATTTGAAAGCTACGGTATCACTGATGGGCGCATCCAAAATCAAAAAGCGAGGAGCACAAGATCTTCTGCAACAATAAGTATAATTGAGTAAATTTCTCGACTTTCTTACTGTGAACCTCAGTGCAGAAAGCAACAAAGCTCTCCTGAAAGTTGTTCTATTGAGTTACAGTAAACAGGATAAACGTAAGCTTTGACTTTCCGTGCAATATCGAGAGTTCCCCCAATTTTAGATGAGGAACATATCTTTGGGTCAAAAATATATAGGCAAACTCAAGAAATATGGAACAAACAGTTTTAAACCTATTTTTCGGTAATTTCATCAAATACTCAACTCTATGCTAATTTTTCCCTAAGAATGTTTTTCTAGTCGAAGATTTCACGAAAACGCGTTCTAAAAAAAGTTTCCTACAGTAACAGGACGGATATATCTGTATTTTACAACCCAACAAATTATGGTTATTTCAATGACAAGCTCAATAATTATAGCGGCGCAATAAACTACAGCAAACAGAGCTGTTCTATTGCAAGTTCTTCTGTCATGCTTCCAAATAATGAAAGTGGAAAGCAACTACTTTTCACATTTTCACCAGAATTATATGTCAAATTTTCCTGTCCCTTTGCGACCATACTCACTAACCTTGAGCGATTTTTTTAGTTTAAGATCTTATTGTAAGAGCTTTGTTTGAAAAAAACCATGGCACTATTCCGCTAAACCCTGATCCCTCATTGGCAGTAATGAATCATGAACGTGAATTTTTTCGACAGATATTCAAAAAAGTTTTCATCTGTGGAGCAAAATCTTAAAATGGAACATTTTTCCAAATTTCGCATTGATCTTTTATTCAAGCGTGTATTCTGTATGATATTTTCATCATCAGCTCCACTTCGATAGTCACGTTTGTGCGAAAAAGTTCTGCAATGTTACTCGCCATCTCATTTTCAACTGCGATTACGATTCTGACTGCATATTTGGCCAACGGCCTCGAAAACGGTTTGGCACGGACGCCACCCATGGGCTGGCTCTCGTGGTTGAGGTTCGGTTGTCAAACCGACTGTAAAAATAATCCTCAAACCTGCATAAGTGAAAACCTTGTGGTTGACATGGTCGACCGGATGGTCCTGGACGGATATAAAGAAGCCGGCTATCAATACGTCAATTTAGACGATTGTTGGCTGTCGGGAAATAGGGATTCACTGGGTCGTTTGCAAGCCGATCCAGCCCGTTTTCCGCACGGGATAAAATGGCTGACGGATTATGTAAGAGTTGCATAGTTGAAATTTTAGGATAATCTTGCTTGATACAGCATATTGATGTTTGAGATCATATTATTGACGAGCCAGAAATCAGCTTATAGCTCTAAAAAGTCTTTCCATCGTTCCCATGATTTGCGAATAACGTATTTTTGGAGACTCTGTTTTGTAGTCTGTTTTTTGTAAAATGCTTCTAAATAGAAAAGTGTCACAAATCAGAACTGCCGTAAAAATCGTCTACATACAGTGCTTACTGTAAAATTTTTCAATCGAAAAATTGTTAAAGGTTACGTCAGTAAGTCCACAAATTTCCAGTCCTATATGATGTATTGTTTATCGAAAAATCGTTAAAATCTTAAACACAACTTGCTTTCTACTTTCATTATTTAGAAACATTTCAAGAAAAACAGACTATAGTTATTCCAACTTATTTTTGATAAGAGTGGTAAATATCTGCTTGACATCTGTAAAATCTCTCTTTCAAGGACTGAAATCGACTATGAAAAAAGCAAAGCTTGCTCCAACAAATAATATATCAAGACCATAACAGTAAAATGGTATGCTTTTGCTATTCAGATCATCAATTTGAACTAGTCAGATTCTTTTGAAACTGATTTGACTCAAATTGATTAGTGCTAATGGTGCTAAAATTGATTTACTGTAAATTATCATTAATTCTGTACTTCCTGTGTCGTAAGAAACTCATAAGCAATCTTGATTTCATCGCTTTTGAATCAACATGTTATCAATATGTGGAAAATATGGAGATAAAATGAAATAGTTATTAAAAATTATAGTAAGTCTACGTACATGATAGTACTGTTGATTTATAGGAGCTGAAATACTTTCTGGAATGAGTGTCACTGAGACGAATTCTTTATTCGAGGGAGTAACGTCTCTGCAGGCAAGTATACTTGTGATTTGAAGGACGACAGTGGTGTACTTTTAGGTTCACAAGAACGGTCTCAAATTCGGCATCTACGAAGATTATGGAACAAAAACTTGCGCCGGATTCCCGGGCAGTCTGGGGCACATCGAGCAAGACGCCCAAACTTTCGCCGATTGGGGGGTCGATTACGTAAAATTTGATGCTTGTAATGTCAAGCACGAAGACATTGATATTGGTACGAGAAAATAAAGATCTATAAAAGTCAGGATTTTGACTACGCTTATTTTGCAGGTTACCCCCAAATGTCAGTCGCCTTGAACAAAACCAATCGACCAATGGTCTACAGTTGCGAATGGGCGTTTTATTCACAATTTTACCTTCATCAAAAAGTAGATCCAAGATACTTGAATGTTGCATTTGAATTTGGAAAAAAATTTTTGATCAAAATTTCCAATTGAATTAAAAAATGCGAAAAGCTACCAGGTCGTCTGTGTATTTTTTCCTCTACTCCCCATATAGCCAAACTATACAAAAATCCGTCATTATTGCAACGTTTGGCGAGTTTTTGACGACATTGGTACTGATTGGTCGTCGATATTGAAAACGATTAAATATTACGACCAAAATCAAGAAGATCTGATCGTCGGCAGTGGACCAGGCGGCTGGAACGATCCCGATATGGTAAGCGCCTGTTGAATCTTTGACAGCGAATTTTACTGCCAGATTTTGAGAGACAATGTCTGAGAAAATTCAGCTTCTTATACAGAGAGTTGCGATATATAAAAAATCAACCCTACCTGAAAATCACATATATGGTGTAACTTGATGCGCTAGGAACGAAAATAATATTCATTTTGTCTGAAAATCAAAACTCGCATAGCTACAGTAAGACGAAAGTTGGAAGCTTTCGGTTTTTTTCAATTTTTGACATACACTTTTTTCAACTTTTGCAAGTGTAGGTACATCAGACATTGTGTTCTGAAAATTTACCCAATATTAGGCCAATGAATGGGCCACAATTTACTGTAGGATTCATTAGTGTAAAATGCTTATTAGGAATACGGTGGTGACCGAAACATCAAATTTTGAGAGCGAAAATTGTCGTTTTCCACAAAAATCATATCTACTGCTATACATACATGCACATAGGAGGGTAGGGGGAGTAAACCCCCATGCCTCAGACCCTGGCCACCCCCTGGCCCAAAAAAATCGTCAAACACCCCCCTCTGAACTTTTTTCGAGACAGCTTTTTTGATGATTTTAGCATATATTTTGTAAGAAAAACCAGCTTTCAGAATTTTTTTTGTTTTTTTGTTCACCCACTTCCTACCCCCCTGGACAAAAAGTCCGCAGACCGTCCCCCCTGGATAATTCTTGCTATGCATGTCTGCTGCTAAATCTCAGGAGCACCAAAAAATTCCGTATACAATAGACAGCTTACGATGTCTTCTATCTGTTGACAAAAAATTATGGAAATCATGTACTGCTGGAGGGTTGCATAACCTGAAGTTTGAACACTATTTTATAATTGTATTTTCTGATTGTTCAGACCTTCATAGATTTTAAAAATGAAACAGTAATAAAAGTTTTGTATAGTGAATATTAAGATAATTCCCAAACTCATAAAAAAATAAAATGTGCAGGACTACAGTATCCCAAAGTTTGGAATTTTAGCATTTTTTAGCGTTTTTCTGTCTATCTATGTGATTGTATGCCACAATGTCGACCGTCCCAGTATGTCGACCATCCCAGAATGATGACCGTCCCAGTATGTCGACCGTCCCAGTATGTAGACTGTTCCACTATGTCGACTGTCCCAGTAAGTCGACTGTGGTATATGATTTTGAGATATAATTAAATCGTATTAATCAGCTGCAGGTTGATCATTAAATCGAAATGTCTGTCTAAGTAAGCTAAATGTGCATCTAATTACCAGGTGTTAATTTTAATCATTTAAAACATCAATTTAAAATTTATTAAATTTTGTTTCGAAAATTTTTGCAATACAAGCAGATTAATTTGAAAATTGCCGTTGCATTTCATTAAATTCGTATTAGCGGGGAAAATTGAATGTTGTTTCAGAAGTTAAGATTACCAATTTTTCATTAGGCGTTTTTTAAGAACCATGGAAGATTAATAGATATCAGGTGCCTCTTTGATTTACTGCAAAGTTACAATAGCAGAACAGTTCCGTAAAAAAACTAACCAAGCAAATGAGCAACATAACGCATGTAGCCTAAGCCTAAGCCTAAGCCTAAACAACTGTGTAATTCTCAAGAATAAAAAATTCCCACGCTTTTGTGGGAAAATTTTTTTCATTATTGGTCGACATAGTGGGACGGTCGACATAGTGGGATGGTCGACATACTGGGACGGTCGACGTACTGGGATGATACCATTTATGTGACTTGAGATGTATCGGTCTAGGCATGAAGTAACATTATTATTGACCATGTATTTGATACAGAATACAATGCTCTATAATGTGGTATGAAAATGTTTTCCGAATTTTGCATTTTACGCTTTTTAGGAAGTTTTAAAATGTCAAAAATAAGACAATAAAATGGTGAAAAAGCAGGCTTCTCTCCACCAAAATGACTCTTTGTACTAAAGCCAAAAGCATCCAAAATTCTCCTATACAGTGGATATATTGCAATGGATGTTTGAACATAAATAGAAAAACAAAGCATCACAAGCTTTCGAAGCAATCAGTCTGGAGCAGTTTACTTTCCATCTGCAAAGTCAGATCATACAGTGCTGAGTCATTCATAGTTTCAGTTTTATCTTTTTCATACAAACTGTCTGCTTCAGCAGGATCATAGTAGGTTTCTTGGTCTTCAGGATGGCGACTTGCTTCCCACGACCAGAAGCTTGCAATATGTTGGCGTGTTAGAAATTCATCTTTGGAAAACTGTCCATTTTAATCACATCGGCCTGGATATCATTTCAGCATCAAACTTTTGTTTGAGACGGATTCCTTCATCAAATTTGCTCAGTAGAAACTGCTTCTGCTTTGCTGTGAGCATTTTACATTTTTTTTTACTTTTGAGTGTCCATCCTTCTAGAATATTTGTTCTATCTGCAGCGTAGGAAGCTTGTGATGCTCCTTGAAGATCTGGAAGTAATGGCATTGAATGGGCTGCTTCTAGTTTCCTCCTATATGCATTTATAGCAGAGTATCTTGAGCTGACTTTTTGTGGTATCAGTTGATGATTACCGATAAGTAGATGTCAGAGCAAGTTACCATGTTTGAGGAAAAACTTGACACATCCCTCTTCTGGACAATCGAAGGGTCTGTTCTCATGTTTTGAATTTTCATCCTCCATATAATCTTCAAAGTTGAAAGATGCAGCCATTCAATCAGTATCCTCTGCTGGTGCAGTATTCGCCTTGCTTCTATCACTCATTGGTTGCCACATGCTTGAATCACCAGATGAAGCTGGTTGCCTATTCTTTTCGTGAAAAAAATTTATCACAGTTATTTCTGGAAGCTGGACATCTTTGGAACTAATTTCTTCAAGGGAAAATAAGACCCCTGAACCTGCATCACTATCTCGTAATAGTGGATCAAATACGTGCATGTAACTCCTTGAGTGGAGCTCTCCACTGATATTAGATAGGATGTACGTAATATGCCAAGGTATCCCTCTCTTGCCATACCAGTTTGACTGATCTTCACGGTCAATGATTGGTATAAATTTCATAGCCCAGTCTAACTGCATGAATATTTCATCATTGTGCCATATCTTGGTGCACTGCAGGGAAAAATTTCTTGCATCCAAATAGCAGACATCGTAGTATATCCACTGTATAGGGAAATCTTGGGTGCTTTTAGCTTTAGCAGTACATATAATCATTTTATGGAGAGAAACCTGCTTTTTCACCATTTTCAGGGTCTTATTTTTGACATTTTAAAACTTCTTAGAAAAAGTAAAATGCAAAATTTGGAAATCATTTTCATACCACATCATAGAGCATTGTATTCTGTATCAAATACACAGTCAATAATAAAGTTACTTCATGCCTAGGCGGATACATCTCAAGTCACATAAATAGACAGAAAAATGCTAAAAAAAGCAAAAATTCCAAACTTTGGGATACTGTAGCCCTGCCAACTTTATTTTTTGATGAGTTTAGGAATTATCTTAATATTCACCATATGAAACTTGTATTAATGTCTCATTTTTTAAATTTATCAAGCTCTAGTAGTTCCACAGTGGAGGTCGAAACTACCAGAAAATGTACTTATAAGATAATGTTCAAACTGCAGGTTGTGCAACCCTCTAGCAGTACATGAATTTCCGTAATTTTTTGTCAGCAGGTAGAAGACATCGTAAGCTGTCAAGCTATCTACTGTATAGAGAATTTTTTATTGCTTCTGAACTTTAGCAGTAGATAAAGTGATTTTTGTGAAAAATGACAATTTTCGCTCTTAAAATTTAATGTTTCGAGCACCACTGTATTCCTAATAAGCACTTTACACTAATGAATACTACGGTAAATTGTGGCCCATTCATTGGCCTAATATTGAGCAAATTATCAGAACACAATGTCTGATGTACCTACACTTGCAAAAGCTGAAAAAAGTGTATGTCAAAAATTGAAAAAATCGAAAATTTTCAACTTTCGTTTTACTATAGCTATGCGAGTTTTGATTTTCAGATGAAATGAATATCATTTTCGTTCCTAATGCACCAAGTTACACCAAATATGTGATTTTTAGGTAGGGTCAATTTTTTACTTATCACAACTAAGTTGAACTCTCAGAAATCGTGTCTTAACAAACTTGAACTTACAATTATAGCCTGTCGTGTTGTACTAAGTCGTTGTAGTCTACTATAGACTGTCTTAAAATTTTTGTTAAATAAAATATTCGAACGTGAGTATTTTCGTCATTTCGTCATTATACATGAACTAAAAATTTGATAGTCGAATAACGTCAGTCTACAACAAATTTTTAGAGAAAAAGTTCTGAGTGAAGGATTGGTGTAATTAGAGATATAATTGATTTTTGACGGTTCTTACAGTAAGATTTTTCTTTCAAAATATTGTCGAAGGTTACTTAAATATGCTCACAAATGTCTAGTTCTTTGTGACATGAGATTTAGCAAAAAACCGTAAAACTGCGGAAAAAAATTTTTTCAACTTTTGTTGAGATTCTTTCAAGAAAAACAGACTTTTCTAAGTAACCCGGTCCGAGATGGGAAATTGAGATAGCGCTGAAATTTTTGATTAATTATTGAAAAAAGTAAGATCGCTTGATGAGCTCAGAAACATGAGTGAGAAATCCGCGTTTGCCCATCAAATGAATATTTGAAAAAACTGTGAGGGAATATTGCTCAGAGGCACGCTTTTCACACATTTGGGAGGCGCAGTAATCTTCAATCAAAAATTCCAGTTGTCAGTCGGAAATGTGGAACTAACGGTCGACCAAGCCAGGGCTCAATTTGCAATGTGGGCAATATATTCGTCGCCTTTACTAATGTCGACCGATTTGAGATTAATCGACAAGACTTTTAAAGACATTTTGTTGAACAGAAAAGTTATCGCCGTCAATCAGGACCCTTTGGGGATCATGGGTCGGCTTGTGGTCAATGTAAGCTTGAAAGTTTGATAATTAAGTCATTTTATTACTTGGATAAGTTATTCTGAAATTTTAGCAATCTCGCACTTCACACGTTTCTAATTGATCTGACGCTAGATGCTCATGTCACGGGTGTTTTCAAAGTGAAAATTCCATATAGTGCATTTGACAGTCCAAAAAACTGAGCAATATTGCATGGACATTGTTTATAGACCACCAACGTCGCAGTCTATTTGAAACCAGTAATGCCTTTAAAACGAGATACCAACGACGCGTCATATGCTATTGCAATTCTTAATAGAAATCCGACAGAAATGGTGAAAACTAGAGAAAATCGTAAAAGATAATATATATAGCTCAATTACACTTTTTTTACAGGCCGACATCGGGTTGAAATCGTTCGAAAGTTTAGGCTTAAAAAATAAGCAAGGTTACGACGTGGAGGATTTGTATTCGAACAAAGATTACGGTATCATGTTTCCGACAAGCACCTTCAGTACTACGCTAAATCCTACGAGTATTTTGTTGCTGAAAGCGACCATAATACCATAAATGTTGCTGCGTACCATTGAATGCTACATTTTGAAGTTGTTGTTGTGCGGGAAAGTTATAAAAGTAGAACAACTATTTTAAATCAGATAACAACCCGCTCACTAACTCCACACTAAATTTACACCCGCTTAGCCAGCCCTATTTTACCTCACACCGTTTGCTATTTTTTATTCTTTTTACCCATCGAACTTGCAGTAAATGAACGGGCCGCTTTTCTCCGAACCTGCTTTATCATAAGTGATTCTACTTTGTTAGATCACCAGCCAATTAATTCAATAAATAAAACATAAAAGTTGAGTATCAAAAATAACAAAAAACATCGCTTAATAAAAATGTACAAAATATTAAACGATATCAAAGTTTGTTTCAATAGATGGGCCTTAAACTGAGCTGTAAGCATAGACAATCATTCACGAGTAAAGGGGAATTTTCTTCCACAACCTCTTCCACTGTAACTTTCTTCTCCATCTCAAAATCGGCGTTGTATCTGAAAAACCGTGTTGTTCTCCGAAAAAAGTAGCAAATATACCCACATTTCTACCTTGTTTTCGAAAATGTTTTCGATCCGGCCACTGATCGGATAATTTTCTTGTCGTCTACAATCGACAGTAGATATTCGACGGCTCGACTTTGATCCAAAATAGCATTTGATATTAAAACGACCCGAAAATCGTTTTCGTTGCCGCTGTATCCTTTTGGGTGGATTTTCAACTCCCAGTCCCAAGTTTGGGGTGCAGGAGTGGCGCTAGCTTTTGTAAGAATCTGCAATGTACACAGTTTTGACTGACTATCTGATACATGACATTCATCACATTCCAAGGCATTAGCAATACGAGTTGATCTCTACCCCTTACGAAATAGCATTTTCCGTCGGGTATTTTGATACCGAACGAGTTACAGTGTATGCGTTTGCCCGATGCAAGCCGAGTAACGTTACATAATTCGCTCTTCAGTGACATTATTTATACCAAAATTTGCACAAGACAATCGTATAACAATAGTTAATTTCAGCAATTACGACTGATACATACTTGCAGAAGGTTTCATTTAAAAAAGCACACCAAAACTCAAAAATTACTTCAGATTCATGAACACATCTCGTCGTTACCAATTTTTTGCTGTTCAAACATGGCGGAAATTCAGTCTCGTTATTCAGGCTGAACAAAAAAAAGCGACCGGTACTCACTTTCATACAAAAGGGTGACGCTTTTTTAATGCGGTTTGCTGCCGTCGAAAGATAAAACATCTGGCATAAAAACTTCATAGTTTTAGCCAGATTTCTCGAATATTGACCGACAAGAATCAAAAATACTAAACATTGATTTTTTGCAAATAACAAGAAAAAATTGACAAAAATCAACATGTTTTTCAACGGGAAAAGTAAAATAGATCCAATCATAAGAACCATGTAACAGCTGGAAACTATAAGAGAGCCGTTTTGGTGTGTCCTGCTTTCTGTTTCACCAATAATTTTAATCGTTTTTTGATGTGGTCAGTGACAGAATTGATTTCGATTTGTTTTTTCTTTTTTGCCAATTTCAAAACAAAAGCTCTTGATTTTGGCGAAATTTTTCCCATATTGAAACAAAAAGTGGATGACTTTAAATCACGTGTAAATTACATATCTGGATAATTTTTAAAGTATTATTGGGTAAAAACAGCTTTAGACAGCTTTTTTCACAGTAGGACAACTTTTACATTGGCTTTTCACTACTCTGACTTTTTGAAAAATGACCACTTAGAAATTTCTGTCTGTACAGTAACATTTGGCCCTTGTAACAAAAACAAATAGGGGATTTTAATGCAACAATCTACATTGAAAAAGCTTCATCCATTCGAAAGTTATTAAAGTCAGCACCGGTCGCCTTTTTTGACTCACTGTATATATAACAAGTGGATATTTTAATACATAACATGAACAATATGATAGTTCTCAGACAGAAAGATCTAATTAATTGCATGAATTTGCATCGTGTCTTGGTAGCTGTAGTCAGGCATATGTGGACTTACCCGCGCAACGTTACTCAGCTGGCCTGGGGCTAGTATAGTATAGTATAGTATAGTATAGTATAGTATAGTATAGTATAGTATAGTATAGTATAGTATAGTATAGTATAGTATAGTATAGCATAGCATAGCATAGCATAGTATAGTATGGTATGGTATGGTATGGTATGGTATAGTATAGTATAGTATAGTATAGTATAGTATAGTATAGTATAGTATAGTATAGTATAGTATAGTATAGTATAGTATAGTATAGTATAGTATAGTATAGTATAGTATAGTATAGTATAGTATAGTATAGTATAGTATAGTATAGTATAGTATAGTATAGTATAGTATAGTATAGTATAGTATAGTATAGTACAGTATAGTATAGTATAGTATAGTATAGTATAGTATAGTATAGTATAGTATAGTATAGTATAGTATCCGGATGTTTTGAGTGTATGAATAAAACTGCAGCTTAGCTGCATCTTAATGGTAATGGTATAACATGCCAAAGCCTAAGCAGCAGCTCAGATGGAGCTTAAGTCTACTTGATGAAACTGGGCCCAGAACTTCGGCAGATCAGGAACGAATTTTGGGCCCCTATAACCAAGGTTTGTGTGCCAGCAATCCCACAGGCTGGGGAGGGTTAGTTCAGCAATCCTAAATGAGTAAGGCCCAACGGGAAAAACTATTGGCGTAACTCTACCCAGCTTGCTTTGCACTATCGAACGCACTATGACTTGTCCCATATTAGAATTGATACCGGAAAGTGTTCCCTTATGAGGAGACAGTGATTGTGTTGAAAAATGTTGAAAAATATGCTAATTCATTTGTTAATTCTTCACATGAGTTCTTAGACTTTTTTATGCTTCTCTTTGTACACTATACTGCATTTTGTTTTGCGCATATAAGCTCATGAGCCTCTATCGTCAGTAGAAATTCATAAATTGGGACTATGATTCATTGGTAAACTGTTGGTTTGACGTTTTAAGACCTCACATGTAACAAAACTCATCACTCGTTCAAACTCCAGTGTTGTTATGGCTTACTTTCTCCGAAATTTCCGTAAATTTGGGTATGCCGCCGAAATCTGGTATGCAAATTCGCTTGTCCCAACGAACTTCCGTATAATTGCGCAATAGGAATTGGCTGCCGCTGAACTCGCGACAACCGGATCGACTGGTTAATGGCAAAGCCTGATATTTGTAGGCGGACAATAGCAGGTTGGAGAAAATTTTTGGGAACTGTTCGACGACTTGATGCCGCTCGACTTGAAAAAGTTCGTCGGGTACCATGAGTGGGAATCTGGAAATATTCCTTCCAAATAATGAAACAGATTGAAAGTCACACGAAATTTTACGAGTCATGATATGGCGATCAACTAGTCATATCAAATGGTATCATTTGTTACTGTTTTTCTTTCAAATCGTATTCTTGGTTTTGCTCAAAACTTGTTTTCGGTCGGGTTGCTTGACAACCGATTTTCAGTGACTGTACATCCAACAAGACTTGTTGTACAAAGGACAATTTTAGCCCAGTTTCATAAAAATTTAAATGACACCTGATGGGCAGTTTCGAAAAAAATGTGGAATCGTAGACCTACAGTAAAAAAATTTACCTGATCAACGGCATCAAATTGGACAAATTTTTTTCGGCTGCACCACCCCTCCTTTCCGGGTGAGATGCGGATTCGAACCAACGCATGACGGCTGACCAAAGGGCAAATTCGGATGAAACGCTGATGTCCGAACTTTTCAAAAATTCCGTCAACTGATCTCGATCCAACGACAACCAATCCTTCTCCCAATCTTGGCTACTGATCAAATCTTGGAAACTGGCCGATAAAATCGTTACGCATGTGGTGATGAGTTGCTGAAATTCGGAGTAACCGCATTGATACACATCTGACGAGCAGAGATATGAAGAAGTAAGGCCATGATGGCTCCTCAGTGAAAATCAAAAATCCTCAAAAATTGAGCTTTCAATGTGTAGTTGAATTTTTCAATCATTAACGAGGCACGTTGCACATCAATCGATAATCTTCGCCAGGATCTGATCAAAAACACTATTTTTATATGAAAAGACAAAATGCAGTATAGTGTGCTGTATTTTCACTTCTCAAAGATTTTTCTTAGAGTCGACCTATAGAAATATGGAGCGAAAATGAATTTTCGAGAGAATATTCTGAAAACGTATTGCACCTTCACAGAACCTTACTGTAACAGTCGAAAAAGATTGATTACATTACAGCATTTCGTCGAATGAAAACGAATCGAACCTTCACAAAATTTTCGTGAAACGTCTTATTTCATTACCGTAATTAAATCAAAAAATTCACAATAATAGATGATTGTCGTCAACTAATAACTGTAATTATTACTACCCAATCGAAAAATCAAGTTTTGGAGTTGATTTTTTAAAGAAAAAACTCAAAAATAATTCTTCGACGTGCATTGTTTTTCGTTTGCTTTTTCACCTGATGGAAACATTTCGTCCCGTATTGGAACCAAACGTGAAAAATATCCTTCAACGTTAAGTGCGGTATGATATAATTGACGGCGTAGTCGATGCACACCTGAATGTCATCACAAAAAGACAACGATCAATTACAGCCCATTTACCTTGAATTGAAAATGGCAACGACAACCAAAAAAGTAACTTCAAGTTGACACGCGAAGAAAAGTTAACACGGCGTTCTAAACCTGCCCCCTACCAGTTTTAGCGGCGTGTTAGCAGTAGTCTGTTTGTTAATTTTTTCAATTGTCATGGATATTATTGACATATTGGATGATCTTGATGAAAGTGAATCATATTCGTCACTTTCGGGATAGGGCCAATCCATTTGAGGGCTACGATGACGTTACCTTTAAATCAAGATACAAATTGTCGAAAAATGGTGCCCAAGAATTGATTACGCTTCTCCAGGATCAATTAGAAACTTCTGGTCGAAATCATGCGATTCCTCCAGCACTTCAGCTCATACCTGTAAGAGGTCTGACCAGTTGGGGGGGGGTAAATCCGAAATTTGGGGGGAGGGAGTCGAAAAAAGTAGAAATTTTTCCCAAAAAAGGCTAAAAAACATACACATTTTTGCAAATTTTTTTAATTTTTTCCAAACTGGGGGGGGGGGGTAGGGGGGTTGGGTATATGGTTGGAAAAGTTGGGGGGGGGGGTCCCCCCAACTCCCCCCAAGTACAGGTATGCTTCAGCTTAACACAAAATCCTAAGTTTTATTCATGAAAATTAACTGCTCATCAAATGACTGTTCAAACTCAAATATTACATACTGGAAAAAGCTGGCATTGTTGAAAAACCTTGTTGACATTGACCACAATGTTTATTTTTTTTCCTGTTATATCCTTTTTCATATTAAAAAACATGCTTGAGCTTATTCTGCCACCCTATTACAAAGAAACACGGTGGTAACACGGTGTTGGCTAACACGGACTTAACACGCTATTGTGAATACGAGGTGATACTTGACACGGTGTTAGCTCGAACGCCGTGTTAGCCAACACGGTGTTAAGTCCTAACACCGTGTTGACTTAACACGCGATTGTGAATACGGGCCTAAATTTCTCCACGAAAATGGGAGCTCGAAACATAATGCTTATCTATTTCTGATTTGGATAGAACTATGTCGACGCACAAATACACTATTCAAGTAATTTTGACCATTTGACCAGAGAGAAAGATGTCAGTTCGTTTGTTTGCAGCTCGAGGAAATGAAAATTACTCTAATTAACTACAGTAATAATCTTTTTTATAATTTTTACGGATTGAGCTTAATTTCATCGGTTCGCTGCATCTATCATTTCGAAATAAATTGGCTATTGTATAGTATACAAAAATGTAGAATGGAGGAAAAACTATGTCAAGTAGAGCGTGCGAACATTCATCGAGGCTGTGCCTAGGACTGGAAAGTATATTCAGGGTGATTGACATTTTACATGGAAATTATGATTTCCAATAGCAGACGGAAATGTAATGAAAATTTTGATGAGTCTAGATTGATATTGGAGATAACAGCGAACATAGAGGTAAACTGGGCAAATATCAAAAGCAACATAAAAAGACAACTCAAAGAACCAATATAGCATGGAAATCAGAAAAATTAAATTATTAAAGAGCAAAGAAACAAAGACGGAAAATAGAACCACAACGATATAAGAAATAGCAGGAAAAAACATGTAAGAATTACTAGAGAATCAACAGCACAAGCAAGAGTAACCGCAAAAAAGAACAAGAACGATAAAATTCAAAACAAACAAAACCTAAAAAAATAGCATCAAAACGTCGAGACGACGAATACAGTGAGTGAAATAGCATGAACGAGAGTAAAAAACGAAATGTAGCAAGAAAAAATAATAAAACATAAAATGGAAACAGATCTATCAGTAAAAGATCAGCAACAAATTATAAGTTTAACAAAGTGGGATAAAATCATGGAAAAAATCTCGAAAAATACAGAGGTGAAGAGCAGGATGAACGAGAATATGATGCACTGATGAAGAGTAAAAAAGTAACAACGAACAGTTAAAAAATAACGGAAAAAAAGGAAAGGCGACGTATGGATCTGAGAAAAAAATGAATAACAACATTGAAAAACAACACACACAAGAGGAAAAATAAAATGATCGACGAGTACGATAATAAAGGTGAATCAGGTAATAAGAAAAAACCGAGCAGGAACAAAATTATAGACGAGAAGGGAGAGCAAAATAGGAAAACATAAAAACAACGAAACAAGAAGATAGCAATCAAATCATGGATCAAGTTTAAAGCAAGTGGGTGAATTAAACGAACTTGGAAACTCACCTTCCTCAAACTCGGTACATTATATTTATCAGCCAAGATTAAAAGTGGCAATGCGGTCTCCTGTGAGCACAGGATATGGTTGCAGTACAGAAATCGTAAGAATGCCGGAAACACTTTGGCGCAAACTTTGTCTTCAACTAGCTCTATTTCCTGTAAAAATTAAAACTTCACTTGATACTTATTGAAATTGTATAACAGTAGGTTCAAAAAACGTAAAAACGACTCAATCTCCTCTGTGACTTACTATTCTGCTACAGTTTTCAAGTTTGAATCTCCACAAGTATAACTTGAAAAAGCTTACTGTAGCTTTTTAATCATTTCGACTTACGTTTTACATTTTATCGTTTTGTATTAGCCCATCAAACTCAACAAGTTATTTTTTTAAATTCCTGCGGGTACACCTTTGCCCATTTTGCCGGAAAGGCAGGCTTTAAAGGACTATATGGTCATACAAGTGTTACCTTATATGAGAGGCGCTCTGCGTGCTTTTTGCCGCCAAGTGTAGGCCACATTCCACGGACTAGTTTCTGCCGGACAAAACTGAAATTGTTCGGCTGCCTACCCATAAAAGGAATATGCCCACCTCCCCATTCGCCGCACCTTATCGCCAAGATTCTAACTGTGCTGAGTAGAACCTGGCAATAAGCGTTCTAAGTTTGCCCACACAATTTATCAACCCGGTAACGACGAAAGACTATGTCTTTCTAGACCAGCTGCTGGAAATATCCGGGTTGCACCCGAGATCGAACCTGGTTCTCGGGAGTAGTTGTTGAAGGCGATAACCGCTAGACCAAGACGGCCGTTTTTACAGTTTTCTGATAAACCATTCGTCACGTGAGAGTAAATATTTGTGAGCTTTTTCAATCAACCTTTAACAATTTTTTTGAATGGAAAATCCTACTGTTAGAGCTTTGTGTACTCAATTTAATGGCATATTTGATTTTTGTTCTTTTTCAATTTAGAAGCATTTTGTAAAAAACAAACTATATGACTTAATGCTGTGCGTGATGAAGGACCATCCGAGAGACATGAAGTGACTTCACACTGATCACTCAGATGACGACTCCAAACATCATCGGAATGTTAATCTAACCATTAGATCAAGACAGCCGTCAAACACACAATTTGGTTGACGGCACGATTAGCTTACTTTTTACTGTGGGAATTACTGTATTTACTTACTTTCTTTTCACCATTCCATTGTTGACTAAGCATACGTTCGAAAACTTCACTATGTTTCACCAAAACTAATTTATGAGCATAAAATCTGAAAAAAAACTCGGCTAGAACAAGTCACGAAACACATGACATTTTAAAATTCACAAAAAAACGTTGAATTTTTCGAAAAATTGATATTGACGCTTAAAAGAAACGAACAAATAATATATTCATTGTTTTGAAAAATGTCACTCTTCTTACCGAAAATTCATCTGGCAGCATCTTTTAAGCGTCAATATAGATCAATTTTCATAACGAACTTTCTCAAAATATTGAGCTTACCGTTGTCTGAGCAGATGTCTGCAAATGGAAAAAAGAAGGTTATTCAGTAAGAAAGGACGAAAAAACGAGTCATGGTAGAATTTAAAAATGAAAACACGGACTTTATGTATGCATAAAAAAGGGCAGCAGAAAAACATTTTCAAAAAAAATTTCACGTAATTTCTTGACTGGTACTTCTCTTAACCTGAGGCCCGTTTCTGAACGGTGTCTTAAAACATTGCTGTGTCCTAAGAAAGTGTTCAGAAACGGGGCTCTGATTATGCAACTTCTTACTGTAGTCATACTTTATTATGATCAATTAAAGCCCATGAATGGGGCAGTTTTAGAGTTTTCGTCTTTTCAGCCAAGTTTCAGTTTTTCTATTATCCAACGCAACTAAAGTTCAGTTTTCCAACACAACTACATTCATAAAATCACATAAAAGCATTGAAGGATTCCGCAAAGTTCACGGTGACCAAAATCATTATGTCATGCTTCGCTTCTTGTATTTAGGGTATAGTCAAACATGTTTATTTCGTTGAAAATGTGAGATTTATTCACATAATATAATTACAAAGCAAAAGATTTGAACAGTGATCGCAATTTTATTTGGCATTCGGCATATAAGTTTCCACAATTCTAAAGGTCATGGAGACTCCATGAAACCTAAAAATTTATACCTATTAGTTAAACCAAGAATGTTGTGATCATGTCCGGTCAGTTTCAACTTCCGAAATTTCCAAGTCAATATTTCATACTGCGCATTGATGTCAACTTTTACAAGATTGTAGGAAAATTATAATAGTCTGAAATAAAAGCAATATCATAGATCGTATTTAGTCTGTTTTTATAGAACTGCTTGTAATTAGTAACCGTGGAAAGCATTGACTTCTATTTTCAAGATTTTTTACTGAACTATGTATCACATAGCACCGAAAATTTGTCAGCACACTAAGCTAATCTTCAAAAAATTTTTGAAAAATAATTCTACCATAACGCCTTTGTGTAAACGATTTCGATGACAGTTCTAATTTTTGTTACATTCACAAACATTTTGTAAAAAAAACTTACATAAATATTGATCGTAAAAAATTTGATCACATGTATGAGTGAGAAGATTCAAGTTCGAACATCTCTTCTGATCAATAAATGAACACCCACAGATACTGCAATAATTTTGACATTAGGCGCAAAAAACTGGTTGTATTTTTGCTGCATTTCGATTAGCATAACAAATCTGAGATTACAGTGTTTTGCATTAAATAGAAAAACTATTCTAGTGTTAGAATATTATCGGTTTTCGAAATTCATAAGCTTATCGAGACAAGTCAACAGCACTGAATTGCATTAATTTTCGGTTTTTCGACAGATTTCAGAACAATAAAAAAATCTGATAGGATAACATTTAATTTTAGTTGGAATTTGGTATTTGATTTCACTAAATTGTAGGCAAATTGACCGAAAACAGCGATTTTGCTTCTGACAAGCAGAATGAACTACTGTTGCTGAAAAACCAGGCTTCGATGTTTAGCTATCAAATTTTTACTTTGCAATGTGGAAGTTTTATAGTACAGTGTGAACTCAACAATAGCTGTACCCTGCTTGCAATGAAATCACCCAAACATTAGTGGTTTACTGCAGGCCATTACAGCTCACGATGTATTGTGGTCGAACCAAAGACTTACATTTCATCCCCGACCAATAACGACACATCGCTGCACAAAGAATTATTGAAAAATCTTTCGTAATCACTCAACGCTTCCTTAAAGTCACCGTAACAATCCAATTCCGGCGCGGTAGTTTGTTTATTAGTATTTTTATTACTATTAGCGGAAGTGTTGTTAATAATATTGCTATGAATAATCGAACCATTAGTCATACTACTACCGCCGTTGTTGTCGACATTTTCCGTTGATGAACGAATCATGTTGTTATTATTACTAGCAGTCAGAATCATACCCGAAGACGTTGAAAGGCCCGATGTTGAAGTAGACGAACCGTTGGAAGTCGATTCGTCGAAAATGACGATCGAATTCAAGTTAGAAGAAATTTTATTCATTGATGTCCTACGCACACATGTGATTAAAAGAGAGTAGAATTATGATAATGATAGGTGATTAACTAATGAATCATTAATTAATGTTGACAACATGAATATGGGATTGGGTGCAGAAGGAAAATGATAGGGCACGTTACCGGTTTGGGTGGCCAAAGAGCAGGTTGGCAGAGACATGTGGGTATGTGAAATGCGCAGTGAAGGTTCATAGGATATCACAGATTTTTCTAGTGAAAACTTAGTTATTGTTTTTCACATCATTGATGATGTAAATGAATAGATAAACTAACTTCCACGACCCCATTACTACTACTGTCACATAATGACGCAGTAAGAAATGAATAAAAAATTAAACACAGTGTGATGTTCGAGAGATCGGAGGCATTCATGGAATGTTCTCAGAACTTTCAATGCTAAAGAAATGGACATTGAAACGGTAACAGGAAAGGCACACTTTCTAAAGGCATTCTTGGGGTTACTGTTAAAAGCTCATCAAAAGATTCTACTTGATATTAGGAAGCCATATGCAAAAAAATATACAAAATTGGAGAAATTAACTTTCAATCCGTACATCCTTTCGTCCTTGAAAATCGTACTAACGCCGATATATGCCTACAATTTTCTTCGAGTATGAAGAAACGAGCGTTTTCTTTAAATTTTTGTGGACGAACGTACAAAAGGAGTGAGAGAAAAAAGTCGAAACCACGACCGCAGAAAACTGCGTTTTTCTGCACATATGCAGGTAGAATGCGTTATTCACTACCCTGTGTGACATGAGATAGATCGATTTTCAAACAAACAGACTTCAGGCGCTCGTCGTGCGATTACAGCACAGAGTGCACCGCGTAAGAGCCAGTCTGGTAAAAGTTGCACGCCTATAAAATGATATTTTTACCTTGTGTGTGCAAGTTTCGGGTAAATATTTGAGTTTTAGAAAAAATTTAGAATATTTGTCGGTACACTGAATTTACTGAATGAACGAAATGGTGGAATAAATAAACGAGCAATAAAAAACTGGTCGTGAATTACTTAATTTGTGAAAATATGACTCATGTGTTTGGCTGAATATCAACAACAATCGCATACAATCGATAACAGTCTAAGACTAGTCGATCTACTACTCATGTCGTGCTGCTGCAATTTGAGATCAGAATAGATGAAGTGTCAGAAAAACAGAATCGGAATCACAAATGGGGATGTTAAACTGCCGAGTCAAAAAAAAACTCTGAAACTAACTCATGGTTGAACAATAGAATTTTTATTCTATAATCTCTTCCTACCATACTGCTACAAATGCTACCGCTACTACACTGCTATTACTACTGGTACTGCTGCTACTGTTACTACGACTGCAGTCAATGGGGTGCCGTGGGATTACTTACAGCTTCATAACAGGGGTGTCGTGGGCGCCGTGGGATTACTTACAGCTTCAGGGGTGCCGTGGGATTACTTACAGCTTCATAACAGTATGGTATTGTTGGTATAGTCCATATAATTAAAAATGAGACTCAGAACTCGGAGAAATGCTTCTGTAGATCAAAAACTGTGATACATGGATATCTTTTTTTCTCAAGTTGTAGACCTATTGTCGAAGGGCATCCTGGATGGTGCTGGAGCTGTCCCACCACTGGCCAATGTCGGAGTAAGTGCAACCATCCCAACCAGGCCTCAACAAAGGTTGCTGGGTTCGGAACCCGTTCCTTGGAGCAACAGGAAGGCCCTTGGTACGGTCACCTATATGGAATTAGATATCTGTATGCCCTCGGCTCACCTTTCTGCAACTTGTGGGAGACTCTGAACTTAGTTCTAACCCTGACACTAACTGGACTATCCGAGAGAGTGCCTGGGGAAAGTTCCTTAGGTGTTCTGTTATATTTCCAGGGAATGCTTGTGAACGAGAAGATTATTATTATTAAAGCCAAACAACAAAACGAAAACGGGTAACAAAACATTGGAAATGCTAAACGATGCAGGCGCCCGCACATGCAAAAATAATATTAATAAATGTTAATGGATGGAAACCACTACTCAAAACGTCCCTGTGTGACAGGACCATCAAGAAAATAATACAAGCGAGTAAAATGGAATAACACAAACCGTCTTGACATATTTGTTTGCCTAATGAAAAGTCAACTCACTTCAACTACAAAGAACATTAGAAATAAAATGACTAATGATAGAGGAGCAAAGGTCAGGGGAATTGACCCTCTGACACGTGTACTTACTCATACTTGCTTTTTTTCAGGATGAAATATTTCCGCCAATAATCGTCTATGTAGCTGTAGAAGTCACAACCGACTTACATTCCGCTCCTGGTGCAAAGTGGACGATGTCAATGGGAAGGATAGACAGCAAACAGCAGTACGGCGGCTTCCCCATCCAACAAAGGTCTTCCTCCATCGAGAATCCGGACTACATATCACTGCTTAAATGGGACCAAGGAATTGATTGGCCGGGGTGCGACCAGAATGGCCAGCGAAAGAAGTAAATTGTTTGTGAAACTCTGACCTCACTCCTTCTGAGCTCAGTATATAAGTATTATTTCATATTCAGTTGTGTTATCAGGTGCCTTATATTTTGATCAGTACCTTGGAAAATTGCCTTATTTTTTCACTTTTCTTTTCTTTCATATTCGATTTGGGAAAATCCTGTATAAAATTTTGCAAGGTGGGTGAATTTATATCCCTTTCCCTTTTGATTTAAAATTTTCCATAAACGTACTTAAAGGCATTATTTGCGTTTCGCCATTCAAAAATACATTTAAATGTTCAAAATTATTTTTTAATTCAAATTTCACCTAATAACAAACCGTGTTGAGATTTATTTTTATCTTATAATTACACAAACTCCTCTAATACAAATACCATATTTCTTGGTTCAAAATCTAGATAGCCAAAGAATCAGATGATTTGGCTTTGCTAGCGTTTCTTCTCCCTGAGGGTAGGACCTAAAAAAGGCATTAGGGGATCAGTGTCAAGCCAGGGGAGGGCAGGAGGACAGTCTGGTGGAAATTTTTGTTAAACAGGCCTACTACCACCCAAAATAACTTCCCTCCAGAGGGGACAAAGACAAAGGCCGAAATTCGAGTCGTCAGTGACAAGTGGTAGGTAGCCTGGTGCTATACAATAGGCAACTGTGGGGTTTTCCAGCGATTTTTCTTTTATTATTATTCGGTGCCTGGCGATTTTAGCATTGTTCAAACAGACAATTTTGTACTTTATTTTTTACAGATCCAAGTGCTGTGAATGGGGGCAGCATTCGTCACAATTGGCCCGTATTCGGCCAACAATTTTATATTTTTGTATTTTCTCTATTGCCGACATGCTGATGTCGAGGACATTATTGTTTTGTTGGAACTGGCACTCTCGGGGGACCTCCTGACTTTCCCTTCACTGGTGGGAAAGTCTTGCCTTTGGGGGAGGGATGCTACCGGGTCAATTCTTCTGACATATGGTCTTCCATCAATATTCATTTTATTTCTAAAGTTCTTGATAAGTTAAAGTGAGTTGACTTTTCATTAGGTAAACAAGTATGTCAAGACGGTTTGTGTTATTCCTTTTTTGGTATAAAAATGAATAGCAAGCGAAATTTTGCATAGTATTGAAAAAATATTATTTGACTTTTTTTTAGGTTATTCAGTAGAGATATAACTGTCCAGATTGTGCGTAGCTCTAACGCTGGGCCGTTTTTCCATCCCACGTTTTGTATAGTCCCTTGTATTATTTTTTTGACGGTCCCGTTACATAATGTTTGAACTCCCGTTACATAATGTTTGAACGTTTGGACAAGTGGTTTCGGTCCATTAAGGTTTGTTAATATTATTTTTGCGTGTGCGGGCGTCCACATCGTTTAACATTTCCTACGTTTTGTTATCCATTTTCGTTTTGTTGTTTGGCTTTAATAATAATAATCCTCTTGTTTACAAGCATTCCCTGGCAATATAACGGAACACCTACGGAACTTTCCCGAGGCGCTCTCTCGGATAGTCCAGTTAGTGTCAAGGTTAGAAGTAAGTTCGGAGTTTTCCACGAGTCGCAGAAAGATAAGCCGAGGTCATGCAGACTGCTAATGCCACACTATCTGCTATACAGTCAGTTTGCAAAAAAAGTGTCGGCGAATATAGGTTGTTCTTTCTCGCAAGTCTCATTCAGAAAAAAGACTATAATTCACTTTAAAATACATAAAAAGATAGAAATTTCTGAAGAGTATCGCTTCTGATGAGTTTTCTTACAGTAAGCGATCTGTCCACTGTCATTTGTTACTCCAATTTCTAGAAAATTTAGTTATCAGCCATATTCGTCAATTGTCATTTAAGCCCTATTCAATAAATGATCTTCCCGATTGAAAATTAGACGGAATATACAGGGAAGATCTGACTTCGTTCGTTTTGAAATGATTTGCAGCAATCCCATGGAAGTAGTTCAACAAAAAAAAGTGGCAGCTTATTGCTGTTAATGACCAAAAAAAATTTATCGTTCTTGAGCAGAGCAGCTGAAGATTTCCTCCATCAACCTCGTTGAATGATCAAAATTTCTCGAGTGACACTCAAATATCGAACACAGCTCTATCCAAATCAAAAATGGTTAGGAAATATGGTATTTCTGTGATTTTGGCCCTCCTATTGCGGAAAAATTTATCGTTTTTCCACGGTATAAAGTTTTCCACTCAGTGAAAATTGGATATCATGCTGAAACAACTTTTTTGGTTCGCGCTGCGTCTGTCATTTCAAAGAAAACGGACTTTACTTGCCGAACTGTTGTTCTTTTTCTGATAATCCATTGTAAAAGTACTGTTTTATTTAGAATTATATTTTCTGTTTCTGATTCTGTCGATACATTATACCTTTTGTTGGAGAGCTGCTGACATGGATAAGAAATCTGTCTAAATCTGCCTTAAATTATACTCCATTCATTTACAAATAAGCCTGGGAATACAAAGCATGAGTATCTTCTTTTCTTTCCGAAGCCCATTTTAAAAATTGAATTATAGGTCTTTGTTTAAAACTGATCTCACTGAGCGATTTTATTTAAGAATTTACCTGGGTCTTTGCTTCGACTTTGTCAGTCTTCTAAAATCTGTTAAATACTATTTCTATTTTATTGTAATGTTTACATTATTTCGATTTCTATTTATTTTTATACTTTATGTTTATATATTCTTACATTTATAATATTTATATATTTTCTATATTTATATCATTTTTATATTTTTTCGTCAAAAATTTCAAAACTGAATGGCTTCACAATTAAGCCACACACGGTCAGGTCTTATACTACAGTAATTTTGGTTTCAAACTCAGAACCTTAGATAGCTCTATTTATCGAAAAGTACTGCTGTTAGGCGCGCCGTTCATCCTACTATAGTCCATTTATTTTCAAATGAGTCTCGGAAAGCAAAATAATCTGTAGAAATCGGTGATCAGACAATAAACCTGCATCGTAGGCCGAATTTTTTTAGTTTGTTCGCCTAACCGTTACAGTCCTCAATTGTCACAGTCAGCTCGATAAAAAAGGTGTCCGTATACACAGGTTGTTTATTATTTGCGTGACCATCTTTCTGCGCGCCGAGGCTCATTTGTAGAGGACAGAATCACTGAAATTAGATTTTTTGGTTCAACAGCATGGCAGACTCCTCGACAAACGGAAAAGTAAGTTCAGCTGGAAACGCAATTTTACTGGAGTGGAAATCTTTATAATGTAGCCAAGACTCTAAATTCCTCTTCGGCCATAAGCGAAAATTGCAGAAAAGAAATCGCGCTTATGCACGACCCCATATCGATAGAACCATGTTCAGAAAAATTTTCACAGGTAGGTTGCTGCTCGTGGACGGGAAGATTTTTCGATTGGCTAAAAAGGAGTTATTTTTTCATTATGAACTCCCTTTCACCGGTTCGCTGCTGCCATTCATCCAAAATAAACACTGTTCGTTCAGTCTTCAGACGGTGATGACAACGTCATATTTAATTTTCCATAATAGATTTGTGTATTGACCACTGCAAATTTGATTTCGATAAGTTTTGTCAAGCGGTATTAACCATCACTATTGACGTTTGCGTTCTGAGGGTGCTTTTTTATAATGCTCTCAAATCGAAAATTGACAATAAAAATTTCGTATAAATGCTAAAAAATTGCCAAAGGATTTACAAGCAAGCCCAACTTATCAAATAGAACTTTCCACGTCACTTTCATTATTAAGCATTGTCCAGGACTGATAAATAAACAAGCTCATAATTTTAATAGCCTGGTCAAATCTTCAGAATTTTTCGAAAACTTTGTTTGGGTGTCACTATAATGTGATCTAAATGAAAAGTAGTTGAGCATATGGTTGCTTCTACGTTTTTGTGTCATCGTCGCTGTGACAAATTTTAACGATTTTTCTACTCTAAAAACTTTTCAACGCTGTGGAAATTTCGTGTAAAGTTAAACTTTCTTTTTAATTATCGCTGCGACAATCATTCCAAAGTAAACGGACTATAGCTCTATGAAAAATTGAATATGTGTCTAACACTGTAGTCTGTTTTTATTGAAATGCTTCTAAATCACAGAAGTAGAAAGCAAATACTATTTTACAATCCACGGATTTTTTCTAAATCATAAGTCCAATATGAGTGAAACTTTGTGGGCATACTCAATTAACCCGTATCAATTTTTAAATTAAAATTCTTATTGTAAAAGCTGTTTGTTAACGATTTGGAGCACAGTACTATAGCCTGTTTTTCTTGAAATGCTTCTAAATAATGAAAGTGGAAAGCAAGTAGTATTTCAGATTTTCACGATTTTCTGATAAACAATAATATCATGGGACTGAAAAGTTATGAGTATACTGGCCTAACCTCTAACAATTTTTCGAGTGAAAAATTTTACGGTTAGAGGTATATGTAAACGATTTTGACGACAGCTCAATTCGTGTCACTTTTCTATTTGGAAGCATTGTATAAAAAACAGGCAATATTTTGTTTCATTTCTCAATTTAGAAGCATTTTGTAAAAAACATACTACAGGTCGAATTTCTCAGAAAGTGCATCTCAGTACATAGTTTTGAACTTCGATGAAGCTCAAGAACACATAGATAGAAAATGATCCGATATCAGATCACCTTGATGTGAGAAACTTTGTTTATGTTCACTAGGTTTATACAACGTGATTTTCCATTTGTTCATATATCTGTCACATACTTTTAAAAATTTTGATACCACTCTTAAAAAATCGCTACCGGGATGCACAACATTTTTTTCAAGATGCATCGCAGAAAAATCAGGATGTAGAGTTTTTCGATGTTCGAGTTTTTTTCTAGTGAATCGCGATTTTTCCAAGCGCATCGCATCTTTTCAAGATTATCCTGGAAGACAATCAACATCCCGTCGTGAAAAAGTCAAGAAACCATCTTGAAAAAAAATCGAGATCTCATCTAAAAAAATGATGATTTTCTACACATCAAAGGATAAAAATTTAATCTAGAATTTGATACGTCTCCTATATTTATATTTACGGGAAGCCTTCAAAGTGAATTTCTGAGGTCAGGATCTGCTGGCGTAATGAGCCTTTGGTTTTAGAAAATTTTACGTTGGGTATCAAAGGGGATATTATTTTGCATAGGGAATCCGATGGACATATTGGTTTTTCATAAAAATTTTTATTTTTCTAGATTTTTCAGAAAAACGTCAAAAATGCTTGTTTTTCACCCAAAATACAGTAATTCCAGGAAATAATCAAAATTTTGGACTTCATCAATTTTTGGACTTTGTCGGTCATGAATATTCCCAACCTGCTCAGAAGCCCGACAAAGAAACGAAAATTTGAATCCTTTTCCGAAATTACTGCATTTTGGGTGGAAAAAAACCTGTTGTCGTGTTTTTTTAAACTCGAGAAATAAAATTTTTTATGAAAAGCCATCCGATTCCCGTGCAAAAATACCCCTATCCCTCGTCTCCCCCGTAAAATTGAAGGGCGCCCTCTGCCAACAATCTGTGACCTCAGAAATCCATTCTGAATGCTTCCCGTATATATGATCATAGGAGGCGGAGCAACGCCTTTGATTGGCTAGTTTAAGAAATTTTTATCCTTTGATGTACCGCCCTGGGATCTTGAGTTTTTTTCAAGATGACATCTTGATTTTTTTCAAAATTACGTCTTGATTTTTTCAAGATTATCTTGAAAAAATGCGATGCACTGGAAAAGAAAGTCCGAACATCAAAAACTCTTACATCTTTATTTTTTACGATGCATTCTGGAATTTTCGCCAAGCATCTTGAAATTTTTGAGATGCATCTTGAAGATGTTGTGCATCATGTTCGAAGGTAACGATTTTTTTTCAGGCGGCGCGTTTCGTATTCCACAAAAATTAGAATGTTAAAAAGCATTTAAAAGAAAAAAATGAGAAAAAAGATTTCGGCATACGATGCAGGTTCCAGGGACTGTCTTGCGCTCCCGTAATCATTGAAAATAAATGGACTATGACATACTCAACCAGTTCTAGTTCTATTTTTTTGAATGAAAAAATTCTACTGTAAAAGTTCTGCGTGGAGTGGACTATTTCGCTGACTACTGATTGAACCCACCTCTATTTTGGCACAGCTGGGCCAAGGACCCCCATGCCACCCCTTTTTACTGACTGAGTGTGTCAGAATAGCACCTTGGTACACCTTGCTCTTGCCTCCACTGGTGACCTAGCGGGCCTCATTGCATCACAGTGATTGGAATCCCGGCCACCAGCTGTATATAATGCTCCTGGAGAGTACCTGTTCTGTTCAAAACCTGAGCTCCCGTTTTGGGCATGGTTGTAAAGTATATGCAAATGTCGTCCCGCACGGAACCTCCTGTAGAGTCATCACACTGTACAGAAATCGCAATTGCTACTAGTGAGTGAGGCCGGTTGCATAGTAGCACAGCCCCTTTACGTAATCAGGTGTGTAAACTAATTTTGTCCCTATTTATCCCAACCTTAAGTTTACTTTAAGTTGTCCACCTTTACTTATCTTTTAAGCCACTCCATGCACTACTCCTGGTGAGTAGGACTTTTCCGGTTACGAGTTCTCCCAAATCCAAGGTTGTGTGAACTAGTACCTATAGGTTAGCCTCCAAATAAAATCCCTTTTGAGTGGGTTTATCCATCCATATGAGTCCCCTCCTTTTTCTTCGGCTGGGAAACCGCCATTTCTTTCAAACTTTTCCCTATTTTTTCATTCAAATTATTGGGTCCAGGCCCCATTTTTTTCAATTGGTTGGGACTTAATCAGTTCCCCCACAATAAGCTACTCAAATAAGTACACAGGTGACCAGATAAATCCCCTTCTGTGTCAACCTAATTTACACCTGCCGAGTTCTGAGTGCTACAACCATGTTCTTTTTTAGCCCCATTAAGGAGTGGTCACTAGTTGTTATTTCAAAGAACAAGCCATTAACACCTCAAAATGCTGTCGCAAAAACAGTCAAGAACCTCCCCCACACCATTCCTGCCATCTCAGTACTAAGTTTAAGTGGACCAGTGAGCCTACCTCTATTCAATTTGATAGGATAGCTTCACAGGCTTGTAAATCAGTCTTAGACACCCTACGGGAAGAGGAGTTCTCAGACATAAAGTCAGAAGTTGATCTCCCATCACAGATTGAAAACAAGGTACAAGCTGCATTTGAGAATGCCCTTGGACCTCTCAACCAAAAGTTGGAGGCTATGAGTGGTTGGAGGCACCCTCCCATGTCCAGCTTTATGGCCCGTTGTGCCTTTGTGGGTGCTTTTGGTGAGTCTATAACCCATTTTATATCCCTCTTGACCCGTTTCTTTACACTTCAAGGTGTAAGCCAAACCGATCATGCATATAAAATCAAGTTTTTGGAGTCTTGCCTTACAGGTCCTGCTCTTGCATCCTACCGGGACTTGAGCAGTGGTACTCCACAGCCTACCCACTACGAAGAGTTTACGGCTTTCCTATGGAAAGACTTTCTGGTAGGGCATGACTCAGATTTGGATCAGCAGCTGATCCAAGATCCCCTGCAGAACTGGACTGAGTCAGCTATAGTCTATCTTGAGCGCCTCAAGAGATTATCCAGGGTGGCTTATCCCGATCTCGTGACTGACATCAGAGATTCTATTATAAAACCCATATTCCTGAGGGGACTGAGACCAGTCCTCCAAGATAGTATCAAGTTGAGGGAGTTTACAACTCTTGAGGATACTCTTAAGGCAGCCTGTTACACAGAATCCGAGATTTTTCGGGATGAGATTCGGTATACTGCACCATCTAATGGTGTATTCTCTTCAGAACAAAAGCCAGCAGGATTCAATCCCCTCATGCCGATCCAAAAGAGCAATGCTCAATCCTCATCATTGACTCAGTCCAATGAAATCCGGTGACTTCAAAACGAAATGGTGAGGCTCACGGCCCACATTGCAAAGCTAACGACCCAGCAACAATTGCTGACTTCACAATATCTGACGCCGCCTGCACAGCCATCAGTGCAAGTTCAGAACGTGGCCAACTGCCTGTTGGCAGCACATCTTCAGATGTGCTCCTTCCATGGACATTGCACACATAGCGACATCAGTTGTCGGGCCAAATGTCCCAACAGTGCCAGCCCCAGCAACACTGCAGCAGCCAACACCAGTTGTTGCTATTTTTGTCGAACGCGGGCACACCCGACTGAATGATGCGACAGACCCTGTCCGCATTGCCATCAAATAGGAGTGCACCAGGCCAATGCTTGCCCAAATCACAATCTGATGAATTATGGTGAGAATGACTATGTTAATTCCGGTTACTCTCCCCAGCAGACAAATGGGTATACTCGATGATATGCTAATCCACCTCCTAACCTGATGGGGAACCAATATGGGCAACCCCCATGTCACAATAATGCCATTGGGGCTACCAAAGATCTTCCTCACCCAGATCTCTTTGATCTGGATGATGAAGTGCTTGCTGAACACCTGGCGACTCCTTTACAACAGTGTTATCCTGTCTGGGTAATCAGTATTGGGTTTTCAGCTGCCTCAATGGTTTTGGTGCCGGCAACAACACCTGCCCTACCACTGCGGCCACGGAGATATGCGAGGCCAAAAATGACTGGCAACATCAGCGTGGTCGCATCTACGTTTTGCAATGCAAAACAACTAGTTTGGAAGTTCTCATTAAAAGACATTCATATGTTTAGCATAGAGAGTGAAACTCAACCCAATGCTCAACGTACTCCAACTGGAAAATGTCTATGTGACCATACACATCTTCTGCACTGATTTCCGCTGCAGAAATTAGCTTGGGCGTCGTTAGCTCCACCCAGGTCATACTGTAGGTCTACTAGGTCCTTAAAAGGGCCTGTTTCATTAGTTTTTTGTCTTCTTTTGGGCTCTCCAACTTCACTTTCTGTCTTAGCTCCACATTTGTCGTCGAATTTTCATTATTATATTGTATTGCGTCCACCGCCCTACAGTACACCAATAATTTTGCATATGTTTATTGTGTCCACTGTGTCCGCCCCCTGACTCTCACTCAGGAATATACCCATCGCCCCTTAGGGCCTAGTTACTCCGGCCCTTATGTTTGTGGACCCTTTGTGCATCGCCCGCCCACCTTTCAAGCTAACCCACCACGCCGAACTAACCGGATCATTGCCGCTCCCCGTTCCCGCCGACTGATACCTGTGAATCAACAGGGACCCATCACCCTCGCACCGAATCGTATTTGAGAACAGGACTAGGTAAGTCTTCTCAGGGGATTATTGTTGTTGAGGGTGTATTTTGGGGAACCCTTTCCTAAATCGGTTTTCCCTTGAGATTCCCCTCAGTTAGAGGAGCCCTTGTACCTTTTGGATTAGGGTCAAAAAGGGGATTTAGGTTTACAATCAGGTCCCCTATATCAGGTCATTCAACAAATGACCTTGTTCATCGTTCATACTGAATGGGACCAGGGATTGGCACCTCCGACCTGGCGGCGTTATCCATTACTCTACAGCAGAACCCCAGGACAGCACCAGAGTACCCTATAGGCCTACCTATAGCCTGTACTAGCTGGGTCAGATTCCTGAGACAGAATCCATGAGCCACCCAACAGGGTCACAGCATGTCACTCACAGTGACATGGCCATATTTTCTATCAGTATGGCATGGATTCCTCCATCAATGTGACTGTCCCAATTTCGTTTAATGTGACATGGCTCCTATTTTACTTAACGTGACACTAAACTCGAGCTCGGTTTTAACTGTTAAACCTGAGGTTTAGCTAAACTCGACATCAGGTTTAACTTTTAGCAGTTGCAGCAAACATCTGGAGCTCGGGTTCAGAAAAAAAACCTGAGATTTAACTCGAGCTCGGTCACAATTAAGTAAACAACATACATGCACATCATAGAAATTCTGCTGGGGGTCAGCCAGGATAAGGGGTGGAATACAAAATTTTTTTAAATTCTTGATGATGAAAAGAAAAATCTCAGAAAGTCTTTTAACATACAAGCATTATATTCTTCAAGCCATATTAGTCAGATATGTGAAATTATTCGCATAGACATCACTTTTTAAAGTTTTCGTGTTACTTTTTATGAATCAAGTTTGATTTGTTTAGAAAAATTCTCAAACTACAGCATCATTTCCATTTTTATGACGACTTCCTCTTCTCTCTTGCTGATTTTCCTTCGCCATCTTCTCAATCATTGCTGGAAAAATCAAATCTGCTAAGGGTCAGCAAGAATCTGCTGGGGGTCAACCCCCCAAACCCCCCCCCCCACGTGCATGTATGGTAAACAACACTTTTCTTTAGAAATAAAAACGGGCCACTCTGCACACTTTCTGCATTGTATGCACCATATAGCCATAAAGTCAGTTTGTTGTGTCCACTTTTTGCCGAAGAAGGGAAACCCTACGGGTTTTTTTCCAATTGCGGTTGCGTGAACTCTGTTTGAAGCATCGCAACATTCTTGATTCTGTGCTCTGTAATCCAGAAACCGCAAAGAAGAAGGAATTGCAATGGAGAAGTATAGCGGATAATGTCAAGGGGATTATTTCTATCTCGAAAAACCCTGTCTCACTCCATATTTCGATTACGTAATTGCAGACGCAAAAAATTCATTCTTATTGCTTATGATGCATAAACAACGAAAAAGAAACCAACTATTGTATGCAACTCTTGCATAACAAACGGGGAAAAAACACGACAACACACAAATTTAAGTAACACTCAGACTTAAACCTGCTACCGACCAAGTTTAAAGGCCCTGTCATACTTCGCCGCGCCGTGCCGGTTGTCCTATTCATACTAACAAGCGGCGCCGCGCGGTACCGCGTGGTGGCTTGTCATACTTCGCCGCGCGGTACCGCGCGGCGCCGTACGGCGCCACTTTTTTACTTTTGGATTTTGCTCTTCTCAAAAAATGTGTATTGGTTCAGTTGAAACCTGATGGGGCGCCGCGCGGCGGCGCAAAAATTACAAAAACCTATTCATACTTCAAAGGCGGTACCGCGCGGCGCCGCTTTTTAGTATGAATAGAACAACCGGCCGCGTGGTGCCGCCCGGTGAAGTATGACAGGGCCTTGACTATTCTATTGCGCTAAACCTGAGCTCGGATTTAAAAATTGGCAAAAATTTTCATGCAACCCAGAATGAGCTTGAGTCAAACCCGAGCTCGGGTTTATCTTGAGCTCGGGTTTATCTCGAGCTCAAGTTTAACTCCACCGTCATGCAACCCCTAAACCTGAGCTCAGACTTAAAACGGTCGGGTTTAGCTCGAGCTCGAGTTTAGCTGCTTTGATGCAACCGGCCCCAGTTCTGCCATTAATACAGGTATGCCGCCATGGTTTCAAATTGTGTATAAAGCCAATGCATAAGGTTCTTCAGAGTCGCTAAAATCGTCTCGAAATTCATCAATGCCGCACCATGTCATGAGCTACATGGCCAATAAAGGGACGGAAACCAAATTCAATTTTTTTGTATGGGCAAATTTTCTATTACTGTATGTACTGTTTAGTGTGACTCCGATGTTCACGGACGCCATAAGTTTCAAAATATGAGTTGATTGTTCTATAATCTGTTTTTCTCGAAATGCTTCTAAATAATGATAGTGGAAAGCAAGTACTATTCCATATTTATATGGTTTTTTGCTGAACCATATGTCACAACGAGATGCAAATTTGTGCGCTTACGCAACCAACCGTTAGCAATTTTTCGAGCAAAAAATTTTACTGCAAAAGCTTCGTGTGAAAGATTTTGACGATAGTACTGATTTTTGCCATTCTTCAATTTAGAAGCATTTATAAAAAACAGACTATAGTTACATAATTTACATTTTCCAGTTTCCATAGATCAGGTCGCATGGCGATTCTTCTCTGTTTCTTTAACGACAGTAATAAGATATGACCTTTGATAAAGACTATGACCGAACAAACAAAACTTAATCTACACCAAATGGGTGTCTAAATATGCCGCAAATGAAACAGAACGTCAACATGGAAAATCGAGTTTTTGTCTCTTATAAAGACTGCTAATATTGTTTTCCTGCTGATAAGTCGTCTTTCATCGAAAAGTGGAATTTTTCAGGTCAGTTATACGATTTGAGGCACTTACGATTAGCAGTTCGTTGTCGAAAATTTTTTTAGGATGATTTGTCAGGGATTTGTCCACGATGCTGCTCTGGAATTTTTCGCTGGGTGGATTGGAGGTGAGTTCATTCAGAAGGAACTGTCATGAGCAGCTGATGTGCCTTATCGAGTCCTCATAAAAGGTGGTACAAGAAAATAACGGGGTTTTCTAAGCGAAGAAAAAAGAAGATTCATGCCATAAGTCTACAACATATACTTAACTCGACCTTGGTTCCTGCTTAATAACTCAGTCAATATTGGTTGGTAGACAGTAAATGCGGAAAAACGTTAGCTCAATGACAACAAAAAGTTAGCTCAAGGCTAGCTAAAAGGTTGATTGCTCAACAAAAATGCAGAAAAAAATTTTGCTAGGACAACAAAAGACATGTCACAAATACAACCCTTAAGCATATGAAATCAACAAAACTTGTGTCCCGAAGTTAATATTTATGTCCAAAATAAAATTTTTTTATGCAAATTGTTTCGAAATTTAAGACAGTATAACCATAAAACCCACAGTTTATCCATTTTTCATCAAAATTTTTATGGTTTGATAGTTTTACAAGTTATAATTATAAAATTTTACGCAAATTTGTAATATTTTCTATGTAAAAAACTGTAAACCATCGATACTAAAAACTTGATGCAGTAAGAAGACCTGTAAAAAGATAGCTCACGGTCAGCTGAAACGTTGACTAGTCAATAAAAAATATAGAAAAAGTTTTTCTAGTACAACAAAGGGATTGTCCCAAATCAACGTTCAAGCATATGAAATCAACAAATCTCGTCGTCCAAATGAACAAAGTTGTGTCCCAAATATTGCGAAATTTTAAAACATTAAACCATAAAACCCAGGTAGCTTATTCATTTGGCTTCTACAATTTTTTCAGATTGTAAAATTCTAAAATTTTATGCAAACTTGTATTATTTTTCAGGTAAAAAACCATTAAACTGTTGATACCGAAAACTCGATACATTAAAAACACTTGTAGAAGGTTGGCTCATGGTCAACTAAAAAAAGTTAAATAATAAAAATGCAGAATATTTTTTGCATAACAACAAAAGTCATGTCCATAATTTAAGAGACAATGCCTGAGAAAATTCAGCTTCTCATACAGAGAGTTGTCATAAGTAAAAAATTATCCCTACCTGAAAATCGCACATTTGGTGTAACCTGATGCGCTAGGAACCAAAATGATATTCATTTTGTCTGAAAATCAAAACTCGCATATCTACAGTAAGACAAAAGTTGACAATTTTCGATTTTTGACATACACTTCTTTCAACTTTTGCAGGTTTAGGTACGTCAGACATGGTGTTTTGAGAATTTATCCAACATTGGGCCAATCGATGAGCCACAATTTAATGTAAGATTTATTAGTGTAAAGTATGTATCAAGAATAGAGTGGGGCTCGAAACGTCAAATTTTGAGAGCAAAAATTGTCATTTTTTCACAAAAATCACTTTATCTACCATTAAAGGTCAGAAACACCAAAAAATTCCATATACATTGCTTAGTTTACGATGTCTTCTACCTGCTGAAAAAAAATTTACGGAGATTCATGTACTGCCAGAGAGGGGCAAGACGGAGTATGAATACCATCTGATAATAAAATTTTCTGATAATTGTGACCTTTATGGTGAGAGAATCAAAACTTGATACATTTCAAAAATGAAACATTAGAACAAATTTTGTATGCTAAGTATTAGCGTAATGCTCACATTGCATAACAAATAAGGTTCGCATAGCTAGAGTATGTCAAAGTTGGGAATCTTCACATTTTTGGCATTTTTCGATCTTTTTACGAGAGTTAAGGTGTATTCGCCTAGCCATGACCTAGCTTTATGGTTGAACATTTACAGGTGCTAAATGCAATGCTGTATAATGTGGTATAAAAATTTGTTTCCTATTTTACATTTTAAACTTTTCAACAAGATTTGAAATGTTGAATATAAGAAGACAAAAATGGTTGAAAAGCTTATTGTTTCCACAGAAATGACTGTTACTACTGCTAAAGTTCAAAAGAACCGCAAACTTCCTCATGCAGTGGATCGTTCATGATGTCTTCTAGTTGCTGACAAAAAATGATATAACTTCATATACTGTTATGGGGTAAAATCTACAAAAAACAGCAAACTATTTTAGTTGATAAATTTTGATTTTCAGTTCTTGATAAAAAAGTTGGCTTTTCTCGAAATTTTATGTTTCAGGTTACATGATGTTAAAGCATTGGGAGTGGACATAAAGAAAAAAACAAAGCATCAGACTTGAAGGAGTTGCTTTGGAATAAATAACTTCCCATATTTAAATTCGGGTCATAGCTGGGAATATTTCATAGCTTCTGCTTCATCTTCCTCACATAGATCGTTTGCTCCAATACAATAGTAGTAGGCCCTTTGGTCTTCAGGAAGGTGACTTGCTTCTAACGACCAGCCGGAAACGTGCAACTTGTTGCACTGTTAGTTCATCTTTGGAAACTATACATTTTTGTGCATCAGTCTGAATATCATTTCAGGGTCAAACTCTTGTTTGAGACAATGATTTTCATCAAACTTTCTTGGCAGAAACTTCTTTTGCTGTGGCATGGGCGTTTTACATATTCTTTGACTTTTGAAGACTCATACCTATCCTACAATATTGGTGCCACCTGTAGTATAGAAATCTTGTAATGCTCCTTGAGGATGTTGGATTAATAGTGTCAAACGGACTGCTTCATCATACATGCGCCAACCCAAGAGAATTTATTCAATGTGGAATTGCAGTGGAGTCAAAGGTACAATCGTTAACCAAAGTTGACTCAAATATTCTGCATTTTAAAAGAGGTATAGGCACTTGAAAGTCAACTAATGTGTAAAACGTTCAAACAGCAGAAAAAATGATGAAGGAATTCATTTAAAACAAAAGCTTGATGCTGAAATGATCACCGGAATTATGTGTCAAAATTGAGGTTTCAAATGAGGAGTTTTCAACAGTGCAACAAGTTGCAGGTTTCTGGTCATGAAAAAAAGTTCAGTCGTCTTCCTGAACACAGAGAAACCTACTACTGTCTTACTGAAGCAGATGATTTAGGCGAGGAATATGAAGCAGAAGATATGAAAGGCCCAACACTATATGACCCAAAGTAATTTCTTAGAAGCCTATATTCTTCAAAAGTTTGTAAAGCATTTCTCTTCTGTTTATGTCCATTCCCAATTCTCAGCTATCCTTTAATCTGAAACATAAAATTTCAAGAGAATCTAATTTTTGAATTTCGAATCAAATCAAACTTCATCAAATGAGAATTGCAAATCAAACTTTATGGACTAAAATAGTTGGCAGTTTTTTGTAGATATAACTCCCTTGTAGAATGTAAATTTTTATCATTTTTGTAGACATTTAGGGGATATCATGAAATATCCACTGCACAGTTTGGTTATTGGCCCTTTTAGCTTCAGCAGTGAGTATAGTCATTTTTATTGAAAAAACAAGCTATTAAAACATTTTTCTTGTCTCATTTTTAACACTCCAAAACTTGCTGAAAAGTGTGAAATGCAAAATAGGGAATAAAATTTTACACCACGTTATACAGCATTGCATTCCACATTTAATGAATTTTCAACCATAAAGCTAGGTCATGTCTAGGCTAATGTATATTATGTCTCATAAATAGACGGAAAAATACCAGAAAATGCGAAAATTCCTAACTTTTGGGTACTGTAGGTATGCGATTTATATTTTTTTATGCAAGATGAGAATTACCTCGATATATAGCATGCAAACTTGCTCTAAACTCTCATTTTTGAAATTTATCAAGCTGAGATTCTTCCACAATTGAGGTCGCCATTATCAGAAAATTCAATTATAAGATGGTATTCTACTTTAAATCCTACAACTTTTTAGCAGTATGTGAATTTCCATAATTTTTGGTCAACAGGTAGAAGGCATCGTAAACTATCTATTGTATAGGGAAATTTTGGTGCTTCTGAGCTTTAACGATAGATAAAGGTGATTTTTGTGAAAAATGACAATTTTTGCTCTCAAACTTTGATGTTTCGAGCACCACTGTATTCCTAATAAACACTTTACACTAATAATTCCTATAGTGAATTGTGTCCCATTGATTGGCCTAATTCTGGGTAAATTTTTGGAACAAATGTATGTCAAAAATTGAAAAAAACAGTTGTCAACTTTTGTCCTACTGTAGCTATGCCAGTTTTGATTTTCAGACGTAATGAATATCATTTTCATTCCCAGAGCATCAAGTTACACCAAATATGTGATTTTCAGGTGTGGTTAATTTTTTACTTATCACAGCTATGTTGAATCCTCTCAGAAATCGCATCTTAAAAGTTTTAGTAATTTGCGTAAATTTTCAAATTTTGAAAGGCAGAAATGTGTAAAGTCATAAAACCATAAAACCCAAAAACTTCAAAAGAAATTATCACAAGCTACACTTGTGGTATCAAAGGTTTTACAGATATACCTCAAAAATTTTATGACTTTGCATAAAATTGTAGAATTCAAAAGTGTGGAATGGTAAAAATGTGAAACTATAGAAGAAAAATAAATATTCTACAATTTTCAAGGCTTTATGGTTTTACATTTTAAAATTCTAAAACTTTTCACAAATTTTCATAAAATTTTTATTTTGGACACAACTTTGTTTGGGATACAAATTTCTTGGATTACCTATGCCTAAGTGTTTGATTTGGGACACAAGTTTTGTTGATTTTGAGACATGGTTTTTGTTGCCCTAGAGAAGTTTTTACTGCATTTTTGTATAGGGGTCAACTTTTTTATTGGCCATGAGTCAGCTGTTTACTGATTGGTCATTTTTTCATTAGCCTTGAGCCAACTTTTGACTATTAGAGCACACTGAACTTGATCAACCTTGACCTTCACCATATTTTCTACATCAAAGTGGAAATTTACATGCTAAAGCACTTGATTTGATGTTGGCCTACCTTTGCTGTGCTTTCTATAATTATGTGGAATTTAATACATTAAAACTATTACCAAGCTTTGTACACCCCCTGCATTTCCCTGAGTGCTATAACAAATTCAAATAGAACTTCATGCTTGCCAATACTTTCTACAACTTTGTATTGCCCCACACAGTATACACAGCCTTTGTTAGTCCTACACTTAACATGGGCATAACGTATGGTGCACGAGTGCTACCCTAATGCACAAGCACTACCATAGTCAGAACGGCTACCAAATTGGAAAAAAATATCAGATACACTTTGTGATTTGAAAGGAGAATTTGAGTTGCTGCCAGATCCACTACCAACTGCACATCCCCTACCTTACTCAGATCCACTTGCATCGAGTAACATAGGCAAGATTTCATAATCAGATAATATACCATATGCATTTATAAATTATTAGGTGCATTCAATTTTTTACCAATTATGATTTCCTACCAATTAGGTGATGCATGTATTGTGAAAATGATAAATTTCATTCTTAAAAAATGAGAAAACATGCTGTTTCAAATAATGGGCAACAAAATTTTCAATTTTCCCCGTATCTTCAGAAATAAATGCAGTATTCAGTCAAATGCATGTTACGTACCTCAGTAAGATGCAGTGATTTGTTGTTCATGGCCCAGATTTATACAATAACTCTAGATAGAAATGAGATGATTTGCAGAAAATAATCCTTGGTAGTTAGTAAAATTGGTAAAATAGTCCTTGGTCTACTCGGGATGTATATTCAATAATAGTTTTTTAAATTTTGAACTCAGAATGATTAAATATTTAAAAATATTTGAAAACAGTTTGTGGATACTTTATTGAGTAAATACGAATTTTTCACCTTTTAAAATGGTTGTGTGGTCATTTTAATGATTTTATTACTTATTTTTACTGATTAGTGAGCTATCTTTCAGTAAACTTTTTCTAGCATTATGTTTTTTTAACCCTTTTGCCTGCTGTTTCACACAAGTGACAAAGAAAATATTTTTTACCACCCTGAAAGCCTACCACCCCTGTAATTTTCAACACAAAGCATATACACAAGAGACAATAATTTGCACAGAATTTTGAAAATATTCAGCTTAGGATTAGGCTTATGCGTAACATTCCCATTTAGATGTATGCTTGATTTACAAAAATGGGACAATGCCATGAGAAGACCATACGTTAGAAAAGTATATTCCGGTAATCCTCAGATTTTATGGGTTCTGCTATCTATTGTCCTTGCATTATAGTGTCCTTGTGCCTTAATGTCCTGCATCATTATATTGTTTTGTTCTAATGTTCCCGCATCCTTATGTCTGCAGCTTTATGTCTTGTGTCCCATAGGCATAGCGCCTAAAAAAGCATGTCCAACAGTTGATGATGAAGATGATGATGATTTTATTCACAACAGCACCAAGCAGTATTAAGATAATACAATAAAAATGAACAAATAAGTTAATAAATGCAGGATAAATATGCACTATATTAGACAATATGCTGTGCAAGGTAAAAAAGAACATATAGCTCTTACATTTGACCAAAATTGAATTTATCCAATTTAGAGTGAAAAATGTTACTATTTCTAGATGTGATTATCAATTCAGGAAGTCTATTTCCAATAGGAATAACTCTATTTGTAACAAAGTATTTCTTAAAATCAGTCCTCAGAATATCTGTTTTCAACTTCCAATTGTGGCTGGATGAGGTCTGAGAATGTGTAATGTGGTGCAGAAATCACTCAACTTTATGTTCACTTCATGGTTTATTATCTTTAACTCAACCAATTCAAAATTTTTCTATTTTCAAGCATCTAACTTTAATATAGTCCAATGATCATTATAAGAAACCTCAGGGAAGTTGAGAACCCTTTCTGTGAAGTATTTCTGTACTTTTTCAATGGTTCTGATGTTTTTAGTTGAGTGAGGTGACCAGATGGTAGTTTCCTATTCCACAATAAGTCTGACGTATGTTTTGTAGGCATTAGTCAGTAAGAATTTATCTTTGCTTATGAATCAATGGAATATAAGAAATAATCTGCAGCAAGTGTTCTTTATAATATGGTCCGTATGCTCAAATTTAAAGTTTTTGGTTAAAAAATACCAAGATCTTTTACATAATTATCAGTATCCTGAATTATTTTATCATCAATTTTGTACTTCTTCAGTTTGTTATTAAATCCAAAATGCATTACCTTACTTTTAGAAGTAGAGAGGGTTAGTTGACCATCTGAAAATAGATTCTAGAAATTTTTGAAGGTCCCCACCGTTTTCAGTATGACTATAAATATTTATATCATCAGTGAACAAAAACATGCTTACTTCAGGTGATTGTGGTAGGTTATCTATATCATTGACATACAAAAGGAATAATAAAGGATCCAAAACACTGTACTGTTGAACTCTACTTGTTACATTTTCAGAACTAGACAGGGAATTCTCTACCTTGATCTTCTGTCACATATTATGAAGAAAATCAGTAACAATAAATTTCCCTTAAGACCATATTCTTCCACTTTTGCAATAAGTTTTGAATGTAATACTGTATCCAAGGTTTTAGAAAAATCCAAATATATTGCATCAACATTTTTTTCCATGTTATCAATTAATTATTTATAGCACAGTAAAAACTAGGTTTCACAGAATCTTTTCCTGACAAAGCAAAATTGATGATCATAAACATAATTGTTAACAGTAAGAAAGTTCGTCACTTGAGATTTTTGATTTTTTTAAGAATCCTACAACAAACGCAAGTTAAGGATACAGACCTATAGTTGGAACTTTCACTTGTGATCCCTTTCTTGGAAACTGGAGTTACATGAGCCATTTTCCAAATGCTCAGAAAGTGCCCAGTCAGTACTGAAGTAATGAACATTTTTTGAATAGGTGGACTAATTAATTGGCTATTCTTTTAAATATTATTATTGATAACCCATCAGATTCCACTGTAAATTTTTAAATCTCATAATTTGGAGCAAAATATCATCATCTGAAATTTTTATTGGTGCTAATCTGTTGTTATTTGAATTGAAATTTAAATCAGTTTCAATTCCATTATCTTTTATGAAGACTGAGGAGAAAAAATCATTAAGCCTTTAGGATGTCTCCAGTTTCTATTAATAATTCATCATTTTATTGTGAGACTCAGATTTCTCGCTTATTATTTAGACCCTGGTTGACATAGTTATAAAATAATTTAAGATTTCCATGTCAAGCTTAGTTTTTCTTTCAATATGAAACTGTTTAATTTCTTGCTCAAGTTTTTATGATATATCTGAGAAGTGGTTCTTTGACATTTGATTTTTATTTTAACCATATATTTTCCAAGATTTCAACTTTCTGAAGATATCTTATACTTCTGGCATATTTTTTGTCCCTTTTTCTTGTATGGAACAGGGGAAGAAAATCCAGTTTGCATAATTGCCATAAACTTATCATGAAAATCATGTACAGTTGTACATGTCAAATAGTTTTTCCCATTGTAGGGTACTCAAATAGGCAGTGAATCAATCAAAATTTCTTGACTTTAATTGTAAAATTTTTTCACCCTTGGGTTTTTGCTTAAGTCCTAATATATCAAAAACAATGCTATTATGGTCACAGGAATGTGATAAGCTTGGTTGAACTTAATCATTTCTACACAGGCCTTCCTACATTGTTAGAACAAGATCTAAAATATTTGTGTCATGAGTTGGTTGAGTGACTCTTTGGGAGAAACCACTTCTATCAAGACAATTCTTCCAATGCATCAAACTCACATTCATCATTTGGTATACTTCTGGGTGTCCAATCTATCTAATGTAAATGAAAGTCTCCAAGTATGATTGTCAGTTTATTATTCAGACTAGAACCTTCAATAAATTGACATAATTTCACATCAGTTTTATAATCAGTTGAAAGAACCCTATATACTGAAATATTTTGAATCCCAAGATTTAGGACATTGATTACCATAGTTTCCAAGCAGTTGAAACAGTACAGTATATCCACCACAAATGAGATTTTTGCACCAGTACACATTTACTACCTCAGTGACATTTTCTATCTTTCCTAAAAATCTTGTAGGACAAATCAGATCAGAGTATTAATTGTTATACTCTCATCTGGCCATGTTTCTTTGAGAAATGTAAAATCATAGTTATTGAGTATTGAATTTAGGTAAATTATCTTTTTTTATACTACAAACAATAATGAGAATATATTTAATCAGTACTTCTTTTACAATGTCAGACTCAACTCTTTTACCAGTACAGCTTTCATCTCAAACATGCATACTGTGATTATGACAGGGCATTTTTTTTACTATTTTACCTACACTATAATTTATAAATAAATTATTTTTATCTTCCAATTTTTCAAAGTTTGCACATATTTTTTGATCCATTTCTCTTTGTTAATAAATTCTGATCTCACTCTCATATCTTCGCCTTTCCAAATTCATATTCATCATTTTGATGAGCAGTTTTCCGATGTACTGTCTGTGAAAAAAACTTTGTTAAAGTTCAGTTTGTCAGAAATTTGTAGACTGTCACAAAGTGTATGTATATCAGCATCAAATTTTTAATCTGCGCCATAATGGTCAATCATTTGTTTGATTTGATATGAGTCTAAAATAAGACAGTAATACTTTTTGTCTGGATTTCAAGGGCATCTTTTATTAAGGCTTGCATCAATGGGCAATTGATCATTTGACTGATGCCAAATTTTTGATTTAGCTAATGATTAACCTAGTAATTCAATTTTTGCAGATAATTGGACAATTTGTTTGATATTGTTTATCAATCCAGGGTGTCAAATTTAGTATTAATTTGACAATGAGCATGCAGAAGGGGCAATAAAATGGCTGTTTATAGGCTGGATTGCAAATCATATCAATTGGTATTGAGACATTAGAGCAGGACAATAGAGTGCAGACATTAGAATGCAGACATTATAGCACAGGCACATTAGAGCACAGGACAATAAATCACAGTGACACTAGAGCGCAGAACAGCAAGGGACAATTGCATGCAGGGACATTAGAGTGCAAGACAATAGAGCGGGGACATTAGAGCACAGGGACATTAGAGTGCATGACAATAGAGCACAGGGACTAGAGCACAGGACAATAGAGCATAGGGACAGTAGTGCTTGGACATTAGAGTGCAGGACAATACAGTAGTGGATGCATTGGAGCATGGCTGACCGTCCCTCCTGAACTCATGTTACAAAAATAAGAATTATCAAGAAATAGTTAAATGCAAATTATCAGAAATATGCAAAACCTAATTGAATACTGTAGCCAAAATAAACTTTTTTTGAACTTTTTTCCTTTCATCTATCATCTATTTTGTTGCCAGTTGGTTATTGTTTCCCTCTTTTTTCATTTCATTTTGTTTAGAAAAAAATTCAAGAAAAAAAAGAAAAACATCATTTGTATGTTGATACAAATAATTTAACAGAAATATAAAAATTATAAAAAAAGATTTTCGACTACTCCCCTCAAAAAAATTCCTGCATCCCCCACTGGGGCCATAGAGTGCAGGACAATAGCACATAGGTGCAATAGAGCGCAGGACAATAGATCACATAAACATTAGATCAGAGCAAAATAAAAAAGCTGAAAATAAAATAATGTGAAAAATAACTACATTTCAGCTCAAAAATGCTTTCTTCACATTTTTCGTGTCTATGAAAAAGTTCAGGTCAAAGCATTTTTCCACTTGGAGTATATTTTCCCATTTTTTGTTCTTTTTCTTCCATTTTCTCTCCTCCTTATTTCACTTTTCTTACTTTTTCCTGCCCTTATTTTTTATTCAGAATCATACAAGCAGTGTTTTGTCAGCTTTTGAAAACTTTGTCAGCTTTTTAAATAAAGCTGTTTGCTTAGTATTCTTTTTTCATGTTCAAAGACAATTTAAAATTGGCATCCATTGCAGATCATGGAACATTGGTTAAAATTTTTTTGAACCAGTAGATGCAGTCTAACAATGTCCCTATGCTCTAAGGTACCTGCGGTCTATTGTCCTGCACTCCAATGTCCCTGTACTCTAATGTCTGCACCCCTGCACTCTATTGTCCTGTGCCCTAATGTCTGGGCTCTAATGTCCCTGCGCTATAATATCTGTGCTCTAATATCTGTGATCTAATATCTGTGCTCTAATATCTGTGCTCTAATGTCCATGCTCTAATGTCCACACTCTATTGCCCAATGCTCTAATGTCTGGTCTCGATGCCATATTGTTCATCCCTGATGAGCACACATTTCACATGAGATCAAATAGAACAATAATTGCAGCAAATGGCTTTGTCAGTGTTGCAAATATTCTTGCTACATATTGTGCAAATCGTAATGTTGTTGGTGTCAGTTTTCGAATTCTTTGATCTGATGTTTGTATTTGTTGAAGTTGGTGTGGAAGTAGACAATTTCCGACTAGCTTTCAACTTTACTTTCAATTATTGTGTAGTTTTGGTTGATATTGCGAATACTGAACTCATGACAGCAACAATAAATAATATGTAAGGATGACATTGCCAGGAAATTAAAGGATAAAGCCAATGTCGTCAGTGAAAATTCTCTTAAAAGTACCTTAATATTGGGATACGGACAATTCACCCCCAGTAATTCGCCCCCGGCAATTCGTCCCCCACAATTCGCCCCCACTGCCGTTTGTCCCCGGACAATTCGCCCCTGAGCAATTCACCCCCCACAATTCTCCCCCAGTAATTAGCCCCCAATTCACTGTTTTTTAATTCAAAAAATTCAGATTTAAAAATAATTCCACTAGGTTGTTAGCACTTATGTAATAGCATTTCTACACATCCATACTTAATACCTAGAGATTTTTTCCAGCCGAAATAGCATGTTTATTTATGAATTCTGCATGCAGAGTGCAAGTATTACGCACAAGAAGAAAAAAATCTACAGCAATGTTTCAAATAAAGGTCCACAAATAATTTTTTTTGAATATAAGATTTTTTTACTGTTGGGGTTAGTACTAAGTCAGTATAAGCATTTTTTACTCATACAGTCAGCAATATAGGCATTTGAGCAGTAGTTCCCTAGAATTGAAGTGGCCGGTTGTTTTTCCACTTGAAACAAAATGTGTGGCTGAGTTCAAAATGAAAGCTTGCAGCTAAAGTTTATCTGGCTGAAAATAATCAATTTCGACCAAAACTTTGTGAAAAATCTCAACACTGGCAATTTACAAATTCATATTTTTTCAAGTTTGTAATGATGGTATCCTATTCCCCAGAAACCATGCCAAATTTTAGTCTGATGGCGTGAATACCTGGGAGAATTTACGCAGAACTTTAATTTGTAATACTGATATCATAGGCAGAATTTCGAGTCATTTATGTTTTTCAATCTGCATTTGTTTTTTTTTTATTTTTGTTCCTTTTCATTTAAATTTTTTCTTGTATTCATTTTTTTTGTCTTTCATCTTTCTTGTTTAGTTTCTTCTTCTATATTTTTTGATTACTTTTTACTCACTCTCCTTTTCTGATTTTTTCCTTTATATTTTTCTTCTGTTTTTTCTATTTTCATTCTTTTTGTTTTTGGTTACAACGAAAGGTTGTCACAAAAAAGATAGTGAAGAACACGATAGAGTCACATGTAGAATAATTGTGATACTTCGTCATAATCTTAATTGCTCTCCATAGATCCTGATAAAAAGTTTCAAGAAATGAAGCTGGAAAAATAAAATCTGAAGACATATTACATAACATATCATTGAATTGCTTTTAAGTCTAAAACCTGGTAAGTATAGTACCAGGGGCTAATTACTGGGGGCAAATTGCTCAGAGGCGAATTGTGAGGGACGAATTGCTGGGGGCGAATTACTGGGGGCGAATTGTCCTAGAACCTTAATATTTTAGGGTAAAGGTATACATAATCAAAACATGACATTATGGTTTTAAAAGAGTTGCATGACTCATTAATCTGCTCTACTTGTTTTAGAGAAGCATACATTCATTGAAACTGAAGAAGACCTGGAATCAATTGAAAGCACTTATGCTATGTCATCACTAACTGATGCATTGGAGTTTGAAGCTTATTTCTCTTTGGTCATCATTTGCTGGATTTAATGTTAAACCAGGCCAACTGCTAGACTCATTGGCAAACCAGGAGCATTGTAGGATATCCTAGATTCTTGCCCAATCTGATGGTTATCTTGACAAACAGATCACTTCATCTCCAAACCTCAGATTCATTCAATAGTAAAGCATAAATGGGGGACCTTATTATTTACAAGGAAATTCCCCTCTCTGACTGATATAGACTGACTCAAAAAAATAACATAAAATGTCCTATAAAGCGTAATTTGTACGATTATTCTAGCCATAATCAACTGTTCAACTCTAAAAGCATGATTACAGTATGACCATAATTGAGAATAGGGTAAACAAAGGCGACAGCTAACTTGAACTATTATTGAAGACATATGACCGATAATAAATTACGAGAATAATAGCAAAAACCTAGTGATGGAGAGGCAACAAGCCACAGGAAATGACTAAGAATTTGACACATAGCCAGAAAGTACGGATGAATAAAACACTATTTTCACCTGAAAACAATTTTTTTAAACGCGGAAAACACCGCTGGAAGGATTTGCATGGCATAGCCACAAGAAGAGGAAGACTGATGAAAAAATATGAAAAACAACAGGAAGTGAAAAGTATGTAAACTACCATACTAAATTACAGTCAGATGGAAGGAATGGAAAGGAGCTTGATCCTTATGTTGTATGAGCACCACGCTCGTACGATACATTTTGAAGGAGCTGATTATTCTTTTGAATCAATAAAATAATCATGTCACATACTTTATCAACACATTATGAACGTATCATATTCGTCTTCAGGTGCGTCTGGAATCATCGTCGGTCATCCCCTCGATACGATTAAGGTAAATTAGTTCCATACAGTGCTCCAGATTGAGCTGATTATTATTCTGATTCATCTGCAGAATGTTTTCATCTGTACTTAAAGCCATTAAAATAAATGGAAAGTCGTCTGATTGGTTATTCAGAATAAAAAGTCAGGTACACCAAACCTCTTCCTGGACACCCCAATTGTTAATTTCAAAAGGAAAAAACTCCAGAATATCAGTGAAAAAAATCTTGGTTGTAGTCTCCAAGGATATATTCCATCATCCCATTATGTCTTCTGGTATATGCACTCAGTTTTTATAATTTTTTCATCTGGGATCACAATATGACAGTTCACTTATACATAGGTTAGGATGCAGTCATTGCCGTTCAAATCATTGACTCAATGTATAATTCGTACTTATTGCAAAGAATCGATCGCCGGTTTCTACAAGGGCATGCTTTTCCCATGTTTGAGCGCCGGATTCTTGCATTCCATATATTTTGGTGGTTCCAGCTTGGTTATCAAACATTTGAACGAAAGCAATCATATTTCCCCAGACCATCGTGTGCCTTATTCCCACGTAAGTAGAAGTGGACTGTACAAAATGGTTCTTTCTATTTCATCCTGAAAAAAGCAAGTATAAGTACACCCAAGATCATCGTGTTTTTTTAGAGGATTGATATGTACAATCGATTTTACAGTCTCAACATTTTGTGTTTTTTGGCAATTCTAAGAAAAAATTAGTGAAATCAAAAAAATGTTGAATTTTGAGCAGACAAAAGCACGAAAATTTGGTCTTAATCACAGATGGAATATCATCTGCCCTTTTGGCATAAAAAGTTTTACAAAAAAATGCAGATGGAAGATTTAGTCCACTTTTTTAAATGAAAACGTGCAGGAAGATGTTCATGTAGGCAACCTGCATTTACGAAGACCTTTTTTCTAGAGTTGACTACGGCAGTAATCTAGGCGAACAAAGAAAGAAAAAAATATTTCGGCCTATGATGCAGGTTTATTGTCTGCTCACAGATTTCTACTGATAATTTTTCTTTCCGAAGCTCATTTGAAAAATTATCCATCCAAGTTTTATGACTTATGTAACACTTGTGAATAAATGAAGTGGGCCATCACCGTAGGCTTTAGTGACTAGAAAGGGTAAGCGTTGTATTACTCGTCTAATGAGCTGTAATACTTACTATTGGTGTTCGATTCATTCGATGCTTTTTTTACTGTCATCTTGGGTGAATCAAAGTGTCACATTGAATGTAAAATCGCTAACGGAAGATTCTTGATTCTGAATATAACACTGTAGAATCTACTAACTGACCAGAAATTTTTAGATGGAATTCAACTAATCAAAAAAGAATACTCTTCACAGTCCAATCATTGTAATTTCACATCAAAATCCATCGTGCAATAATCAACTAGTCAAACAAGTAGAATTATGTGAAGGGGTTCAAAAGCATGTCCTATCATGAAGCAGAAATTTGAACATTTGAAAATCAAGTGACAAAAATTAACGAGCAATTCATACGCACCCTAGGGAAACACGGAAAAATTTCAATTGTTGAATAGTTGACCAAACTCAGTAAAAACATGTTGGTGAAACACGTCATCAGAGGGTTCCAGATCCAACAAGTCTTAGGTAAGTGATGTATTCAAAAATATTGTCGGGGCTTTGAATGAAGGCAGGCAGGAGTTGGGTCCAGGGATTGTCCTTAATGCACATGTTTCCAGCACTCATGCTTACCTAATAAACTAACTTCTTAAAGTATTTAAACCCCACAGTAAAATAACCCAAAATAGAAAACCTTCGGTTTCTTAATTTGAATTCCCAATAAGCTAAATCCAAAAGAGGAGACTTTTCCCCTGATAATTTTACCTACAAAAAACAACACACTTACGTACACAAACAATGGGTGGGCGGAATATAATGAAAGAGTCCCATGTGCTGGGAGATACGACAAGACGCACAGGGACACAAAACTAGTAGACAAAATATATCAATAATAATGCACATAAGAGCTCACCACATGCGTACCAAAACTGAATTACAGTAAGACACTCTCGGATGGTCTGTGTCGCTCGCTCCAATTTGATATTTGATCTTGCATGTGTCTCCGAAAAACTGACAAATTATTATGAAACTCGGCGAAAACACACTACAACACCCCTCCCCCCTTGCGGTAGATCGCCCTAAGCGATTTTCACGAAAACGAACCAAAACTGGCAAGGGAGAGGAATGCTGCCCTTACAGGCCATCACCAGGGTGTCCGAAAGAAACCTTCAGCTGCACACAATGGGGGAGATGGAGTCATTTTAGTGTTTTGAGCTGAGTTGGCGAGGTGTAGGGTGAGACCTCCTGAATTGGTCCGCAATTAGCGAGGCCAGAGTAAGTTGGCAACATCGTGGCCCGAATTCTCACTCTGTCCGCATTGATATACTAGCCCACCAGCATACGAGTCCATGGAGATGGGAGGGTGAGGCCAGCCACTACCTTCAGGTGGTCCCCGGAACAAACCAAAATGTGGCGATGCAGCAGGTGGTGAAGAGGACAATCTTATGTGGGGGATATGGCGGTAGAACATGTCGGAGTGGCTTCCTGTAACTGCTAGTTAGCGGTAGTAGGGTGGCAAGAAAACTAGTACCAAAAGCAATAAAGCACAAAATGAGATTAGAAAAAACAACCGTGAGAAATGAGGCGAGAAAAGGAAAGAAAATATAACAAAACAAAACAAAATTACTGTACAGAATGGGCAGCGAGTCAATGGCCATGTTGCTGATGTTGATTCGAGGAAGCGGAGTGAGGGTGGCTACGGTAATTGTTGCACTCATTGCAGCAGTCGTTGCGAGGGTAAGGATGGTTGTGGCGAGAATTGTATTGATCATTGTTGCCCTGGCTTTGCAATTGGTAGTGAGAGTGGCCAGGGTGATCGGCATGGGCTCTACGGCAGGAAGAGGTGTAGGTTCAGGTAGGCATTGGCAACAACTTCCAGGCTGTGGAATTGGCTGTGGAACCATCATGGGACGATCAGATGGGAGACTGGTAGGCGGGAGGGTGTCATGGCCGGAGAAGATTTCAACAAGTTGAGAAATCGTGGCATTGCAGCAGTGGTACCAGGTGATCCATTTCACTGTGGTATTGCAGATAGATTCATTGAATATCGGTGGTGTCTGGCTGCAAAGGGAATGGCCTTTATTGAGGGTATGCCATCTAGGAATTGATAAGGCCAACTGCAGTATTGTTGGCCTGGACTAAACAAGATGAGTTGTCCAATCCGCGAGCTTCATAGAGAAACAAAGCAAAGTGGGTGGTTAGGACAGCATCAACCCATCCCAGTTCCTCAGCCCAAATGTGCACAACCCATCACAAGATCAGAGTGGGTAGAACAGGCGGACCAGTTTCAGTGTAGCTCCTGTGAAAATGGACACAGAAATATTGGTAAATGGCCAATGAAGCATTTGTGGTGTGGATGTGAATGGCGATTGTAACGTGTAGGCCTAATCGACCGAAAAAATTGATAAGGACCATCTCCTGCAAAGTGCGTGGTGAACAGAACTCAAAACTCAGATTAATGCAAAGAGGGTAATACAGCGTAGTGAGCATGATCGAGCATGGGGGATCAGTTGTACAAAAGAGAACATAGTTAGGCAACCTAACTGCCTCGCTTGGCAGTTGCAGATTGGCATGTAGAACTGTACGGGCTGGAGGGACGGCTCCTAGTACGGGACAGGTTGCAATGACCAAACTCGGCTGCAGGGTGGTGGTGCTCATGGTAGCAGCAATTGAAGTACTGGTAGCTGTGGTCAGTGAGGGGAATGGTGTCTTTCACGCATTTTGCCGCGCTTGGCACGGGATGTACTGGGCCGCGGTGTGCCACGTGTGTGGTTCATCCATCGTGCGAGGCTTTGTGTGCTTTATGGGATTTGATTTCATCTTGTTGTTGGGTTTTCCATTTGACCGAGTGCTCATACCGAGCGGGTTTGCGAATGGGTTGGCCGTGTCTATTGAGGTTAGCGGTTGAGGTACTCAGTTGTTGCAGCTGTTGAATGTCCATAGGTACCATTGGCCACGGTTGCGTAATGCTCAGCTGAGGCTCCGATTGAGTAGCAATCAGAGCCATTGATGCCGTGGTTGGTGGTTGAGATACGGCAGGGATAGCCATCGGAGCCTGCATCAATATTTTGGTTATTTGATCTCATAGCCATTATGGATAATCATGCTAATGGTGCTCCAGGAACACCATGCCAGGTGGTGGCGGAAAATTGTACACTTTGAGAGCGGCGGATAGGGCCACCCATTGAGTATCTGAAACATATTGTTGGGAAAACCTAACAGGAGGAACATACCTGGCAGTTGCCACAGTGGCAATCATTGGCGGGCAAGGTATAGCCATGGGCATAGCCAACTAGATTGAGGGATCCATGGTAGGTGCGGGTTGTGCCACGTCCATCGCAGTTTTGTTATCAGCAGTAGTTTGTTCCCAAATATCAGTCAAAGTTTGATCAGCAGTAGCAGTTGCCTCAGGTTTGGTGTCCATTTCGGTTTGGTGTGTGGGTGTGGTCATTTCCTCAGAAACCTGTGCCAAGGATGAAATTTCGTCTAATGTAAGTTTCAAAAATTCATTGATCGAGGTCGCTGAAACCCTGAGATCTGCTGCAGCTGGCGGGCTGATTGGTGATGATGTCATTACCATAGCAGGCAATTTTGCAATATTTAATTCAAAAATCGGTGTTTGGAGCAATTCATCATCCGATGATTCAGGGGCTGCAGTCCACATCGGTTGATCGAGCAATTCATCAGCTGTCAATGCATGGGCCGAGGCTGTAGTCCACAATGGGTATGCATAGATAGGCGCCTGGAAAGAAAAAGGTTGTGAAAATCAATGTTGCCCAACAAACGTGAATATAGGTGGAACCAGCTGTGCAGGTTCGAGGCCTAATCAGTTCATCAATTTGGATCTCTTCAACTTTCATCTCCATTTGCAAAACTTCATCAAAAATGATCGGACGCAAGACAAATCGATTGCAAATGTACATTCCTGGTTCATGGTCAAAAGCGGGTTCATGCTCCAGTATATGGTTCATCCAGTCTGTGAGTTGGGTTTGAGGATTGCCATCGGCTTGGAACCACATGCAGGTCTAGAAAGCCATGCGGGTTGTGTTATCGAGCCAAAGGGCATGCTGAGCCAAGAGGTCATTTAGGTAGGCGTATTTGGCAGCAGAGAAAGGCGAAGCTATGACCGCAGTGAGCAGCATAGTAGATGTCAACTTTTGGAGTCAGTGTCCATCAACCTGTAAAACACTAATGCGGGTGTTAGGAAGGTAATGATAATGGGTAACATGGTAATTTTGATTGCGTAGAGGTTGGTCTGACGCCACGCGCTCAGTCCAAATGTCATCAACATCAGTAGGGATTGGTGGGTCATTGACAGCATCAATGTGGGCGTGGACTTCCAATTCATAAAACAGTGACATGGGGAAGCCGAGGAGGTCAGTAAGGCAGGGCATAAGGCCTCTCTTCACGGCTGAGGCGATGGTTGCTTGAAGGCATTTCAGATTTTTGTAAACTTTCTTTGGTTGAAGCGACGGGTCTTTGTCGTCGGAGACATCTGGTGATTTATTTCATTTGCATTTTTGTTCCTTTTTCTTCTTTTTCAGCAATTTTGGAACAGTCAAAAGTTTCGGGTGAGTCATGCAAGTGAGAATTTTGATGTCCCCAAAACCGTTGGATTGTGTACCCAGACAGATAGACTGCCCGCAGTCAGACGATGTGCAATCATACATAAAAAATTGATATGCAAAAAGAACCTCATCTCCCATGATCACCAGCAAAGCAACCTACGAGAGTGTCAGATACACAGTGGCATTTGAATCCACAGGCACATCTCTGGTTAACGGAACGTTGTGATACAGGGCGATGATGGTTTCCGCCAGCGGATTGATCTCGGCGGCTTCCAACGAGTCGTGAAGATACAATGACGGGGCATTGTATATATCGGGAATGAAGCCCTAGCGACCAAAAGTGAGAAATAGCAAAATTGGGTAAAACACATCGAGCGCCGCATAGAGGAGGACGTCTGGTTACAAATAAAAACTTTTCAGATCATTGAAAAAGCAAAGAGCCGAAGGAAATTTGAGAATGAGGTACGAGACATCGAGGGCCCACATGACTGAAACCATAGCCTTGAGCATGCATTTTTCTGGGATGAAGCCAATGCTCAGAGCCAGCTCATAGAGCCGTGAGAACATTGCTATATTTCATATGACTCAGTAGGCATCAAAGTGAATGGCTTTAATGACGGGATCCTTATTTTTCTTTTGATGATCAGTACAAAATTGCATTCGGAGGAGAGCACAAATACCCACCCAGTCATCAGCTCCATCGAAAGAGATTACTATGGTGCGTTTGCCATCAACAAAGGAGAACAGCATGGTCGAATCCTGGGGCATTGCAGCGAAGGTTTTAAAAACGAACATGGTTCCATTCAGGAACACGAGTTGAACATAGCATGGATGGCTGGACGCCATGGAGTCAGCTGGCATGGGAATGGTAAACTTAAAATTCTTCATGTCACCGGCCATGATCGATTCCATATCAAAACCAATCAAGGAGTAGCCATGGAAATTTGGCTTGGACTGAGCGGCAAGAGCTGCTCCCAAACTTCCGGGCGCGAGAAAAATCAGGGGTGGCAACACATTGTACGGCAACATGTTGGGCGGTCGCACAAACAGTGAAGCATACCACTATTTGAGATCAGGGACATGGATCAAGCATTTGACATTATTTTCTGAACAAGACCCCACCCATTATTCACATAAGACAAGGTGGGTAGTAGGTGATGGTGATGGTTGTGCCAGTCTAAAGGTTGACCTCAGTTTTAGACCAACAAAATAAAATAGTTTTGCACCAAAAATAGGGATGAAACAGTTCCCTGGACAGCTGCAACTTGGGCAGCGATATCACTGAGACCAGTGGGTCTTGACAACTTTGATTGGATCACTTAAGCTGGGCGACAAAGGTTAGGGTACGGGCCAGTCAGAGCAGCAGCTGGCTATGGTAACAATTTGAACCATAGCTTGAGGATGAAGGGATCGTGGGGGCTAACCATGGGCCATTCGAGGATGCAGCATAGATGAGATATCCCATGGGGTCCCAAGTACAGATCAGAGGCATGCACAGAAACAGAAAAGCTGACAGGAATGCATGCAAAGATAAGAAAGTACCATCACAGTAGAAGCTGATGTCATTGTGATGCGGCTGCTGTTCACCCCATAGGACATACCATTCATTAACATTTAGCGAGCCTTGTCTATGTTGGATGATGTAGATGGGGTCGTCATGATTGCAAAAGAAATTTATGGAGTCACAATGAGAGTTGACTGATCAGAGCAGAGGCGAATATTCGAAATGATTAAGTAAAAAATAAAATAAGCTGCTGAAAGGTGAAAAAGGTGTAAAGTTGAAAAGTGCAAAACTAAGTTAACTACGAAGCACTACAAACAACACTAAGTTAAAGGAAAACTAAGATCAACTTTTCCCAGTTAGTCTTGTGAGAGTGAAAACAGCCAGGGTCGGGCAAAAGTGAACCAAATGACCATGCACCACACAGAGCTTAAGTTACAGAAGAGCCCCCCTCCCATGTGGGTATTGAGTCGAATTGGGTGTAGTCCGCGATGAAGTAAAGTTGGCCTATGTGATTGTCATGATGATAAAGAGCTAAGTTGATTGTAATGATTCATGTTTTACACCCAAGGTATGCATCAGTGGATCTGTCTTTTCATCGCTCAGCTCTAAAGTAAACAAAAGGTTGGAAAATTATGTACAAGCTCAGCATGATGAGCGCCTATCATGAAAAATATTGAATCAAACTTATGTCGATGGTGAAGTGTGAATTAGCTGGTTTGGTGGACCTGCTTCGGAAATGAAAGTATCTTTGGCCACTCTAGGAATGAACAGCTTCAGTCACAAAGTCGATACGACTTGACACCCTCAATGCCCCCAGCAGACCTCAATTGTAACTACATTTTCATCAAGACGGGCAGTGTCGGTAACAATAAATGGTCCAATGAAATCAGGTTGGATTTTGTTGGCTTTTCGTGTGTTGGTCAATAGGACAAGATCATTGACATGAATGTCGCATTTGCGGGCCTTTTTATCGAAGTATTTCTTGTTAGCATTGGTGGCTTTATTCAGGTTAGATTTGATTGAGTCATACATCTTTAACTGTGCTTGGGTCAGTATATGTTGGTAGGCATCATAATTGAGCGGTAGAGTGAGGGGACCTGCGCAATTATAGCCGAAAATGATTCAGGGCTCATATCTGCATAGCAGGCTAAAAGGTAAATGATGCGTCACGGTGTGTATTGTTATGTTGTAGGGTAAATAGCGTTCCCAATTGTCCGGATCATCAGCGGTGTACTTCTTTAGTTGAGCAATGAGCATTTGATTGAAATGCTCTACCTTGCCATTGCATTGAGGGTGATAAGCTGTGGTCTTGACCCTGCCGATCTTGAGCAGCTTGCATACTTATTGCATTGGACGTAAAACATCCACCTTGGTTGGAAAGGAGGATGAGTGGGCAGCCATAGGTAAGAATGACATTATTGACAAAGCATTCGACGATTGTTGACACTTTTTGATCGGGGATGAGGTGCACAGAGATCCATTTTGTGAAATAATCATGAAAAACGATAACATAGGGCCTCTTCTCACCTACCAGGGAAATGTTGACGATATCCATGGCTACAATTTTGAAAGGATGGGTCGGTTGTATCAGTAACAAAGATGGTGGGGGCAGTGCATGCGGTGATGTTATTTGGCAAATTTCGCAACTTTTGATCCAGTCGCAGATGACTTCTTCCATGTGGGGCCACCAGAAATGATTTTTGATGGCTGCTAACATATAGTTTGATCCTTGATGATTAAAATCTTTGCGCCGTGGAATTGGTGAAGCATTGGATCAACCATTGAGGCGGGGATTACTAGTTGGCATTGGTCTTTGACTTAGCAGTACAAAATGCTATCTTCTCTAAAGAAAACAAGGGGATGTTTCGGGGCGTTGGTGTTTTGAAGTGTTTCAAAGATTTTGGTGATGGCAGGGTCGGTGGCCTGCAGGCACTTGATTTCTTCCTGTGTGGCGATGGCGATGATTTCAACTGGAGGTAGCATGTATTCGACAGCTGGTAACATGGGTCCAGAGAGTGTGGGTTGATCAATGGGTTGTTTTTTCATTGCACGGGTGACAGCATTGACGTCAGCATCAATTTTAGTGGGTGGTGAGATTTCAACTGACAGAATATGGGTTGCTGTGGGGTTGGTGTCTGATACGCCACTGGTGGAGCGAAATGTAGGGCGAAAAATCTCAGCAGCTAAGTCCTTCGTGCTTGGAATTGACAGTTTCTCGCAGTCATCTTTCCTAGATAAGAAGTCAGTACATGTGTTATCTTTACCTTTGACATATTCGACCTTATAATTGGCGGCGATACCTTCTTTTACCTTTGACTTATTCGACCTTATAATCAGTGGTGATACCTTCTGCATTGAGGAGGTGTCCTAAAAACTTATCTCACAGTGGCAGGAATTCACACTTATTGGGCCGAAGCATTAAATTAGCAGCGAGGAGGGCATCAAAAATAATTTGTAAATGTTTCAAATGTTCTTTGAATGAATTCCAGAATACTATAATATGATCAATATAGACTAGGCAAATTTTCCAAATATAGGGGTGAAGAATTCTTTCCATCAAATGTTGAAATTTTGCGGGCCCATTCTTCAAACCGAAGGGCAAAACTTTGAACTGAAACAAACCTTCTTGGCAGATGAAGGTTTTTTGTCATGGGAATCATTGTCGAGGGGTACCTGCCAATACTGAGCCTTTAGATTGAGGGTGGTGAAAAATTTGGCTTGTCCCATATGGTCCAAGAAGTCGTCGATACGCAGAATCGGAAATTTGTCACTAGGCATGACTTCATTGATACCATGGTAATCTACGACAGGGTGCAACGAACCATCTTTTTTCTTTACGAGGAATAGCCGCGTGGCCCAGGGTGAGCAAGATGGCTCAATGAAATCATTGTCGAGCATTTCTTGAATATGATGACAGACAATTGGTCTTTGTTCCATGGGGGCATAGTAATAGTGACGGGATACCAGCTTTGCTGTGCCGGTGTTGAGGCTGACTGTCAATTCCTTGATAAATGTAGATTTATTGCTGGGAAGGCTGAAAATGTCTCAGTTTTGTTGAAGCATACCGAGGGCTTTTGCCTTTTGGGCGGCATCAACAAGCCTCTTCTGAGTCATTTTGTTCAGGGCCAAATCGAGCTTCTGTTTGTTGGTATGGTGCAGTAGTGATTTATCAAGCACAGACAGTTCGTGGTTGGTCAAATCTCGATCTGATGCGGTGGCGGTGACATAGAAATCTTCAAAATGGATGACAGATTCTAAAGGATGTTTTGCCATGGCAAGTCATTGGTTAGGGCGAAGTTTGATGCTGTTTGGTGTGTTGTTGACAAACTATAATGGACACATATCATTAGTGATATTGACAATCAGGGTTTCAATTGGAAATTCTGTGGGGACTTGATTGTTGGGCAAAGGTTGAACAATTAGATTGGGAATAGAAGCTGAAGTCCATGGAAAAAGTGTACTGGTTACCCATTGCTGGCAGTTTGGCGAAATGGAAACGGAAGCTTGAGCGATGAAGAAAATCGGTTTGGCTAGTTCTGTAACCTCCATCCCCATGAGGGCAGTTGGTGTAAACTAGGTTGGGACTGCGGAACCAAATGTTTTGCTTCCATTTCTTATATTTGGCTGAAAGTATCTGATTTATCTTCACAAAAACTTACTCTTTCTTCTTCGGTAATTTTTTCTAATATGTTGTCATAGGTGGTGCTGAGGAACAATTTTGTTAGTGGGCGGACCACAGCAATAACTTTAAGTGGTAGTTTTATGTCCTGGATCTTGATATAGTTGTCCTTGAAATTGAGAATGGCATGATATCGGGATGCACCAGGAAGTCCGTACCGATTATACATTGATCATTGCTATCATCGTCAAGGATTCAATATTTTATCATATGTTCTCCAAAAGCAGATTTTATGGTAATGACAACTGGACCATGGGTGGTGACGACGGCTCCATCGGGGACTTTGATTTTTCTGCAAATGGGTAGTTGGAGCAATTGCTTGTTGAAAGCACATTTAATCCAACTCGAGGACAACATGGAACATTGGGCACCAGTATCGATAAGGGCATAGGTGTTGACGCTACCAATCTTGATGGGTATTTGAAAGGTTCGTGTAGAGGCGTATTTTTTGAGGCAAGTTTTCCTTGCAGCATTAAGTTGTCTATTTGGCAAACAGATGATCGAATATGGCAGGCATAGTTGGTGGCTTGAGCCGTTGCAGCCCATGGGATGATGCCAGGGCTGACAATGGGAGCCGTGGTTGCAATTACTTTGGAGGGCATCCCCATGTTAGTGGTTAACGTTGGTTGGCTGTTTGTGTGTGCATCCAAATTACTGGCCATAGAGGCTGCGGAGGTTGATGTCAAGGCCAGTAGAGCAAGCTGGGCTTTGGTTGACTGAGAGCTGGTGTGGGAGGAATCTGTAGGCATAGTAATGTAAGGAGCGGGCGCAGCATTATAGTGAATATGTTGCTCCCATGGTGGTGCATGATCGCAATTCTGGTAAATGGCCTATGTGTTCTAAACAAGATCATTAGGGTGAGAAAAACGGTTACCTTGGTTGTAATAACCAGGAGAGCTGTGCAAATAATTGTTGCATCTTTGGGAAGGTGCTGCACATCGTGGTCTCCATTCGCATTATCAGTGGACATCATTTGGATTTGTTCGAAAGTCTAGCGCTGGAGGTTGCAAAGTGTAACGTGGGCAGCCTTGATCGGAATGATTTAGATTGGTATTGAGCAGGGTGCGAGCAATCACAGCTTGTGGAATGGTCAAATCAGTCGCCGTAATTGTCCCATGGTTGGGAATGTTCTTGTGGAGGGGGTTGCAAGTGTGAGGTTGATACTCGTCTTGTCGATAGTTGAATAATTACTCTAGAAGAATTTCCCTTCATGGTTGCGGTTGTTGAAAAGAGACATTCTTGGCTGGTGCTGGTTGTGGTTCCTGAATCTGTCGGTCAGTGGAGGGCTTGCGGTCATGGTGGCATTCTTGGGAAGGATCCATACTACAACCGCGGTCAAATCAGTGAAAAGAAGGTTGTGGCAATCAGGGTAGCATGGCGTCGAGCGGGGCCTGGTTCACAAGGATGGGCCACTCTGTGGTACCCATTTCTGCTTTCATGGCATTAAGAATACCGCGGGTCTTGGTGATAATGTTGGCCAATTGCTGAACATTCGTGAAAGTTTTTGCTTGTTTGCCAATTGTCAGTTGATAGAAAACAGGCATTTTGGTTAAAAAGGTTTTGATTACTCGTTTGTGCTGGAAAGTTTGGTCCTCATCCTGGTATAATAACTGTACATATGTCATTACCTTACTCAAGAATGCGGCAGGCTCTTCTCCGGCTTCTTCTCTTCTCTTCTCTTCTTTGGGAGCAATGGATGGGAGTTCATGCTTGAGGGTCATTTGATTACAATCGGGCAACAATTGGAACATAGGGAAATTCTTCAGGTCCTCATACCATGTCATATCTTGTATCATATTGCTTGGCATATCATGGGTAAAACAGCAGAGAGCGCTCATTTTCACATGGTTTGACGTGTCATATCCGAACTCATTTTAAAGGCGAATAAAAAAGTGTAGGAGGTGTTTATTGGTTGCAGTGCCATCAATTATGAGCGGATGCATATTGTCGACAATCATTTTAATTCGGCTATCTTCTTCTCAGTGGGACATGTGTGGGAGGTTGGACGGAGGCTGCAGGTGATCATAACAATCGTAGAATGGATAATCTGAGAAGCCAAACAGGTGAGCCATGGGCAGTGGGCATCCCATTGGCCCAGCGCGGGGAATATTATCTTCACTGGGACAATGCAAAAATTTGTTATTATAAAGGGTATTTGTTGATGGCACTATCAGTTTGATTCTTGCTGGAGGGCAGCCATAGGCCAAAGCCAGCTTGGTTTCCCGGAAAGTGTCCTTGGTGATATAAATATCACCTGGCTCCTAGCCCTGAAACTGTGAGGTCACTGGCCATGGTCTATGCATAGGTGGGTTATTGCTCATTGCGGCAGCAGCAGTTGTTGTTGAAATTAATTGTTGCATTTGTTCGGCAAGGTACAGTGGGAACGTTGTTGGTAATCCTTGCAGCGGCTGAGTTAAGTTGTTTGAGGGTGTCATGCACTTCTAATCGAAAATTTAGAACTTCATCTGTGTTGGCAATAGCTATACTGCAGGGGTGGTCATCAGCAGGCACTAGGGTGGTGGCTGGGGCCAGTGGTGGATCGAGGTTGACGAAATATTCTGTGGAAACAGTCCAGTGGATGTTTGGGTCAATTGCTGATGACGGGATGTTTGCTGGTTGTGGCAATGATGGTGCGGCCAGCGCACCAGCATTGCTAGGGGCTGTGAGGCTTGAAACATGTCCCGAAACTGGTGGTGGGGCTGAATTTGTTGGGGCGCAAGCTGACCATTGGGCAGGCGGTATCTGTTTTGTTTCATGTTTGTGAGGCCAAGCATTGCTAAAAGTAGGAGGAATTGGATTTAGAGGGGGGGTTGATTGTGAAATGTTGGGATTGAGCAGCAGAAGTATTTCATCAAAGTTCGAAATTCTGTGTGTGGCAGTTTATGCAGCATTAGGCAAACTCGATCCAGATTCATGGCCTTGTTGGTCAGGCAGTGAGTGTCTCACACATGGCATATTTGTGAGGGATTTCTAAAATCCTTATCAATATCCCTGAGCACAAGAGCAGCATGGGCGATTTTCCAGACTTGGAAATGTGAGTTGGATGCAGTGCAACAGCATGGAAATGAAGCATGCGAACCAAGCAGCTCACCAATGTAATATTCAAAAATATTGTTGGGGCTTTGAATGAAGGCAGGCAGGAGTTGGGTCCAGTGATTGTCCTTAATGCACATGTTTCCAGCACCCACACTACCTGATGAACTAAATTCTTGAAGTACTTAAATCTCACAGTAAAATAACCCAAAATAGAAAATCTTCTGTTTCCTAATTTGAATTCCCAATAAGCTAAATCCAAAAGAGGAGACTTTTCTCCTGATAATTTTACCTATGAAAAACAACACACTTACATACACAAACAATGGGTGGGTGGAATATAATGAAAGAGTCCCACATGCTGGGAAATATGAAAAGACACACAGGGAAACAAAACTAGTAGACAAAATATATTAATAATAATGCACATGAGAGCTCACCACATGTGTACCAAAACTGAATTACAGTAAGACGCTCTCGGAAGGTCCACGTCATTCGCCCTCTAAAGCAAAACTCAGGGCACAGTCTGTGCTTGGAGGAACTCTTGAAATTTTGGCAACCTTTCCAATTTTTTGAATTAAAAAAATAGGATCATAGGTGGCGCAGCATCAACCTGTAATATACTTGACCCGGTAAAATCTGACTAACCCTTACCCCTAGAGCAAAAAAGGCTTATAGATAGAGACATGTGGTTTTTGCATAGTATCCGCCATGTGGGCAAACATGGGGGTGGCAAAGGTCATTGGGGGTCAATATTCAAATGAGGCTCGGTGGGGTGCCAAAAACATGGAAAAACGGCCTTTTTAGGGCCCTCAGTTGCAGCAGGTTCCTCAATGGGTATGCATCCCTGGACCTTGATACTTTTACCCATGCATCTATGATGTGTCCATTCAAAGTGGTTTTTTTATTTTCTGAAAATATTGACTTGGTTAAACTATATGAGTGACCAAAGGTAGAGAAAATCCCCTTGATTTGGGTTCAAAAAAACATTTTTTGTGAAAACATTTAGTGTTATCTGATTATTCTGAGTGTAAACAAAGGTATTTCAATTGTCTTATTGAGGAAAGGCTTTTTCGCTATTGGGAATTCAATGGATCCAGTCACTTTACACAAAAAATTATTCTTGTTGAGACTCTGGATCTGGTAACCCACCAAGAATTGAGATTGATTTGATTCCCAAAAATGTTTTAGGCAGGAGTTCCAAGAAGTTCTGACCTTAATATTAGGACTTGCTTTTGCATTGGGCCGGGGCAAGCATGCCTTTCTGGAAAAATCGGGAAAACCCACTTGTAAATCGATCGAATTTGAAATTGTTATAAATCGAGAAATCTGTGATTTCCCAATTTCAAATAATCAGTAACAGGGTTGCGATAATTAGTGCAGTGGGAATTTATTGGAGAAACGACTGGATGGAGCAGAATATGAAATGAACAATGAAATCACTGACCAAATTTGGGCATACACAATGACTACAGTAATTGCATCACCTGGTTTGAATTAAGATGGCATGGTGGGGGCATGCTCATCTTTGGTTGTAAAGATAGAGAAAATGTAAAGTGATATTAAAACAGTTGTGAAAAACTGGAAAATGCCCCTACAACACCCCACCCCTAGCAGCAGATTGCCTTAAGCAATCAAACTACAAGTTGCATCAGAGTCATTGTAGTGGGAGAATTTTCCTCTCCTCATTTTTGAAAAAATGAGGGCAAGACGTAACAAAATCGAAAATGGCGAGAAGATGAAACTTATGGATACTTACTTAACTAGGTGAGAGATGGCAACTGCAAACTGGTTGTGTAAAATTGGTCATCACAAAGAAAAATGTGCACATAAAAAATAATTTCATAGGACTGGGCCGAAAACTGTACAAAAGCTCCAAAAATGAAAGTAAAAAGAGGGCAGCTAGATTATCTTTTTGAGCAGAGAAATTAAAGAAAACAAACAAAAGAAAGACAGAAGAACTAAACATATCAGCAGTTGTGGCAGACAGCTGATCTAACCCCGAGCAGTGTGGGAACCAGAACATTGATGTGACTGGTGAGGAGGTTGTTGAGTATCATCAGGTAGATCATTGGCGTCAGTTACAATGTGAGGGTGATCAGGAGGAGCAGAGTCACAAGATAGTGGCATAGGAGGTAGATCAGAAACAGCAGGTATGTAAAATAGGCTGAGAATATGATGATTAACCTGATGTTCAGCATGGGCATTGGCGCGAACCTGCAGCCAACTTCCTTAGCTTCCCAGGGTCATTGACACCTATGTCTTCAGGTTTTTGAAGAATAGTTTCAATCATCTCAACAGAGAAATTATGGGCAGTAGCGTAGTGCATCAGACGTGACAATGATCAACATTCATGCAAGAGAGTGAGGGTACCTGTTTGGGGCTGACAAAGTAGCAGCTTGTGATGTAGAAACAGATGTGGAGGGTACAGAAGTGGAAGTTCTTGCAGTAGTGGAAGCAGTTGACGTTAGGCTAGAAGAAGGAAGCTGAGTAGTTGCACTCATGGCAGTAGACAAGGTGGATTGTAATACTACAGGAGCTTGCTGAACAGATAGAGGAGGTGGAGGAGGTTGAGCAGCAGCTGCAGCGCTTAGCTGGTGCTGTTGCTGAAACTGATCAGTAGGTGTTGGAAAAGAGATAGGATACACAGCCTGTGGTTCCTTTATAGACAATGGTGGGCTGTGGTGTGGCATAAGCCCCTGGAGGAGGAGGAAGTTGAGCAGGGAATTGATACTGAGGAACAACAGTTGGTTGATACTGTTGTTGAACATAAGGCTGGTAGATGGGTGCAACAGCTGTGGTTGGCTGTTGTGGTAGGCCAAAACCAAGTGGAAAAGAAATGGAAAACAGAGATGGAATAGTTTCTATTGGAACTTTAGGATCAGATTTTTTCTGACATTGCGACCTAACTACAGGTTTGGGAGAGGGCTGATGTTGTGAAAAACACTGAGGCCTAACTCTAGAATGATGCAGTTTATATTGCTGAGCAGGCGTTGACTTAGGCTTAGTTACAGGTTTGGTCTTGGAAACCTCAGGGCCTTCCTGAGTGGCCAGAGAAGACTTTGCAGTTGGTTTGTGAGATTTGCCAGATTTGTCCTGAGGTTCAATCTTCTGTTTCTTAAGTTGACTAGGGAGATAGTGAAGGACATTCATAACAGGTTTACCAGAGATGTCAAGGATGTGGAAGTTGATGACAACTTTAGTTCCTGCTTGGATCTGAGCTAACGCTTCAGTGAGGTCTTCCCAAATGAGCCTAGGACCAGAAATTGGAGTGGCAGAAGTGGAAGTTGAAGGTTTTGCGACTACAGTGGCTGCAGCAACCTTAGGTATACAAAAAGGTTGCATAGTTTTGGCAGGTGAACACGATTGAGTTGCAGAAGTTGACAGTTGAGGCTGCACTGGAACTTGAGGTTGTGGTGCAGTGCTCACAGGTTGAGGTTGAGGAGGAGCAGGTGTTTGAACAGTAGGAGTGTCAAAAAAATTTGTTTGAACCATTGCTGGCTGAGCTGTGGTTAGTGCAGGAGTGGTAGGTAGAGGGCCAAAAATAGATGTATATCTACAATGTGGCCAGTAGGTAACTTAGTGTCCAAATCTATCCCATGGCTAATTAGAGCCTGTGTGATATTATCAATGATGCAAGGGTCAAACAAGTCATGAGGAAAGACTTGAGCAGTGCAGAAGATTTCATCAAAGAGATCATAGTGACCTGAGGCGAGATATAGCAGAATTAAATAAAAAGTGTCTAAACCTGCATATATCAGCGTCTCTCCAAACAGTTCGTGTTCAGAAGGGTCACATAATACATGGGGTTCTTAGAGAAGGCGTGATTAATAGGGACAGTGTCCCAAGCCCACATGCAGGTTATGCATGCTTTGAGGGTACGACGTTCAGGTAAAAAGCTGATAAGCTGGGCTTTTTTGAAGTGATCAGGATCTTTGTCAATGACCTTCAGGAACCAGAAGAGGTCAACCATTGGTATCTTGGGGATGACCGTAGGTTCAGCATTCTGGCTCTCAGTGCGAAACTTAGGACCAACTAGAGAATGTAGAGTACGCCAATCATTGTTGGCAGTAAAAGCACTTCGATAATACCCACAACAGTGTGGATATTATTGAAGTGCTTAAAGAATGCTTTCTGTGGTCAAAAGAGCTTCGAAAACAAGAGCTTGGCCATCAGGATAGGCAAGTTGGATGTAGCAAGGTAAGGTCTTAGTGTCAGTGTTAAATGGTATAAAAGAACAATGTTGAAACTTTGATAGGTCTGATGTGTTAATCGACTCCGTGTCGAAGCCAATCAGAGTGTATCCATGAAAATTAGGTGTCTGCAAGGCTGAGTGCAGGTTGCCTGGGAGTATGAACTCTGGGGAGGAAATGAAACTAGGAGGATGCTGGAACAATGACATGTACCACTGGGCCAGCTCTCTTACGCTGATGAGCCTTTTGACATTGAATTCTGAAAACATTCAATTTATATAATGCTCCCTAATAAGGAGGAGATCACCGAGAGCAGGTACTTGGATAAAGATACTTAAACAGATGTGGAAGTTAGAAAATGTAGTTTTTTGACCAAAAGTATAGGAAAATAAGGAAATAGTTTTTGGAAAGTTTTGGAAAAGAAATTATTTGAGAATTAGAAAATTAGGGAAATTAGGAAAAGTTTTAAGATTAGGATTAGGAAAAGAAATTATTTGAGAGTATCATGATGAGAATGTTTTGAACTTTGGAAAATTAGTTGTATTTTGTTTTTGAAAAATTTGAAAAGTTTGGAATTTTTAAAATTTTGGATATTTTTGTTTAGAATTCGAAATTTTTGGACACACGGCATTCTTGATTATGGACTTGAGCATGACTTTCACTACCAAAGTTAACTTGAGATTAACTTCAGAAGCAGTCTCCAGCCTCAGTGTCGGAAATTGCACAAGCTAGGCCAAGGCATAACGATTGATTGGATCGGTGGAAACTGACCACTGGAAGCAGGGCCATGCGCAGAATTTTTTCATGGAGGGCGGACTACATTTTTTTACTGAATAGCCCCAAAAAATGTTGATTTTATGCGATACACTGTGTGCATGCTGCCTATGGGGGGGCGGCCGCCCCCTGCCCCCCTTGTGCACAGCCCTGACTGGAAGTCTTGTTGGCTCTCAGGCAGAAATCTGTGATTTCCCAATTTAAAATAATCAGTAACATGGTGGCGATAATTAGCATGGCAGGAATTTATTGGAGAAAGGACCAGACACAGCAGAATATAAAATGAACAATGAAATCACCGACCAAATTTCAGCACATGATGCAATGAATACAGTAATTGTGTCGCCTGGCTTGAATTAAGATGGCATGGTGGGGGCATGCTCATCTTTGGTTGTAAAGATCAAGAAAATGTAAAGTGACATTAAAACAGTTGTGGAAAACTGGAAAATGCCACTACAACAGGTGCGAACAAGCATATTTTCGTGATTTTTTGGTGTAAGGGGTTTTTGATGGTGGGAAATTCAATGGATGTGGTCACTATCATCATCAATGTAAACAAACGTCTTTATGTACTTTTTGAGGGGAGTGTTTTCTCGACCATTGGGGAATCAATGGACGCACTTAGTTTACACAAAAAAAATTATTTCGAGTGTAAGCAAGTGTATTTTCGTCATTTTTTGGGGAAGGGGTTTTTGACTATTGGTAATATGATAGATGCTGACACTTTACACAAAAACAATTCATCCCCAGTGTAAACAAACGTATTTCCATGATTTTTGGTGGAAGGAGTTTTTGAGGGCAGGGAGTTCAACGGATGTGGTCACTTTACAGAAAAGTTATCCTGTGAGTAAAACTAAGGTATTTCCATGTTTTTTTAAGAAGGGGTTTTCGACTATTGGGAATTCAAAGGATGCAGTCACTGTATACAAGAAAAATTATCCTGGGTGTAAACAAGCATATTTTCGTTATTTTTGGGGAAGGAGTTTTCGACTATTGGGAATTTAGTGGATGCGGTAACTTTACACAAAGAATATCCTGGGTGTAAACAAGTGTATTTTTGTGATTTTTTAATAGGAGGAGTTTTCGTCTGCGGGGAATTCAGTAGATGCAGTCATTTTACACGAAAAATCATCTTGGGTGTAAACAAACGTATTCTCATGATTTGTTGGTGGAAGGAGTTTTCGACTGCTGGGAATTAAATCACTATGCAAAAAATTATCCAGTATGTAAACAAGCGTATTTTCATTAATTTTTTGGTGGCAGGGGTTTTCAACTGTGGGAAATTGAATGGATGTGGTCACTCAACACAAAAATTTTATTCTGAGGATAAACAAGTATATCTCTATGAATTTTGGGAGGAAGGGTTTTCGACTGCAGGGAATTCAATGGATGTGATCACTTTATACAAAAAAAATTATCTTGAGTGTAAAGAAATGCATTTCTGTGATTTTTTGGAGGGAAGGGGTTTTCAGCTATGAAGAATTCAATGGATGCAGTCAGGTCACACAAAAAATACTCTTAGTGTAAACAAATGTATTTCTGCGCTGTTCGGGGGTAGGGGCTTCTTACCATGGGGAATTCAATGGATGCAGTCACTTTACACAAAAAAAACTGTCGTTTGTGTAAACAAAGCTTTTTCTGTGATTTTTCGTGTTCGGGATACTTGACCATGCGAAATTCAACAGATATGGTCACTTTACATTCTGTTAGCAATGTGTTTTACTATGTAGTTTACATATCTTTCATTTTTACCAGAATTGAAGATTTGTAGTTAGATTGTTTTTTATCATTTCTTTGATGTGAAGATGAACAAATTTAAAACTTCAATGTGCTTCTGTGAAGGTTGTCATGCATGGTTGAAGCCCACTAAAAAGAGGTGGACTAGTTCATTAGAAAATTCCCGGATGGGGAAGAAAAAAGAAGGATATACTTGCATGGATAGTTGCAAAGCTAGAAGAAGGAATGGACTAGATTTTTGAGAACTTGGGTTAAAGTTGGAAAAAATTCACTTTTGTAATATTGGATTTTTCTCATTTCGCATTAAAAAATGTTTCATGTTCATGGAAAAGTATATTCTGCAGCTAAGTGAATCAGCACACCCACCAACCATTGATAGGGTGGGGGAGTAAACCCTTCCACTGAGACTCTGGATACCCCTAACTGGCCTTACATTGTTTCACAAATATGACATTTTCATTCAATAGGCGCTATTTCTATACTTTTTGTTCATTTTTGTTGCAAACAATTCAATGCAGAGGTTGATCAAGAAGGACCATAATACCATAAGATTTCATGGCATAGAGCAGAGCAAGTTTGCCCATCAGATTACCAGAGGTAGAGATGAGAAATTAGTGAATAGTGTTTCATATGTGGGTGCCTGATACAATTTTGTTTCGTTTAAAATCAAACTTCGGGTAAAATCAAACATGCATCCATTTAGAGACATAAGTTTGGCAATGATAATTGTATCAAAGTAGTATGTGCATGGCCGAATGAAAAACTTTTTAAAGGCATTTTAGTATGCTTTATCCTGTCGCCCTGTTTGCAGATAGGGCGCAATAACTGTAACCGGGGCCCATATCTACTAAAGGTTCTACCTCGAGTTCAAAGATTGTCTCGAACAAAACAGCAACCACCTCAGTTTCAGCTGTTGCACTAACATGTCAATGTGTTTGCTATAAGCTCGATGTCTTCAGGATTATCCCCATTTCACGCTTTTGGCTTGCACTCTTTTCTTAAATTTTTTTATTTCTAGACTGCAATTCCTGAACCAATCTTAAACCTGATGTGAGGATTGTTAGCTCAGCATGAAAATAATCTTGCCATTGTGATTAGCTGAAACTAAGGATTAGTTCTTTAGTGCTCCGCAATTTGAAAATCTTATGACCTGGGTAACCAGTCTTTACAGTACTCCTGTTAGTCAGGTATTTTGCATACCCAACCTAAGTACTCTTATTAAGTATACTCAAACATTGGAGTATATAAGTGTTTTACCCATACAATATCTCGTTAGAAATTCGGGTAAACAGGTCACCTGAATACCTAGATAGCATGCATGTTTCATTTTTGAAATTGACCTGGGTAGGTATACCCAGGTACCCAAAATACCTGGGTACTCAGTATGAAGCACGAGTGAGGATCAGCAAATTAAGCCAGACGTTTTGACCTGGGTAGGTATACCCAGATACCCAAAATACCCGGGTACTCAGTATGAAGCACGAATGAGGATCAGCAATTTCTATGGTGCTTAATTATGCTTTTTCAATCAATTTCAGTGAAGTCAAACATTAGCTTGCATATAATTTTCATCCAAAAAAATTTTACTGTGGTTGATACAATGCTATGGGAGGACGAAATGCACGAAGCTGCAGAATATACTTTTCCACGGACATGAAACATTTTTTAATGAGAAAGAATAAAAATCCAATAGTACAAAAGTGTATTTTTCAAACTTTAACTCAAGTTCTCAAAAATCTAGTCCACTCCTTCGGCTATCCAAGCAAGTGAATTCTTCTTTTTTCTGCCCCATCGGGGCATTTTCTAATAAACTAATAGAATTTGGGTGAGGGATTTTTGGATCACCTTCCGATCCATTGTAAGTTTCCAATACTTTCAGATAACTGCTGGCTCAATTTTCGGCGGATTCCTGCAATGGATACCAAGTTGCCCTATCGAAGTTGTCAAAATCAAAATGCAAGTTCAAACCGAGAAACAAAATTTCTACAAAAACCCTTCCGACTGTTGGATCAAGGTATGGCGCGGCCGAAAACTCAAAGGTCTTTATGCCGGCGGATCTACTTTACTACTCCGCGACCTTATCGCCTTTGCTTTTTACCTGCCGGTTTACGAATTTTTCCTCAACAACGGTCCTCTAAGTCGGCAGGACCTTAGTTCCAGAACCGCAAAGGTGGCCGCAGCTGGTGGCGCTGCTGGAGTTGCTTCATGGCTGGCCATTTTGCCTTTAGACGTAGTGAAAAGTCGTCTACAAGCAGACAATCTCGCCTGTCCGACCTACAAAGGTAGCTGGGATTGCGCCAAAAAAAGTTACAAGAAAGAAGGACTGCTGATTTTTTATCGGGGATGGTCGATGGTAGCCTTGAGGGCCTTCCCGGTTAATGCTGTCATTTTTATAGTGTACGATAAGCTCAAGACTTATTTTTGTTATAAAGTAAAATGATCAAATTTGTAGAGTATGATCCCAAAGCAGCCTGTTGAGGCAACCTGTTCCCGTTACTCGGGGCTTCAGTAAAAGTTAGGCCCAATCCGGGACCTTGCGGCTACCGTCCGCGCGCTCTAACCAACTGAGCCAACCGAGCAACGGGAAAGGCACACTCAAATCACAACAATTCATAGTTAAGGTGGTCGCTATGACCACTCCCAACAAGCCTATGAAGCCATATTAATTGTTTGCTTTTCGATGCAAAGTTTAGGTTTCAGCTACTGTTGAACTTTATTGCTCACAGAGAATTTTTTATTGTGACCTGGCAAGATGCTATTAATCTGGCGTAGCACATTTTAACTCGTGCAAATGTGGTGAACTGGGAAGTAAAAGTTTATTTTTTGTTGTCGTATCATAATGCTCATCGACGAAAATTTCACCGCTTGGTCGGCATTAAGGCTTTTCAAAAAATACGTAAAAATAGCTGACGTAGTCATTTTTAGAATACCGAACTTTTTCAGCATCATTACGAGTTTGGCTTATTAAGACTACGTTTTCCTCATAAGTCATTGTTTTCCTCAAAGTGATCTTCATGATCATGTATTGTGTTGTTTGGAAACACATGAAATAGAGGAGTGTGCCTGAAGCCTCAAAATTTACGACTCCTACCGGATGCTAATTTTAAAAATCAAAGTTATGTACTTATTCGATAAACCGTGAAATAGGCCCTCTAAGGATAGACTTTGAGTCTATTGCATGAGAACCTTATGAATAGCCTGCTGTCTCAAAATGTTCGTAACTGAAATTTAAGAGGAAGTACTGTACCACATTTTTCTTATTCCATGCAAATCACATATCCTATGAAACTGGGGGTTTGTGAGCTCAATTACCCTCCTTAAGACACAACGCCTTAGGGACTTTAGCTTTGTTGTAGTAAGTCAAAATAAAAGTGTATCTCAAAAAACATATCTGAGATGGTTTTCGAGGATCTTTTGTACAATTTTACAACCACGATATTCTATTAATTTTCCATCATAAACAAGCCTATGCTAAAGATATATCAAATGTTTCAAAAATGTCGTGGCGGTAAAATTACAGAAGAGGGCTGTCCACAACACTCAGACAGATCTGAGATTCATTTTGGGCTAAAATTCAAATTCCTTGTGCTGCAGCTTGAAAATCAAAATTTTACGATTTTTTGTCATTTTTGCTGCATTCTCTTTCGTTATATACCTATTGTTATGCGAATACGATAGCTTCATGAATTTTTATCCATTAATGCCCAGGTGAGTGAGCAATAGTTTACACTGGAACTCATAGACTCTGCGTCTAGTTTTATTAACTTTGGACTGATTACCAAAATCGTCTTTTTAGAGCAAAAAAGTGATACCTTTTGCAGGAAAAAAGTATGCCAACACGTCAACTCTTAACAACATGAAACATTTCTATCAAAGAATAAAAAAAGTCGATATCAGAATATGGTATTCAAAAATTAGAAAACTGTAGTTATTACAGAGCTTTCCAACACAACATCGTATTATGTTTGACATTTCAACCCAAATTGTACAGCAAGAAACGGCATCAGAGTACGGTAGTGAGCTATAACGAAGCTAATGTGATTGAACGGAATATTGATCGACACAGAATGAACTGTCTTAAAACAGTGTTTCTCTAAATGAGAGCAAGTAAAATTTTAGTTAAATGGTCCAACTAAATTACAACATATACCCGAAAGAGCACATAATATTATTCAGTTTCTTTCGCTGAACACTGCTGTGTCAATATGTTTGCATGAAACTGATTTTTCGATTGCGAAATCTGTTGGAGAATGATGACTTCTGACAGCATTTCTTATTTTCATCACAACATGGCAAATACTTGACGTTTTTTCACAATTTTTTTGCATGAGGCACATAGACTTGTTGCTCTACACTTTACGTGATATAAGTTTAACGGTTGTTAGCGAATTCCTAATTGAGTGATTCCCATATGGCCGATTCCCAATGGAGCGCATTCTTCTCAACTGAACGAATCTCAGACGAGCAATCGAGAATGTGATAAAAATTTCTTCATATTTTGATTCTTCATCTTGTATTTTCCTTTTTATGTATTTCGTTTTTCATTGTTTTCTGTGTGTCTTGATCATGCTTTTGCTTATGTATGTTGGGGAATCGGCTCACTTGGGAACCGCTCACTGGGAATCATTCTCTCAAGAATCGCCCACATGAGAATACCCTATGTGGAATATAGAAATCACAATTTTCGTAAACAAATCTTTGAATTCCACGGGTCGGTTCTTTACAGAGGGCAATACTCTTCCACAAAATTTCAGCTTTCTACCAGCGATGTCTTCGGAAAATCGCCAATGCCTGTTTTTATTGAAACGCTTCAAGAAAAAAAAATCTGAATGCAAGTACATACTGTTTCATAATTTTGTAATTTCCTGCTAAAGCGCATGTCATAGGTGAGAAGTTTGTGAGCTAACTCAAATGGCTCTATATCATTTTTTATGCAAAAATGCCACAGTAAAAGCTTGGAGTAATCGATTCTGAAAATATACTTTTTTGTCATTTTTGATTAAAATGTTTTATCAACAAAAGACAATGGGATCTACAGGTCTAGAAAGGCTTATTCAATTTAAGATTTATAATGTTTGCAAATTGAAGTATAATTGACAGATTTCAATGTGTTAGTGTGTAACGTAAAATTTCGAACAGCGCATCTCAAAGAATTCGTTATATTTCTTATCATCTAGTAAAGCACGTTATCATGTTTTGCTTAGAAGATTGGAAGGTCATTAGTTGATGTGAAACATTTTCTTTCTAGCACTTCTACATTTTACCAGCAGTCGGATATTTTGTACGATGAAGCTAACATTGATTTTAGCCATCATTATCGCTGTTCTTACGTTAAATTGTCAAAGCACAAATTTTTGCCCCAGCTATGGCAAACGACCGCCAATAGCAGACGGTTGCGGTGAATGTTTGAACGACGAGGAAGGCGTTTTCCTGAAGTGCATGCTTGGTCGGCTTCATAAATATCAATGTCAGGACGGTAAAAAGTGCAGGCAGTCTACTGAAATGCATTGTGGTTCCTATGAATGTGTTCCATAATTGATATATATATATATATGAATAGTATATGCACATGAAAATTCTGGATTCAACTTCAAAGCTTCAGGATGCTTGAAATACAAGCTGATTCAAGGACACACCGAAATGTGCATGTATGACAAATATTATAGTTTCATGTATTTTGTCGGTACCTGCTACGTGGACGTGCTATATTTTGTACCAAAGCTATGAAGTTTTGTCAACATAATATTTACGAACTTTTTTCATAAGGTTCGGTTCATTTCTGCTGTGCTAGTATATTTTTCTGGTCCTTTGCGAATTTGATTGCTTTATAAATTAACCAATAGTGCAGGTGATAAGTTCTATTAAAGTGCATTGAACTCTGGTAGCTTTTTTCTCTCATTTAATGCAAAAAAAGAAAGTGGTTTCATGAAAACATAGGAGCACTAAAATTGTTATCATTGGTTCAATATTGCATTTTTACAGTGGTCTAAGGTGGTGGCCTCAGACATTAGAGCAGCAAATTCGAAGCAATCATGGAGTAAATTTTTTTCGAATTGCAGAGGGTGGAGAAAATAAATGAGGAAAAAACATGAAGAAATGTTGGAGCAAACTAAGAGAAGAGACAAGAAAATTGATCTTGATATTGATTCTGCTCGGAGCAGAAGTTTGGACGAAGGCATATTTTTGCACTGGAAAAACAAGGGCGATGGAATTAGTGGATTTTTTTATTATGTGTATAATATTGACAATTAATGGGAGATGAAGAAGCGGGTATATGAAGGTATAGGGTATACCTATACGTATGGTATACGTATACGTATGGTATACGTATTCGTATGGTATACGTATACGTATGGTATGGTATACGATGAGACCAATTCAGAAAATAAATGCGTTCCCCATATCGAATTCAGAAAGCTGCTGCACGTCATCTGATTGATTTAGTTGGTCACAATTTGACTATAGTCTATTTTGTCTATTTTGAGACTCGGTGCGCAGGAAGATGTTTACCAAAGTAATAAACAACCTACCTATAGGGGCCCCTTTTTCTTGAGTTGACCGAAGCAGTTAGGCAATCGGGAAAATAGACTTCGGCCTACGACGCAGGTTAACGCGGCACCACAATGCGATATCAGCTGAACGCAAATAAACAAAACAGTAAACAAATGAGGTATTGAAATAACTGGTAGAAAGGCCGTTGTTTTGAGAGCCGTATAAAGCAGGAAAACACTGATTCAAAAAACTACTGGGCACGACGTCTGTAATTCCACCATTATGGCCAGTATGGATAAATCGCCACTTCGGTTGTTCGGCATCATTAAGCCGCCATCAAGATCTTGACATTATAGCAATTGGATTAATTTCTAAGGCATTATTTTCCTGTTCAAGGCTTTTTTGATCTATTTGATCTCTTCATTTTTTTACGATCTCTCCATAGAAGATTTGTATTTTCATTTTGCGTTTACCTCGGTCTTCTCGTTCCTGCTTACGGTTTCTTTATTAAGAACTAAAGTTGCACGTTGTCCAACCGATTTTGGGTCATTATTACTTTGTATCAAATCAGTGAAATGGGCTAAAGTCACTCTGCGGCGATTCCAGTTTCATCTCCATCTGCATTTTGTTGTTCAATACTCTGAATTGTATTTTGATTCGTTAATAAATGGACTCAAAGCTGATAGTGGTGCGTCAATAATAAACTTCTGAATTTCTACTCATCGACCCCATACTCATTTCTAGAAGTCAGAATCCCATTTGATAAATAATCGTCTGATTTCTGCTATTGCACAAAAACTTTGTATTTCTGACCAAAATTGATATCCGAATCATCAACAAATTCATTCTCAATTCGCTCGAAATGTTGTTGTATCATTTCATAAACGTTGGTATAAAAATCAGGCAAATTAGTATGTTTAGTCTCTGCTTGGGTCAACAGACGTCAGCAACAGGCTGTAAATCACTCAATAAATTTTCCTAAGTAAAAGCCAGTAGAGGGCAACAGTTCTGCAGCAGACCAAACACAGCTTTCAGCCACTGTATAACTTGAGTTACGGTACGCCTATTAAACGCTGGCTTGCAATAGAAAAGCATGCAGCCACCAAGCTGCTTCCTGCAGGCTCTATGTAAGAAATAACGGGTCGGTCCCAGATCTGCTACGTAATGCACATCCGCTACCTAATGCACAACCGCTATATCCGCTACCGTAGTCAGATCCGCTACCGTAGTCAGATCCGCTACCTAGTGCACATCCGCTACATTCTGCTGAGGTATATAAGTAAAGGGTCATTAATACTTGCGTTTTTCGGCGGAACAGAACAGAACGGAAAGAAATCGATACAACGTTACTGAACGAAAGGAAAATTTTCGTTCTGTTCGATTCGGTTGGAGGTTACCGTCGGTCATTTCCTATAAAATTTCAGTTATCCTTTCCGATTGAAAGTGGATTTTCAGGCTGAACGTTTCAAACTGTTGGCGATCGGTTCTGTTCCGTCGAAAAAGGCAAGTATAAATGGCCCTTAACACGTTATATTTACTTTTTGCGTTGAATAACCTATAGTCTGTTTTTTATAAAATGCTTGCAGATGCAAAAGTGACACAAATCAGTACGGTCGTCGAAATTGTTTACATAAAGTTCTTACTGTAAAAGTTTTCACTCGAAAAATCGCTAAAGGTCAGGCCAGTATCTTCAGAAATTTCCAGCCCTACATGATATTTTGTTCATCAGAAAATCGCAAAAATCTGATATACTACTTGCTTTCCACTTTCATTATTTGGAAGCATTTCAAGAAAAACAGACTTATAGGCAGGATTTCATTATGGAAGAATACACAGTATACTGTGTACATACATGCATTTACAAATTATTAGGCTCATTTAATTTTTTTTATCAATTAGATGGCGCATGTATCGTGAAAATTAAAAATTTCATTCGTTAAAAATTGGGAAATATGGGGTTGCAACAGATGCGCATCAAAATTTTCAATTTGCCCCGTATTTTCAGAAGTAAATGCAAGAAATTGTGTTCTGCCAAATGCGTGTCACGAACCCTGGTGAGATGCAATGATTTGTTGTTCTTGGTCCAGGGTTATTCCAATAATTTTAGATGGAAATGAGACAATTGCCATGGATCCACGTCAGCTGAAAATAATCAGTCCTTGGTCAACTCGGGAGGTATATTCAACAATAGTTTTTTTGTTTAATTTTGAACTCAAAATAATAAAATATTTGAAAATAATTAAAAAAAGTAGTTGAAAAAAATTAAAAAACAAAACGAAAACGATATTTTCATCACCCGGATTGGTACAGGTAAAGAATGAAAAACGTCCGTCTAGGCTGATTGTTCTGTCACTCGAGGTACTTGTGTGGTCACTTTGTTACGCAAATAAGAATTTTCCACGCATTAGTATGTGGTTGGGTGGACATTTTTATGATTTTATTACGTATATCTTTACTAATTAGTGACTTATCTTTAGGTAGATTCTCTGTAGTATTACGTTTTTTAACCATTCTTGTGGTTCCACAAAAGTGGCAAACAAAATGTTTTTTACATCGCAGAACGCCTACCGTATTCCACTTTCTTTTATTCTTTTGTCTTCGGAAAACCCCCATGAAAATAATAGCGAAAACTTTTTCACATTTTTTGCTGTTAGTGGACGTGACTATGGTAGCAGATGTGCACTAGGTAGCGGTCGTGTACTAGGTAGCAGATGTGCAGTAGGTAGCGGATCTGCTACCCAATCAGAAATAATTCATTATGCTCGACGTCCGTGAAGGAGGAGATTCTTCAAGGTAACTCCTAGCACGCCTCCCACTTCCCCACTTCCCACGTCAGCTCCCACTTCCACTTAGGAGGCGAGTACGAAATAATATCGTAGCTAGCATGTTAGTGCTAGACTACAATACGTTTCATTTTGGGCACGCCGATTTTCACGTTTAAGGCAAGATTTCTAAAAAACTATAAGACATCCAAAGCTGAAATTTGACAAAAATATAGAACTCGATGCGGGCTACAACATGGTATCACCTAGAATACTGTAGACATACTGTAGCTAAAGTTATGAGACAAACTAGAGTACTGTTTTGCCACCTTTTCATAAAAAACGATTATTCTAACGGATTAGCTCGATTGTGGTATTAATATCTTCAGTAGGGTAATATCTCGGGACCACCGCGAAATTTTTTCGAAATATGCAAATGCGATCTTATTTCAGTGTAAAGAAAAATCTCAAAACTCCGACCAGTAATAACTTTGCGAATATTTAGTCTTTCTAGACGATTCTTGTTCTGTTGGATGCAGGCCGCACAAATATCTCGAGTTGTATAAGTCGTAGAAAGCTAATTCTTTTTTTGTTCCATAGCTGAGTAAAATGCCCAGAGTAAACCACCTTAACATCTAGTATGTGCAGTGCAAAGAAAGTATAAACAAAGCGAAAATGTCCATTCAAAAATTTTTTTTTGTTGCGATTTTCAGATTTTTTGTTGCACCATTGAAACGACTTCTTTTTCTAACCCCCAGTTTTGATATTTGTTTTTTGCAAAAATGTATAGTATGTTAGAAATTTGCATAAATGTTGTTTACAAAAAATTTTTTTCCGATTCATCGATTTTAAGTAGCCCCTTTGCAAAGAGCGTATTTTGTTGTCCCTGATGCATATTTTTGTTTTCTGAAATATCTCAACGTACGCTAAAAATTTGCATAAATGATATATGCCAAAAAATGTAAAATTCGCCACATTTTAGTGACTTTCATACTATACTTCGAAAATACACTTTTTCAGTAAAGAATTTTTTACACTTCCCTCGCAGGAGCTAGAAAGTACGATATTTATCTGAAAATGCCAGGAAAAGGCAAAAAGGAGAATATGTTTTTCCTTTTTGCTTGTTTCACTGGCTTAAAACTTCGATATTAGGCCTCCCCATCATATCATTTCAGCAAAATTCTAACTGAAAAAAACTTTCCATTTTCTGAGAAACATGTACTCGCCCAGTTTTTTAAAAGACAAAACGTTTTTAAGCCTCTGCGCATGAAATTCACTTGTCTTGTAGCAATTTTTACAATCTACATGATTACTTTATGCACAATACATACTTCGTTTTCATGATAGAACACACGTGATGCCTCTAACTGCATGTATAAAATTCATTACAGGCTTGTACAAAAAAAAGTGCTATAATTGACAAAAACTATACAGAACAATAACCATTCTCTAATACTAGGAAGTGGCAAAAGATGAATATGTTTCTCGTTGTCCCATATTTCACTGAGCATAATACTATACTTTGTTTTCGAGAACCTGGTTGTAAACTCACCGTATTCTTGATTCACACGTATTGTTTTTTCCAAGTTTAAAACGCGGGAATTTAAGTTTCTAATACGATTAATGCTAGTTTAAACTTATTTGAAACTATGCTTTAGCTAATTTTACTCAAATAATGTTCGCCAGTCTCCCAAAAATCGCCGTTTGCTGTTTACCAGCAATTAATTTTTCGAATTTGTTTCAAATTGTGTAAATTCGTTGTCTTGCGAACCAGGAATACTGTGGGTTTACCACCTGCTTTTCGGAAACAAAGTATAGGCCACTGCATTGTATACAGTAATGAAAAATTCTAACAAAGAATGGCATATAAGTAATTACAAAGATTTCGGGTTTTTCATTAAACCAAAGTTTTTTCTTCTGTAAAAATCAACTTTAATAACTGATACTGAAATTTTTCAAAGATTTGTCCATTTTTGCGCAGAGGCATTTTCAGAAATGACTAAAAAACTGGGCGCGTATATGTTTCTCAGAAAATGGAAAGTTTTTTTCAGTTAGAATTTTGCTGAAATGAAATGATAGGGAGGTCTAATATCGAACTTTTAAGCCAGTGAAACAGGCAAAAAGGAAAAACATATTCTCCTTTTTGCCATTTCCTGGCATTTTCAGATAATTGATAAATAACAACACAATAACAACAGATAAATGGGTGGACGCCACAAAATAATGTGCAAAAGAAGAATGAATCACTGTCAAACTTTCTTCCAAAGTTGGCGTCTTTCCGTCCACACAATTTTGTACAGATGGGATGACTGCTATGGTTAGAACATCCCCACAGAATATTCTACTGGTGGGCCGTCACCAGTCGATTTGCGAGCATTTCTAATTTTGTCTACTTTACTTTTTACGATCTGTAAAAATTATTATTGTACTCATGTATTCAGGTATTGATGGCTCTATGCTTCTTACGGACAGCTTTCGGAGACCTGCATACAATGGGCCTACAGTCTCAGAATGTATCCGTAATCTTATCCTAGAAATCCCACAGCTTATTATCTGATTATATGAAATTTTTGACTGAGAACAAATTTGAGAAGTTACAGAGATCATTTTATGAAAAAAACGGATTTTCATACGTCATTACTGCCATTGATCGTACTCACGTTTGCATTCAGGGGCCGAGAAGTGATGACACAGAACTTAATCACAATGAATAGGGCAACTTTTTGATTAACATACAATACTCACTGAAAATTCGCAACATCGTGACCAGATGGAACTTTAGTACGCATAATGCAAGAATATCGAGCGTAAAAAATCAGTTGGAAACCTTATGTGGATGCTTCCATATTTTGGGAGATCGTTGCTATCCAAGCCTTAGATATTTGAGAACGCCACTGAGCAACCCCAATTTAGTTGGGAGAAACGATACAACTCTGGAGTCCAATTAAAGCTTGGAAACCTTGATTAAAAATCAACTTGAAGTTCCGGGAAACATTTTCCTAAAGAAAACCCGCACTCGTCTCCCTACCATATGTACTGTTGTATTTTATTATGTTGGGTAGACAGATGGGTTGACGAAGACTGGACTTTTCCCGGCTATCAGGCGTGCCCTTACAGGGTCATTAACCTCTAACAGCTGTTGGTGGCTTATGCCACCATGGAACAACGCAAGGAGTTTTTTTGTTCATAAATATTATATAATAATGTCCTGATTTTAATATGATCATCCATCAGACATTGAGAATTGCAGAAGCTCTGATAATGAAATTCTGAGAGGCATACATACGTGAAGACAAAATTATTTTTTACACCTTGAGAATAATACTGTTACTCAACTTTGGGATCGATTATTTCTTCAGGAAGCAGAAGACTCACTGATTTTTTAATGTTTCTTATAGAAGAAAAAGCACTTTTTTGAGGAAATTTGAGGACCATGTATTTCGATATTTTTTACGTTTTTAAAATTCCTTCATTTTCATATTTTTTATTTTGTCACAACTTTAAGCCTATGTGGTGCATTGACAACTACAACGAAACCCTAAAATTTCGGACACGAATTAAGCTAGTGTAAATATTACTATGGCGAAGTATCGTAAATGTTCACTTCACACGTTATAAATTATGGGCACCCTAGTCAGTGTATGAATTATCAACTGTTCGACTTTATGACCACTTGGCACCATTTTTTCGAAAAAAAACTATGTAATTATACCGAATTTTCTAAACAGCATACCTAGAATCAGAGCAAAACGGTGTTTAAGGCTGCACAAGCTTTCGAATCCCAAGCTAGATTTTTAGGAGGACCGTGTTGCCCGAAAGAAGGCAGTTTAATAAGTTTGAAATCCTTCAGAAAAGTAGGGTCCACAAAAAACCCCATAGCTCCTGCAATTTTGAGAGTAAAATTTAAAATTTTTTCCGAATTTAGTTTAGGACCTTGAATGACATGGAAACAAAATTTGATAAAAATTTTAGATGGTCGAGCATTGATGATTTTCAAAATCGGACCACGTGGCGTGGAATGACCCACAATGAAAGATGGATAAAAATTTCACCGTAACTTCGAAAAATGTTCAGACAATTTCCATGATTTTTGATTGAACGGTTATTCGAGTGGTCAATAGCCACTTCGGTTAACTTCGAGTTACCTCAGATGACCGTACGACATCATAAAGAAGTTTTGGTGAACATTCCGATGATGTTTGAAGTCGTCATCTGACTGATCAGTGTGAAAGTCACTTTGGGTCTCCTGGATGGTACTACATCATTTGCAACATTTAGCTATAGTCCTGTGTTGAGGAAATAATAGTCACCTACCTTGGTGAGCATTATCATCTTTCGTATAAACGAAGGTATTTCTGTGATTTTTTAGGTTGAGGGTTCTTGACCATTGGGTATTCAACAGATACGGTCACTCTACATTCTGTTTACATTTGTTAAAAATATTCAAAAATGTTTAAAAATTATAATTGTGGGATAAGTCTCTTAGATAATCATGAGTGCATCATTTTGCCCTGCACCGAGCCATGCATGATCAAAACGACCAAAAATACGGGAAATTCGTTCTGCACTTGATACTTTCGCTTGCTAGACAGTGGTCGCTAACCAGCAACATACTGTTCAATTTTCATTTGGTTGATGCTTTGGTCCCTTTGTAATGCTTGAATAAAATTCCAGGTTGAAGGGTGCGCGGCGCCAAATAATTGAAGGAATACTCTGTGCCAGCCTTCACAGAGTTGTTTGTTTTGGACAGTCATAAAATTTCAAAATTTAAATTGATAACAATCATGCAGGCGTTCTTGGAAAGTGAGCCTCCCGTATCGCCCGCACGTTATACAAATTCGGATCGTCGGCTATACTTTCTACACCCCCTGTATCGCCCAACACAGTCGAGGCGGTAAACTTTGATGTACAATACGTTTGTTTACACTCAGGATAGTTTTTTTTTGTGTGATTTGACCGCATCTATCAAATTCTCCATAGCTGAAAGCCCCTTAGCCCAAATTTTGACCGCATCTATCAAATTCTCCGTAGCCGAAAACCTCTCAGCCCAAACAATCGCATTTACACTCAGAATAATTTTTTTTTTAAAGTGAGAGCATCTGTTGAATTCCCCCCCCAGTCAAAAATTCCTTTACCTAAAAATACGCCTGTTTTCACCCCGGATAATTTTTTTCGTCAAGTGACCACATCCATTGAATTCCCCGTGGTTGAAAACTTCTTACACCAAAACATCACTATGTAACGACCAGATTTGTGTGAGGTACTTTACTTTTAACCAATGGCGTTATGGCGGGAACGGCTATAACGGAACAGGGCGCAGCGAGATGCTAATACGATAATACAACAAATGATCGACGGTCGCTTGAACATCCAATAACAAAAATGGACAGCGTGTTTGCTTGCAAATAAAATATACGACATGGTTTAATTGCTTTCGAAGACGGTTGCTTGCAAATAAAGTGAACGGCCGCGGATCAAAAATGAAGCGATTACAACAGTCTAACAACTAACTAAATCACGCTTTGCTTCTTCTTTTATATGACGTTTTTGGCCACTCCCTGGGCGTCGTGGGAGGTCGAGCTTCTGTCCATCTTCTTCCGCCAATCCTCGCTTCCTGCTACCCTTTTTATGCTTTCTTAGTTACGCCTTTCTAATGCTTTCCTGGTACTGTATGCTTTTCGTGCTTCGCTTGCTTTCTACAATGGGCTTAGCCACACCTTTGTGCTTCTGTGCATGCTTCCTGTATCGGTTTCTCTGTATACACATGTTTTATGGGGCTGCCGCTACCCTTACACTTGAGACTACTGTCTGGCGGGGCTTTTACATATTTTACAGTGTGCAGGTGTTGTTTACGATTTTTACGGGGGATTACAGTAGCTGTGGAATGTGTAGTTTAGTGTAGGTTCTAGGGGACCAGCTGCCGTTTGTGCAAATTAATTGGGGCATCTTAATTGGGCTACCGGGGTGTGAACGGATCAAAATAAAGTACTTCACATAATTTTAGAGGAATGTTTGGGTGTGAATCCCAGACACCCTTGAGACGATAAAATACGAAAATGAAATAATATCTAATAAATATTTATCACATACAGTATGCTATATATTTACAGTACTGCTTTAGCAGGCACGTTACAACGAAAATACGCTTGTTTACACCCCAGATAATTTTTTATGTAAAGTGACCACATCCATTGAATTCTCCCGTGGTCGAAAATTCCTTCCATCAAAAAATCAGGAAAATACGCTTGTTTACACCCGGAATAATTTTTTTTGTGTAAAGTGACCGCATCCATTTAATTTCTATTAGTCGAAAACCTTTTCCCCAATAAGACCACGGAAATACCTTTGTTGTTCGGGGACCATAAGTTGGAAATATTCTCGTAAATGATGGAGACATTTTGTGTTGAAGACATTTTGCACGAGGACATTTTCTTCCGAGATCATTTGTTGGGATATTTTGTCCGAGATATTTTGTCATAGATCCAATAGTAGCTCCAGGTTTCGGTCTCTACTTGATTCGAAACGGCAACTGTATGCCGAATCCAGCCAAATAAAGAATAATTTTGCACAGACTTAGTGGTCACTTGGGTCACTCCAAAGAATCAGGATGACATCAAACGATCATCAATTGCGACCATTTCCAACATTTCTGATGAAATATCGGTTATCTGCGCGACCATCATGTTGAAATATACAAGATGCAGATAGATACGTTCCCACGCTAAACAATGTTTTTGCAGGATGATTTGCATGTTGGAAAGCTTGAGCATGAAAATGTAGAAACATGGAGTTTACTTTAACATAATGCAAAAAACTGCAATGCAGCCCAGTGTTTTTTTTGTGCCAAAACCACCGTTTTTTCCTCAAATGGGGTGTTTTGAGGAAAAAAATTTCGAAATGAGGAAAAAAATTTTGGGTATGGTTCTCATTGAGGAAAATATTTTGGAGAATTCAAAACCGAATAGATGCGTTTTGATGGACTTGAAAGGGTCAAAATCATACCTGTACTTGGGGGGGGTTTATACCTGTACTTGGGGGGGGGGGTTGGGGGAGGGGACCCCCCCCAACTCGGCCAACCCTATACCCAAAATCATTTTGCCCCCCCAACCCCCCCCAGTTTGGAAAAAAAAATTCTTTTCAAAAAAGTGTATGTTTTTTGGCCTTTTTTGGGAAAAATTTCGACTTTTTCCTACCCCCCCCCAAAATTTCGGATTTACCCCCCCCCCCAACTGGTCGGAGGTCTTACAGGTATGGGGGGGTTGGGGGGGGGGACCCCCCCCCCCAACTCGGCCAACCCTATACCCAAAATCATTTCCCCCCCCCAACCCCCCCCAGTTGGGAAAAAATTAAAAAAATTTGCCAAAAAGTGTATGTTTTTTGGCCTTTTTTGGGAAAAATTTCGACTTTTTCCTACCCCCCCCCCAAAATTTCGGATTTACCCCCCCCCCCAACTGGTCGGAGGTCTTACAGGTATGGTCAAAATCTCACAATTTTCCGGCGCCTCGCGCCGGTCATGGGTATAATCTTAACAATTTTCTATCAGGCGCGACCGTTAGCATATCTACTTCGACTTACTAATTAATGCTCAACAGTTTCCATCAATCAAGTTAGCTAGCTCGTTTTATTTTCTAATCGTTAACAGTCAATTATGTCGCCCAAAATTTAGATTTTTCATCAATTGTCTCAATTTTTTCTCTCGATGTTTGGAATTTTTTAAACGTCTGCAACCTGAACTTTTGCGTTTATTGAAGAAGTTTGTGAATATCTGTTGGAGAGATTTATTTTCCAGCATTTTAGAATATAAAAACTTAAAAATTTATCCGGCGCTTCGCGCCGAAATGGGAAACAAGTTATACTTCATCAATCGGATTTAAATTTAGTTCCTAACGTTGTGAAGGTTCAATTTCCAGCGTTTTAGAAAGTGAAAATGCAGAAATTTTTTCGGCGCTCTGCGCCGGACCAAGAACTAAATTAAATTAATCAGATGATTCTAATGAGGAGAGCCATAGAAATGATAATAGCGGATAAATTCCTGAGAACTCTATCGTTAAAATGCTTCACCCGCTCCTGTAGAACACCTATATATTCTTCATGAGCTCATTTTTGGCTAATATAACTAGAGTTTTCTCAATTTTTTTCTCATTTTTGCAGGTTTCTGACTCCAAATACAAAAAAATGCTTGGGTATACTCCTGCATAAAAAAGCATCTATAGCCACATTATAAGCGTTTTTAAAAATGAGGAAAATTTGTGGAAAATGAGGAAAAAAATTTTAGGCCCGGTTCTCATGTGGAAAAAATCTTCGAGGAAAAAGAAACGGTGGCCAAAACGTGGTTGTTGGCACAAAAAAATTTGGAATGACACAAAAAATTTAGGGCGTTTGTGCTAATTGGCACAAATTTTTTTGACTGGTTTAAGGCTAAATTTCTCTGATTTTCAGTCATTTTAGGGGTCGAAAACGCAAAATTTTCTCGGCGCCTCGCGCCGAATCACGAGGTATAATTACTAACTTACTTTTATTTGTCTCGAACGCGAGCAAATTTCATTCGAATAGTATGTTTGTATTATCGCAACAGACTTTGAGATTATCAATTAGGTCTGTTCCGAGATCTCGATCTCGACAAATCTCGGTATTTTTCACATCTCGATCTCGGATATTCAATTTCTGCGGATCTCGATCTCGCTCGATCTCGGTATTTTGTAAGATTTTATTCGAGATTTTTTACATAATTTAGAAAATAATAAGACGTAATTAATTTTAATTTTTTTTAGATTTTTTGAGAAAGGTCAACACGTCAACTTTCTCAACTTTTTGAAGCGTTTGTTCTTTTTTTAATGTAAATTCAATTCAAAAACTTCATGGAAGTATTTTTGGAAAAGTTCTACGCTTCTGACTCATTGATTTTTGGTCAAATTTATGAAAGGTTACGAACAAATAAAATTGTTTAAAATTTTTCGAATGATAAATTTCTAGAAATTACGATTTATGAACACAAAATTTAAATCTAATTTTTGAAATATATGATCAGAATGATTATCAGAATGCTTTAAAAAGCTCAAAAACACTTAAATAAAGCGTCTGTGAGCCTTTTCAAGCGAAAAAACGAGGATTTTAAGATTTTTAAGGATTTATGTAAAATTTGATCCCTTTCCACATTTGTGGGAAAAGGTTCATGGAAAAAAACAGTGGACCAAAGTGAATAAGTGCCATTATTTTAATTATCATTATTATGTATTTCCTAACTTAGGCGCAGCTTTAAGCATGTATGCCTTCATTTATCACTCAATCTATAATAGTTTTCATCATGCTAAACGGATTATATCATGTTTTGACTGCTAATCTTCAATATTTTATCATGATATTTAATGAAAATTCGCATTTTTTCCTTGACGCAGTTTTTGAGAAAGATCAATACTTCAAGTCTCTAAGCTTTTTGTAGTGATTATTTCCTTCCTAACGTTAAATCAATTTAAAAGCTTTATGGAAGTAGTTTTTGGAAATTTCTACTATTCTTACTCATATCTTTTCAGCCAAGTTCATGAGAGTTTGCGCTAAAGTGCATGCATAATTGCATAAAATTTTCAATGATCAAATGATTTATATTTTTTGGTATTATGTCTAGCGCATGGTCAGAAAATGTCGTTCTAGCATATGTTTATCGCTTTTAAACATCAACATTTTATAGATTAGATGTTTTATCTTGCACTGTTTTCTTGAAGAATTTGAATAATTTGATGAAAACCAAAGTTTATGTCGATTACGCAGTCCTTAAAAATTTACACGTTCGTTAACATAGTTTTTCTGCATTTGAGAAATAATTGAGGAATTTTTTGGTCGTTTGGTGGCTAACTAAAAATTGATAAAATGTGGATTTCTGGGAGCTTGACGATGTTGTGCATCAAGTAAATTGAAATTAGGCCTGGAAAACCTCTCTGGGCGAAAAAAATTGTAAAAAAATTGTATATAGAAAAGAAAATTGTATATAGAAAAGAAAATTGTATATAGAAAAGAAAAAAAATTGTAAATAAAATTGTATATAGAAAAGAAAAAAAATTGTATATAGAAAAGAATCGTAGAAAATCTCGATCTCGCTCGATCTCGAATAAAATAAAATTTACATCTCGATCTCGAACATACTGGAGTTCCATTCTCGATCTCGGTCTCGACTTCTTCAAAAATTTGATCTCGGAACAGCCCTATTATCAATGACTGGTAAATGAAACGAAATTGTTAACTTCCTACATATGTTCATTCAGTGGGATTGGGAACCGAAATTTTTATTTTTGGTGTCTGATTCTAACAGAAATATTGACATTATTGGCACAATTTTTCAGCCAAAAATTTACGCGACACAACTTACAGACTTCCTTAATTTAATCTCTCCATCGTTGTTAAGAAGAAATTATTAGCTGGAAACTGAAATATAAACTTCCTTACTTATGTAAACATAAATAAAATATCCGAATTGAATTCTTTCAGCATTTGATTTCTTTCTGAAACATATAAACCGTTTTCCCGATCAGTTTCTCTTATCTCACTGACGTGGTTAGGTAAAATGAGGCAGACACATTTTTTGTGCCAAATAGTGCGTTGAAAGTGTCTTATCTTTAGTTATATACTTATGTTTTTATCAAACTTTTGGCATAAAACTTATTAAAGGTTTTCAGTATGTTTTAAAGCTGAAAAATTTTTTGTGCCATTGGCACAAATTTTTTTGGCCCTTTGTGCCAATTGGCACAAATGTCTGTGCACAAAAAAAACACTGATGCAGCTTGTTGAGACCACCGTTTTTCCCCCAAATGGGGCAAGGTTTTTTTTCCTCGAAGATTTTTTCCACATGAGAACCGGACCCAAAATTTGTTTCCTCATTTTCCAAAAATTTTCCACATTTTTAAAAACGTTTATAATGTGGCTACGGATGCCTTTTATGCATTTTAGGAGCATACCAGAGCACCCCATGGGGGGGAGGTATGGGGGGGGGGTATTACTCCCGTCTTAGATTTGGAAATTCATTTACTACCCCCATAAAAACAGCTCACTATAGCAAAAAATTTTGGTAGACTTCATCCTCTCCCCAGTAGGTTATACTAATTCGAGAAAAATTGCAGAATGTGTGATTCTGAGGAATTACTCACTGCTGTTTTTGACACATTTACTGAGCAAATGATAATGGGAAAGTATGCAACTTCTGTGCCATATAGCGATTTTTAGGAAAGGATATCAGCACATTAATATATACTACTTGTAGGAAATCATTATACATATAATTGGGAGATGAAATAATGACTTATGTGTATGTGATTAATCAAAAAATCGCCCCTTGGGAAGAAAAACATTATGTTCTTAAAATTCTGCCTCTTCATGCTCTCCTTTCCTTTTCCCCGCTTCTGCGTTGGGTCTTCTGTGCGCATATGGTTACCCAGGCTGTGGCATACTTTCCTGCTATGAGTTGAGACATGTGAGGTCTGTTGACGTGGATCAGGAGTGGTACTTGGTTTCAAGCTCGTAGTTCATAGTCTAATGGGATTAATAATACTAAAGCCACATTCAGCATCAGGACTTTCAATTGGAAGCACTGTTGCAAGCCTAATCAGTGATGGGATAAGCCCATACTGCCGAAGATGCTGGCTGAAACAATGTTTCCAAACGTATGTTGTGCCCGATTCTTGAAATGTGCAGGAATCAGTTGGCACAACAGTCTTCAAAGTGTGACTATTCTGCACGTATAATTAGTGGGAGCTGGAAAATGGAGTTGAAATAGTAAATTTTTTTTGACAGTAAAAAGCATAAAGTAGGGGCATTAATCATTTTTGTAAATTCGAGAAACTACAACCCCCCTCCTTACCAAAAAGTCGAGAGCAAAAAAAAAAGGTCACGGCATATTTCAAGTACTACCCTTAAAATTTATTATTTTACCCCTACCTAAATTTTCGACCTTGGGGACCTCTGGAGCATACAGCATTTCGTTGTATTTGTAGTCAGAAACCTGCAAAAATGAGGAAAAAAATTGAGAAAATTCTGGTTATGCTAGTCAAAATGAGCTGATGAAGAATATTTTACAGGAGAAGATAAAGCATTTTAACGATAGAGTTAACATAGATTTATCGGCTATTATCATTTTTGTGATTCCCATTAGAATTATTCAATTTTATTTAGTTCTTGACCCGGCGCGGAGCGCCGGAAAGTTTTTTAGATTTCCACCTACTAAAACGATGGAAAATGAACCCTCACAATCGGGCCTGTAGCCAAGGGGTTGGGGGGCCATGCCCCCCAAATGTTTGAAGTCTTAAAAAAAGACAAAGGTTTTTTTGTTTTTTTCCAAGTCAAGTCAGAAATAAGAAAGTCAAGTCAGAAATGCAATTTCATGGTAATTTGTGTGAAAAAATGTGTGCCCCCCCCCCCGAAAAAAATTTCTGGCGACAGGCTTGTTCATAATGTTGAGAAATAAATTGAAATCAAACTGATGAAGTGTAATTTGATCCTTAAAAATTGAAAATTTTCGAATTTTTATATTCTAAAACGCTGAAAAATAAATCTCTCCAAACAGATATTCGTGAACAGAAGTTCTAAAATCACAGAGTAGAATGATATCTTGAATTTCCATCTTCAATTAACGCAAAAGTTCAGGTTGCGAACGTTCGAAAAATTCCAAGCATCGAAAGAAAAAATTGATGAAAAATCGCTATTTTCGGCGAAAACTGACTGTTAACGACTAGAAAATGAGACGAGCTAACTCGATTGATAGAAACTGTTGAACATTTATTAGTAAATGGAAGTTGACATGCTAAGGGCCGCGCCTGACAGAAAATAGTGACTATTATACCCATGACTGGCGCTTCGCGCCGGAAAATTTTGAGATTTTGACTTTTTAAAGTCCACCAGAGCGCATCATTTCAGCTTTGCACTCCCTGAAATTTTTTCCACCATGAGAACCATTCCCAAAATTTCTTTCCTCATTTCCAAATTTTTTTGCTCGAAAGACCCCATTTGAGGAAAAAGCGGTGAAATGGGGTCTCTTGAGGAAAAAAATTTGGAAATGAGGAGAAAATTTTTGGGTATGGTTCTCATTGTGGAAAAAGTTTTAGGGGATTCAAAACCGAAAAGATGCGTTTTGGTGGACTTGAAAAGGTCAAAATCTCAAAATTTTCCGGGGCTTCGCGCCGGTTCATGGGTATAATAATCACTGTTTTCTATCAGGCGCGCCCATTGGCATGTCTACTTCGGCTTACTAATTAGTGCTCAACAATTTTCATCGATCAAGTTAGCTCGTCTCATTTTCTAATCGTTAACAGGCAGTAATGTCGCCGAAAATACAGATTTTTCATCAGTTTTCTCCATTTTTTCTCTCGATGCTTGGAATTTTCAAGCGATGACAGCATACACTTTTGTATTTATTGAAGATGGAAATTGAAGACATCATTCTAGACTATGATTTTAGAATTTCTGTTCACGAATATCTGTTGGAGAGATTTATTTTCCAGCGTTTTTTTTTAATATAAAAACTCGACAATTTTTCCGGCGCTTCGCGCCAGAATGGGGAACAAATTACACCTGATCAGTTTGATTTTAATTTATTTTTCAACGTTGTGAAGGTTCATTTTCTAATGTTCTAGGAAGTGAAAATTCAAAAAATTTTCCGGCGCTACGCGTCGGACCAAGAACAAAATAAAATTGGATACTTAATTCTAATCGGAACCACAGAAACGTTAAAAGCGGATAAATTCATGAGAACTCTATCGTTAACATACTTTATCTGCTCCTGTAGTACAACACCAATATATTCTTCATCAGTTCATTTTGACTAACATAACCAGAATTTTCTCAAATTTTTCCTCATTTTTGCAGGTTTCTGGCTCCAAAACCATAAAATGCTTGGGTATCCTCCTAAAATGCATAAAAAAGCCATACCTGTAAGAAGTCCGACCAGATCCGAAATTTTGGGGGAGGGGGTCGAAAAAGTCAGAACTTTTAAGGCCGAAAACATACACTTTTTGGCCAATTTTTTCTAATTTTTTCCAAACTGGAGGGGGGGGGGGGTTGGGTATATGTTTGGCCAAGTTGCGGAACCCCCCAAAAAAGCATCCATAGGCACATTATAAAAATTTTAAAATTTAAAAAAATTTTTGAAATTTTAGAATGAGGAAAATAATTTTGGGTCCGGTTCTCATGCAGAAAAAATCTTGATTTATTCCTTGATTTATTTGTTGTCGTCGTTAGAATCGGGGTTTTTTTTGCACAGGCCAGGTTGCAATGTGCGACTTGGGGAAAAATTTTGGTTGCACAGATAAATTTGTGGTTGCTCACTCTAAAATCGATAAATTTGCTTAAATTTATCGGAAAAAACCATCGCAAACTAGTTTTCTTGTTGTTTCATTCGATTCGCGTCGGTTTCAGGCATTTAAAACCCAATTTTCTGAGTTTTGGAGACCAAATAAAAAGATTCATTTGACTAGACTAGAGTAATTAGTTCGGCGCGTAGCGCCGAAATTTTTTCTGGATTTCAATATTCTAGAATGCTGGAAAATGAATCTTTTCACCTTTTATTTCTCAGAAAGAGGGTTTGATTTCTCAGGGAATTTGAAAAATTTTCACTCGGACAAACTAAAATTCAAAAACCAGGCAAGCGAGCGATTAAGAATTTGGATCTTTCATCCGGCAAAAACTCATAGAATTGTCTTACACTCAAAATGTTTCAATCACATGAAAATTCAAAATTTTCAAAAAATTAAAAAAAAATTTCCAACATTCAAAATTTTTATGAAGATCGCAAAAAAGATTTTGGGAAAATTATCGAGAAAAATGTTAGTTTTCCTCAAATTCGTCAAAATGTCAGTTTTCCTCAAATTCGTCGTGGCGGAGTTGGGACGGTGGCGGTGTTGGGACACGAAAGTAGCGGAGTTGGGACGGTGGCGGTGTTGGGACGGTGGCGGAGTTGGGGCACGATCGATGCAGACTGTTGAGGCTTGAACAATGTGCGGATGTTTTCAGTCAGCTACCCAGCTAAAAAATCCACTTGAAGTCAACGATATTCCATAAATTTGGGCGAAAAAGTACAATTCATAAATAGATTTCTGGCGCGAAGCGCCAAATTTTTTTTTTTTATTTTTGACATTCTAGAGCGCTGGAAAATGAATCTTTTCAACATTTATTTCCTGGATAAGTGGTCTAATTTTGCAGTCAATTCAATCGTCTTTCATAGTCGGAAAAAATGCAAAATATATTGAATTGAATGCATGGGACTAAATTTGACTAATCAGACAGAGAACAAAAAATTTGGATTTTTAAACCAGCAATATCTGTCTCTGTCCCAAACTGATGGTGTTTCAATCATTTGCCGGATACAAAAAAAATTATGTTCACAAAGTTTAAGAATTTGTTAATACCGTAGAAAAGTTTTGAGGGAAAAATCGTCAAATAGTTAGGCGCAATATCAAAGATAAACTGATTAAACTAGGAGATAAGACATTCTCGGTGGCAGCAACTATTGAATGCTAACTTGTAGGTAAATTAGACATGCTTACGGTCGTACCTGCAAATTATAGCAAACAATGATCAAAATAATCATTATCGGCGGGAAGCTTTGGAAAATTTTGAAGTTTTAACCTTTTAAAATGCACCTTTACGACTTGAAAATTTCTGAAAGAAATCGCTATTTGGCGAAGAAGCCCAAAGTTTTTTTAAAAATTTTTAGATATTTGGCGAAAAAACAGTGGGAAGAATACGCTGAAAAAATGCATTTTCCTTTGTTTTAAGATCGTCAAGATCGAAATTTTTCGGTGCTATGTACGCGCCAAGCAAGTTAGCGTTGTCAGGCTTTTTTGATTTTCTTAATTACTCACAAAATTCGGTTTAAAAGTTCCATAATTTACGCGAATTTAATTAATAAGCGTCAGATAATGAAAACTATTGAAGATTAGTTGATAATGAAGGTAGACATGGTAAAAGTCGCGCCTAAGCTGGATAAAAAACAACGATTATTGAACTTATAACTGGCACCGAGCGCATAAATTTTGACATTGGAACTTTTTAAAACGCACCAAAATGCATCTTTTCTATGTCCAACCCACAGAATTTTTTCTTTGAATAGGGAAACTGCGCAAATTTTTTTTCCAACATTTTTTCACCAAAGATCACAATTTAGGAACCAATGTTTTCCCCAAAGTGTTTTTTTAATCGATTTTTTTCGCCAAGTCGGTGCTTTTGGCGAATAAAATTTTGGGCTTTTAAAATCGGAAAGGTGCATTCTGAGGCAATTTAGAAGGTGAAAGCCTCAAAATTTTCCAGCGCTTAGCGCCGGTAATGATTATAATAATCATTATTTGCTAGAACCCAGCTTATGCGCGACCGTGCTCCAGTCTGTTCGTATATAACATTGCTTTTGCTGCATGCAGCATTATCTGACCTAAATTCCAAAATCCTTATTTTTCCTCTCAATTCACTCGAATTACTGATTAATTGAATATTAGAATGCTGAAACAGGCTCGAAAGCATGAATATAAAATGTCACTGGGCATTTTGGAGTGAAAAGGCACGTAAAATATTGAAACAGCTTTTTGAAAAATGGAAACCAACCTAAAAGGATTTGGCTCGAGTAGCTACGAACAAAATGAACTTTGCTTGTCTATGTCGACGACCCTTTCCCTCAACTTCAGTTGTTGGCAGCTATACCCCGCAGCCGATCGGAAATCGGCGAAAAATATTAGTTTTTTAGTCGAAAATGACATTTCTGGAACCAAATTCTGTCAAACAGCGAAAAATTTTCCGCGCTTCGCACCGAAATAAGCTCAGTATGAGCCTGTTTTGTAACTTGCTGAAATGCTGACCCTTTATGCCAAGGCTTTGTAAAGTGGGCTACTCCTTCGTCCTCTACTTAAAAACGGCTTCTATTGTGTACCCAAACTTTAACGTACGTCAAAGGAGCTGTTTTCAAATTACCTGAGTAGCGTCCAAGAGGTTGGAGCCGAAGCTGATTAAAATTCGGGCCACAGGCGTTCACTAAGCAAAAGTGACGAAGAGAATAAGCATATTGACGAAGTCGTTATTTGTGATGGCGACGATTTTTGATTTTTCACCACAATTTTGTGATATCTTTTATCTAACTTTCTACTCGAACTCTCCCTTTCAGTCATTAGCACGCGTGCTAATGTCAAAAAATTCCCATTAGCTCGGCTCTGATTTTATAGTACCGCGCTAAAAAAACTATGTGGGTCTAATAGTATATGATGTCCTGGGATCCAGCCTATTTTCAATTTATTCAAATGATATGTGTAAATTGGGTCTCCATAGTGAGTTGGTTCTTTGAACGGGTGATCTCAAAATTTTTAACCAAGCAGTCAACTCAGTTGTTTTACAATCTGATCTAAACAGAGTTGACCTTTGGTCCAAATAAAATAGGTTGAATGTGGCATTCACAAATGTAATGTTCTACGCCTTGGTAAAAACATACCGTGTATTAATTACCTACTATGTTGAAGATGGTAATATCTCAAGTACGACACAAGTTACAGACCTGGATGTTTCGATTGGGATGCAGAAGCCGGGTATAGTGCACGAGCGCTACCTAGTGCACGAGTGCTACCATAGTCAGGAGCGCTACCAAATTGGAAAAAAATATCCTATATACGTTGTGTGTTGAAGCAGAATTTTTGCACTCGTTTTGCGTCTGCATTCATCACGAAAATAGGGACGATTATGAATCAATTTTTTTCATATTATAGCTTACAAGTTATCATCATGAAAAATCCGATAAAAAAATAAAATCCACAGAAATGGTCATCAATGCGACCACCCTGTTACAATAACAAAAGGCGGCACACTTTGTGTTATTGTTGACGTGGTATTCCAGTATAAAACAATGTTGTTTGCAAAAAATCTGAACGATGACTTAATGAAGATGGTGATAGTAATGAAATCATCAAATCAGAGACAGAAGTCTATGAATCAGAAAAAACAAGCTACCAGACCGGACAGCATTCCTTTACTAGCATCGTACCCAATGGACACGGAAAACTGTCTTAGATATTAAAATATCATGAATAATATTATTTTATTTTATTATTTTTATTAAATTAAAAAATCGATAGTTCAATGCGATTATGTCAATTGAGATAATCGTGTTCACAATGCGCGCATGAATTTTATTCAAATTACGGTTAGTCTTTGGCTGGTCAATAATTTTGATGTCAATGCTTTACAGGTGGATGTTTTTCCCAATTTGGCAGCGCTTCTGACTACGGTAGCGCTCGTGCACCATACCCGGATGTTTCAATGACAATGAAAATTCACTAGGAAAATGCGTTATGATATCTTATGATGAACGTTTGAGCCACCTATGTTTAGAGCGATCAGACCTGCGACGGCTTCGTTTTGATCTTATGGTTTATAATATTGTTTGTTTTATTGTTCTCCCCTTTTTCTCTGTAGTCCATAATTCTAACCGTGCTATGAAATTGGGATACTGTAAATATCTACATATTTTTTCAAAATACGATAGTCCGCGTTTGGAATTCTCTTGATAAAAGTACTGTAAATTCTAGTTTATTTGTCTCTTTTCTGTCTCTTCAGACTTGAAAGAGTAAATCTGATACCTTTCTTAGGTGTGTAGCATGATTCGCTAATTTCTTTAGCTGCTAGGCTTTTCGCGGCTATCTATTCTTTATATTTACATTGTATTATTTTCGATCTAATAAATTATCATTTTTAGACTGAATTTTTTGACTTGTGAAGAAAAAGGTGATAAGTTTGATATAACTACCCTATTCGGCGCAGAGCGTCGAAAATTTCGATCTCGCGGCTCTCCGAACGTTGGAAAATGCATTTTTTAGCTTGTTCTGCTGCGACTGTTGCGAGAAATAAGACGAGACTTCGCTTTGAATCGAGTCAAAAGTTATTCCCCGAGTTCTGCAAATCATGTGACTTATATTCATTCTAGTGAATTATAATTATTGTTGATTTAAATCGGCACTAGAAGTCGAAAGGCTCAAGATTTTTGAGTTCAAGAAGCAAGTAAAAAAATACATTATATTTATTTCTTTAACTATATTTTGCCTGTCGAAGATTTTCGCTCCATACGTCGTATATGATATTTTTCAGATTCTTCAAAATGCTCAATATTTTTAAAAATTTCGCGCTCGTCGCCTCTACGAAAATATTTATCACGAATTTAACTCGCTGTATTCAAACCAGCGCGCCTCGTTACGAAACACTATTGGCTATGTATCAACGAGGCGGCCCACCGGAGCATCGTTTCAAGAGTCGAAGACCCATCGCCGGTCAACCGCAACTCAAAGGCGTCGTTTTGAAATGCGTTATCAGGTGAGCGCTTGAAAATCTTGAAATCGAGATTTTTGTGCAGTATAGAAAAATATAAGATTTTCTTCAGTCAAATTTGAAAATTTTCAAGTTCGAGGTAATACAGAGAATATTTTACGAAGTCTGAACATACATGCACATAGGAGGGTCCCTAGACACGCCCCCTGGCCGAAAAAAATCGTAAAACACCGCTCCACCGGAACTTTTTCCAAAATAGATTTTTTTATGGTTTTTATGCATATTTTGTACGAACATGCTTGCAGAATTTTTTTGTTTTGTTTTTTTTGCTCACTCACCCCCACACCCCTCGATAAAAAGTTAGAGAACCCTCCCCTCTGGAACATTTTTACCGTGCATGTCTGAGTCTGAAGGATACAAATTTCAACTTATTTTACATACTTTTAATTAATTTACACGTTCTCATGCAAATTAACGATATTTTTGAATATTCACAGTTAAAATTCCAATCTGTATTATTTATTTATGTAGAAAATTTTCGTTTTTATTGTTGGCGTATTTTCCAGAAATCCCAAAAAGCCGAATTCGGCCAATCGTAAATGCGTCGTCGTTCGATTATCTAACGGCAAGGAAGTGACGGCCTACGTGCCGGGCGAAGGGCACAATTTGCAAGAGCATAGTCAAGTTTTGGTGGAAGGGGGTCGTAAAAAAGATCTAATCGGCGTCAAATGCAAAGTTATACGCGGTAAATACGATTGCGCTAAAGTTAAAAAGCCGGAACACAGATAACTGTAGTTGTTATTAAATTATTTCTGTATCGTTTGTCATCTCATGTTTCACTTTAATTTCGATAGAGTTGGAATAAACACCTTGTTCATCGATAGTCCAATGGATTCTGGGATACTGTAATAATCTTCAGATTTTGCTAAATATGTGCCTAAGCGATTGAGAATTTCCAAATGTCCCCTATGAGCATGCAACGGCCTGAGAGATTTGACCTCATCCAGGTATGCGTTACCTTTCAAATAGTTACTTTTCAAGACGGACAGTAAATATTATTTTTCAGAACGCTGAAAAATTTTTTATAAATGAGATCTTTATTCAAACGTTACCTCTATTTTTGCTGACTGAGGAGCGTGTCAATGTGACGATGTGCAAAAGGTGCCATCGTGTATTTTCCTCTGAACCCGTAGACTTGATGTTGCTCATCCAAGTCACGGGCCCAGACCTGAATTCTCGCGACGGGCAGTGCTGCAGTCGCATCAGACGATGCAGGGCTGTGCAGTCGGTGGTAGAGAGTGCGAGAACCGTTGCATCAATACGGTGAATAGTAAAAAAGTTCTATGCATTGGAGTTAACGCACACATCACTTTTATAATAAATATGCGCATTAGGAATATTAAAATCGTTTTTGCTAGTTGAGATAGTCTATTTTTAGTTGCATTTGGCCATATCTAAAGTTAGTACAGTCTCGCTTTAACGCCCTCTCCCTTGGGCGCCCATCTTACTTTGGCACCCTGTCTTAGTCTGCTTTTCAGCATTACTGTTGATCATTTATTTAGGTAAAAAGCGATTACCAAATTTTCAAGGTCACTGATCGATCGGAGTCGCTTTCCAGTGGCCCTGAAATATCATGTATCTCTGCTATAGCTCGTTATCTAACATAAAAATTCGGAACAAATTGAAAAGGGCTCAGAAATTAGCAGCCCATACGGGATTAATATTACAGTAACGCGAACGACCAGGCCCCAAACGTGCTAGTATTTGAAAAAAGCAGATGTGGAAGGGAGACAGAGAAGGAAAAGAAACTATATGGGAATAATAATTTACAAAACATAATGCAAAAAAATAAAAATGAAAACTGAAAATTGAAACGTAAGGATAAAGTGGAAACGAGGAACGGAAACATGAAACAAATATTTTGAAATATTGGAGCAGAGTGGAAAAATCAAAAGAAACAATAAACCAAAACAAAAGTGGAAAAAATAGAGAACAAGAAAAGAAAAAAATATATAAAAGCAGACAAATGGAAAAAGAAATGAGAAATAAATACAAGTATAAGATAATAAGAGAAACAGCGGGTAAAATGAAACGGAAAAGAAATGTATGGAAACAGAAATGGAGAAACTAACAGAAACAACACAATATGAAAATAAAACAGAAAAGCAGTGGTACATAGAGTTGTGTGGCTCAAAATGATGAGAATAAAATGGAAGAAACTGACACAGTGAGGGAATGTTATTCGGAAAACAAATAAAAATGATTAACAAAATGACTTTTTATCATCCACGTCGTCTCTAATGTAAAATTTTCATACTGTTGTCACACTACGTACTGTTGCGTTTATAATTCAAATTAATATAAACATAATCAGCACAAAGAAACAACAGTTTACTAGAATAATTTATAATTTTCGTACAGGAAAGTATATAGTAGATTTTTTATTGCGTAATGAAAAATGTAAAATTTAATACCGCTCGTAAACTTTGCACTCACTTTGCAATCACACATACTAGGCGCCAAAGTGAGACGGGCGCCAAGTAGCAACACAATCTCTAAGTTTCACGTGCTTTTGTGCTGCAGTTGCAGTGGGTATGTACGAACGGATTATTCCAGAATCACAAAAAATATCTGTCAGAAAAACAGTTTTGCAAAACGTTTGAAAGAAAACAAAAACAAAAAATTATCGAAAGGATCCCGGCTAAAATTGTTTTGTATGGAGCCCAATTGCAAAAAAATTAAAGTAATGGAATAAATAAAACAAAATGAAATGAGCAAATTGAATGAAATGAATAAAAAATTGAGCAGTAAAGACAGAACAAAAAACAAATAATAAAGAAACGAAAAGTAAAATAATGTAATAAAATGTAGGTAAAAAATAAGTACACCACCTGAAAAAATTAAACAAAAAGAACAAAAAGTGGCTCCAAATAAGAATCAATAAGGGAAAAAAATAATATAAGTCAATAAGGGAAAAAGAAACAAAAATAAGTCAATAAGGGAAAAAGAAACAAAAACATGCATGTAGATACGTTAATAATAAACAAATCAAAATAAAAAGCTGTAATGTCGTGAAAACACATGCTATAGAGCTATAATGTCAGAAATCTGGTGATTCGTGCCAAAATGTGTGACAGCCAGCATCCACCACATCGAAATGGAGGACCAAATAAGTCTATTAGGCCAAAATGTCTACGCCGCCCAATCTCTATTTTCCCATTCTAAAGATAACTTTCTTGAAAATTCGCTATTTCGAGAATCTGTTCTGAGACTTCGCTGTTTTGAGAATAGCTGTATTGAGACTTCGCTGTATTGAGAATCGATGTTTGGAGACTTCGCTGTTTTGATAATTGCCGTATTGAGACGTCTCTGTCTTGAGAATCGCTGTATTGATTCTCGCTATTTTGAATTTCGCTGAATAGGAGTGAAACCAACAAAGGAGGGTCACTGAGTGCGCATTCTGAAATCATACACATCTGAATCCGATAGCCCAAAGGAAAAAGATTATATGGACCATTTTTGCCCATGTCACATGCGATCAATTTTGCCCAAACGTCACGTGAGTTCCATCATGCTGATATTCTATGTTTTTCGCCACTTTTTCTTTAACAGTTACTTACTTCCATTTTGTTTCGTTCATTATGGTTTACATGCATTCTGTGTGTCATTTTTGTTGCGTTTTTGTTGTTGTTCTTTCCGCACGTAGGCTACAGTGTGCCCCTTTAATCAGAATTTAAGCCAGATAAGCTCTACAGCTCATGTTGTATTTTAATATAGTCGGGGTTTTGAGAGTGGAGGCAGGAGTGGGTTTCAGAATTCGTCCTTAATGCATGTATTTCCAACACCCATGCTTACCCAATTAATTACTTAATTAGTGTACTTAAACCCAACAACAATTACCCCACAAAGTAAGTAAACCTAGTTCCTTAATTTGTCTCCCTACTACATAATGAAAATGAGAATAGAATCCTCTCCAGATTTTATCTAACACAAAAAGACACTTACGCATACAAAACGTGAGTAGGCGAGAATAATATAAAACTCCCATGTGCTGGGGGAAAACACAAATATTCTTTGTGCACGGGGAGGCGCACCAATGCAAAACATATAACACTAATAATGTGAGAGCGAACCTGATGCACGCATGCCGATTTGCACTACAGTAAGACGTCTCTTGATGGTCCCCGTCACTCGCTCCACTTTGTACTTGCCCGCCTCTTCGAGAAAACGACAAACTTGATCATAATCCTACAAATCTGTGGAAATATACTACAGCACCCCTCCCCCCTTGCAGTAGATGGCCTGAAGCGATCATCAAGAGACAATCAGAGCAGGCAAGGGAAAGAACCGCCGCCACTACAGGCTGTCGCTGGGGTAGCCGAAGTAGTCTTCAGCGGCACACAGCGGGGCCACTGGAGTTGTTGCAGTGTTTTGAGCTGATTTGGGCGGCACGTAGGGTGAGACTTCCCAATGCGGTCCACAATTAGTGAGGCGGACAGGCACAGCAACATGGGGGACCGTGTCGTCACTCTGTTCACACCGATATACTGGAGCGCACCAGCATATGAGTCCATGTGGATGGGAGGGTGAGGCCGGCCACTATGGTAGTGACGATGGCAAAACGTGACAAGCTGGCGGAGGCGAAAAAGGACAAATGACGAAGGTGGGGGCGTGTAGTGGTAGAACATGTTGAGGCGTCTTACTGTGTGGACTTAGCATCAGCTGCGCAGCATTGCAGAAAAACTAGTTCGAATAAAGCAAGAAAAAACGAGATAAAGTAAAAACAACCAGGAAAAACAAAATGAAGAAAAACACACAAAATAGCAAAATTTGTTACTGTACAAAAAACGGTGGAATCAGTGGCGGCAGTGGAGGTGAGTGTCTGAGGCGGAGTGGGAGTGAGTGTAGTAGTCATGGTGTCGGTCCCTTTGGGCGTCGCAGTATTGATCATTGTGATACCCATGTGCGTCGCGGGGATCGTCATGATCATCGAAACAGATAGACCCTGGGTGACGGGAAGAGCGGCCGTAATTGTCAGCAGCATTCCTACAACAGGAGGAACAGGTATAGATTTGCATGAGAAGCGGCAATAGCGGGTTTGTACCAATGGGTGGTATCCATTGCAGCATCAAGGACGGGCAGTTGGGCGGCAACCCTGTCAGCAACAGAGGTCGCAGTGGAAGGAGGTTCCACTGGGTGGAAAATTCGTGCTGGCACAATAGGGGAACCAGGCCATCCATTTGGCTATGGTATTGCAAATGAATCCATTGGATGTCCACAATCTCGGCTGGCTGTGGATATGGGGAGTATTGGGGGTAGGCCATCCAGCTATCGATGAGGCCGACTGCCATATTGTAGGCTTGAATAAGGCAAGACGGATTGTAGAGTCCACAAGCTTCGTATAAAAATAGTGCAAAATGGGCAGTTTGAATAGCGTCGACAATGCTGAGTTCCTCAGCCCAAATGCCGGCGACATATCACAAGATGAGGGCGGCTACATCGAGTGAAACAGGAGGTTGCAGCTCGCAGTAAGCGGTGCGAAAATGGTTGCAAAAATTTTGATACAGCGCAAGCAAGGCGTTGGTTGTGTGGATACGGACGGCCATGGTTATTTGAAGGCCAATGCGGCCGAAGAAATTAATCAAAACTATTTCCTGCAGGGTGCGTGGCGAAAAGGAATCAACCGACGGGTCCAATTGCGGCGGATAATGTGGTGTGGCCAGCATGATAGAGTGCAGCTGATCTGTGGTCCGGAAATAAATGTAATTCAGTAGCGTGGTTGATTCACTCAGCAACTGTGGTTGAACTTGCAACACAGCACTGGCCGCCAGGTTGGCTCTGAGTGCAGGGGTGTGGTGATGACCAATTGGGGTTGAGTGGCTGCGGTGGACGTCGATACAGACTGTACATTACTGGTGGTCCTGGATTTGATCCGACGTCGAGGCTGTGTGTGGCAATGACGTGGTAGTAATTGACGGCATTGACATCAAGGCCATAGGCAGCAACAATGTGGTGGTTTTGGAAAGTGACACGAAAGTTGAGACAGCTTGTTCCATGTCTATCAGAGGCACCGGAGGTGGTGGGACCTTGAATACTAGTTGCCGAGGGTTCTTCAATGCGTCAAGGTGCTTTTAAATTTCAGCGTCACATTGCAATGGGCAGATATAATTGGTTAGTTTTGGCCGTGAGCAGTGGAAAACATGCTGATACTTGCGTTCGTAAAACCAGTAGAGTGCACCTGTCGCGATTGGGTGCAGTGCATGGGCACATGGTCATGGTGGTCCTGTTGATGACTATCAGGAGCCGCAGTATCCTTGGGGTGGGAATGTCCGGTGGCCTCGTGGTGAGGGTCATCACAATGGTGTGACTCGTGGCAAGATCCGTGGCTATCAGAATGGCGGGTGGGCCATGTTTGCTGTGGTGGTGCTGCACTCTTTGTAGTTGTAACTTTTGGCTGTGCTGTCATGCCAGTACTAGAACTGGTTTGACCGGCCCTTTCCCAGGCTTTCTGCTGGGCGCGCTGCTTGCGACAGCAGGTTGTACATTCGCTCGGTGTCTTGCCGCATTCAGTACGGGAGGTACTGGGCAGTGGTGTACATCAGGCCTGCGGTTCATCCGCCATTTGCGTCTTATGAGCATTACAGTATTCAACCTCTTTCTGTTGCTGAGTTTTCCGTTTGACCGAGTGCTCATACTGAGTGGGTTTTGGAATGGGTTGGCCGTGGCGATCAAGATTCGGCTCAGAGGTAGTCAGAATTTGTGGAGGTTGAACATCCATAGGTACCGTGGCCAGCAATTGAGCAGCCGGTGCCAGTGAGGCCATTTGAGCACCAATTGGAGCTGTTTGAGCAATTTGAACTGGCTGTGGGGCAGATGGTGCATGGATCATGGGTGGCAATAGGATATGCTGTATATGATCCTGCAGTGCTTCGGGGTAGTTGCTCCAATGGTGTTCTGGAAACAACATTTCGGGTGGTGGTGGGAAATGATATGCAGCTAGAGCCGCGGCCAAGGCGTTCCATTGAGTATCTGCCTGTAAATTGTTTGCCTGTGAATTGCATATTGGGCAGAGTTTTTTCTTTCTATATATTGGTCACTATTTGGCGGCAAGTTTTACACTATATTATATAACATTTATTAGAAAGGTTACGATTTAAATTCGATTATGGAGGGCACAAATTTGAAAAGAAAGTTAGATCAAGACGATACTGAAAAACTTGGAGATGATCAAGAAAATCTTGGAAAACGTTTCAAAAAGTTAGAAAATCGAGTGGAGATTATTGATTGTATAGTTCCAAAAACCGCGATATAGATTTATAATTTTCCTACGGACATTTTTCTATTGGATTTCTTTAATGCGGCGGTTCGGGCAACACAAATCAAGAAATTTTTCAAACAAGGAATGGCAGTGCCACAAGATATGACAGATGGTACTTCTATCAGCTGGTCAAAATGTTACCTGAACAAAAAATTTGGCAAAAAAGCACTGCCTATGGTGAAAATTGATTTCAAAATGATGGAAGCCAAGGTAAAAATTGCTGGCTTTTTGGAAAACTTGAAGACATTCAATCAAGCCAGAAAGCCTCCCACAATTTGGATGGACGATCTGACAAAAGAGTAACGGGAGCAACAAAAAAAGAATCTTGCCAACAAGAAACAGAAAAAAGACAATTTATAAAATGAAAAAGTGATCATCATCTTTTTTCTTTTTGACAACTAACATTTGGGCTTTTTTCTTTTTTCATTGTTTGTTATTGTTAATGTGTTATACTTATACGAGTAAATGGTTTGACAGGGCCCCATAAAGGGTCACCTTCGTCAACATGGTCTTGATCATCTTTTTGAAATTGCAACAACAGGATGTAAGTTCAGCTCTAAAATGACCAAAATCACGATGTTTTATCTAGATGTTATATAACTTGATGATTTTATGGTTTATAATGAAAAGAATGAAGTTCAGCCCTACATTGGGCACTAACTCGATGTCTTAACTCGATGTTTATCTTGATGATTTCATGGTTTGCAATAAGACGTCTGAAGTTCAGCCCTACTATGGGCACTAACTCGATGTCTTGACTTGATGTTATCTTGATGATTTCATGGTTTTACAGTAAGTTGTCTGTAGTTCAGCCCTACTATGGGCATTAACTCAATGCTCTAACTAGATGTTTATCTTGATGATTTTATGATTTGCAGTAACATGACTGTAGTTTCAGCCCTACTGAGGGCACACACTAGATTTTATCTAGAACTATACTTTATTCCTATGAATCTTGGAGAAATATGGTAACACGAGAATATGAAAAGTATCACAAATTCAAATAACAATAATGTCATTTAAATTGCCACTCAAAATATGTTTTTTACATGTTGAAAAAAAAGGAAAACTCTGCTCAAATGTAAAACCTCATATATGTCATATAACCTTAAATTTTTATCTCTAAATACAAAAGGTATTAATATTGAAAAGAAAAGGAAACATATTTTTCAATTCTGTAGAGACAGTAAATATGATATAATTTTTCTTCAGGAAACTCACCTTACATTATTGTCTGAGGCTGTGGGCCAAGTAGCACTTCTAATGGCTTGTCAAATTTTAGAGGAGTCATGATCCTATTAAATAACTCATTCACACACAAAGTGGAGACAGTCAAGACTGATAAAGAAGGTAGATATATTCTTATGAAACTTAAGACGGATGATTCTATCTTTATCATAGCAAATGTTTATGCACCAGTGACAAAGAAAAAACAGCTTATATTTTGGGATGAACTCTTCAACCAGTTACCTTTATGATTAAAGTGCTGAGAAATTTTAGCATGGGGGAAAGGTTTTGCTCTTGAATAGAAACACTGTACAAAAAAAATAACCAATATGGGATGCAGCACCAAAAGTTTTAAGTTGAGTAGAGGAGTAAGACAAATGTCCAACCCGCCATACCTATTCATATGTGCAATGGAATACATATCGATATCACTCAGGGACTCTAAAGAATTTGAGGGACTGAATATATATGATCAAAGAAACAAACTCTCTATGTATGCTGATGACACTATGTTACTGGTAAAAGACGAGCAGGATTTTTTGCATGCTATGAAGTTAATTAAAATGTTCCCAGAGGCCTCAGGCTTAAAGATCAATATAGCAAAAACTCAGATGCTTGGTCTAGGATACAACAAAACAAAAAAGGGGTATATCGCAAGGTGTGATATAGTAGACACAATAAAAGTACTAGGAGTGTTTTTCTCATATGATAGGAAAAAATGCTAGAAAAAAACTTTGGTGAAAAAATTATAGAGTGCCAAAAAGAATGTGATTAATGGCAAAAAAGAAATTTAACCTTCTATAGAAAAATAGTGATTTGGAACTATCTTATATCATCTAAACTTACCTACAGTATGATCAACCTGGTAGTTGAACCGATTATTATCAAAAAATTAACAGGAATACTACAAAATTTTCTTTGGAATGGATCAACGCCCAAAATCAAACAGACAGTGATGATACAAGAGTACATACATGGTGGAATTAAAATGCCAGACATTGAGGCTATAGCAATGTCACTCAAAGCAAAATGGCTACTGAGAATGCTGAATAACCCAGGCAATAGGTGCCAAATTGGAGTAAAAAACCTTGAATGAATTGACAGCCTGGAAAATGTAATACAATCAAATTTCTGCACAAGCCTTCTGGCTGTTAGTGTACCACCATTCTATAATCAAGTTCTTGAAATGGTAAAATATGTCCTGAGTAGTAACATTTATGACATCATTACCCCATGTCAAGTAATGGTACAAGATGCTTATACCAATAAAACTTACCCCATTACCCCATGTCAAGTAATGGTACAAGATGCTTATACCAATAAAAGTCTCACGAGTGGATGTAATCTTTGGAATATTAAATGGGTATGATCCGCCAGAACTTCAAATAATTAATGTACTACTGATTATGGCCAAGTTTTTTATTTATAAAACAAGAAAAAGTGGTAAAATACCAAACCATTCGGCCTGGATAAATTCAGTCAAAACACAGGCAAAAATATTCAAATGAAATAATAAACTGAATGTAAGTATGAGTTTTATCGAAAGCTATCTATGTGAAGTATAAAATGTATAAAATATATGAATACGGCCACTGAGGCCATACAAAGTCAAAAAATATCATATTATGAACATTGTTTCCTTTTTCTTTTTTCCCCTGGTTTTAAAGTGCATGAGTGCTGTTTTGTTGTTTTTTCTCGTAATAAATTATTAAAAAAAAATTTAAAATAAAAAAAAGAAGAAATAATTTGTTGCGAGAATCTAGCAGAGTAAATATACCTGGCAGCGGCAATGGTAGTGATCATTGGAGGGCCAGGCAATATCGCAGGAGTAGCTAAATAAATTCGAGGATCCACGGCGGGTGCCGGCGGAGCCACTTCCATCAGGGGTTCTTGCAGTGTGACATCCATGGTGGTCGCTTGATCAATGGTACTTTCCTCCGGAATATCCGTCAAAGTTTGGTCTGAAGTCACAGTATTTGTCTCAGTATCCATAGTGGTAGGCTGAATGGGTGTTGATTCCTCCAATGGGGCTGGTGCCAACGTGGAAATATCATCAAGCGTGAGTTTGAGGAATTCATTGATTTGAGTCGCCAATGCCATAAGAAGACTAATGATGGTGTTAGGGAGGTAATGATAATAAGTACCATGGTAAGTGCGGTTGCAAAGGGGTTGATCGGCGGCTACGTGCTCGAACCAAACATCACCAACTTTGGTGGGGAGTGGCGGATTGTTTCCAAACTCGATGTGATTGCAAATGGCCAATTTGTAAATGGGCGAAATGGGAAACCCCAGCAGCTCAATGAGCCGGTGTGTAAGGCAGCTCTTCATGGCTGAGGCAATGGCTGCTTGGAGGCGTTTGGCATCATCCTAAAGCCATTTGGGTTGAAGCGACAGATCCTTGTCATCGGATACTTCCGGCCACTTGTTCCATTTGTCCTTTTGTTTCTTCTTTTTCTTTTTTGGTACCTTGGGGGCCATAAGGACTTTTGGGTGCGTAGTACGCCTCAAGGTTTTGAGGTCACAAAAACCATTGGGTTGCTTCCCTAAACAAAAAGACTGACCGTGGTCAGACGATGTGCAATCATACATGAAAAATGGATACACCTAAATAACCTCATCCCGCACGATTGCTGGCAAGGGGACTTGCGAAATTTTCGGATAGATTTTGTCACCGGCATTGGTGGGTAGGACCTTGTGTAAAGAGACGTTATGGAACGTGGCGATCAATGTTTTATCTAAGCGATCAATTTTGGTGGTTTCCAGCGAGTTGTGCGGATACAGCAATGGAGCGCTGTAAGCTTCTGGAATGAAGCCATATCAGCCAAAAGCGAGGAAAAGTAAAATTGGGTAGAACGCATCAAGGGCCCCATAGGATAGGACGTCCAGTTGCAAAAATGATGAGTGGTGGTTGTTGAAAAAGCGTAACATGGCCGGAAATTTGAGCATGAGCCACGACACATTGAAGGCCCACATGGCCGAGACCATTGCTTTGAGCGTGCGCTCTTCTGGAATGAAACCAGTTCTCTGAGCCAGCTCATAGATTGGCGGGGAGATGGCGATATTGCAAGTGACGCAGTACGCATTGAAGTGAATAACTTTCATGACTGGGTCCTTATTCTTCTTCTGGCGATCAGTACAGAATTGCGTACCAAGGAGGGCATAAATTCCCACCCAGTCATTGGCTCTATCTGGTCTGTTTGAGAATAATGCGGTCCAGTCTTCCGGGGTCGTAGTGAACGTTTCAAAAACAATCATGGTACGGCTTGGAAATGCCAGTTGAATGTAACTAGACACTGTGGTATTGGCTGGCATGGGGATGGTGAATTTGAAGTGTTTCATATTGCTGGCCATGATGGATTCTGAGTCAAAACCGACCAAGGTATACCCCCCGAAGTATGGTGTGGGCTGGGCAGCAAGTGCCGCCCCTGAACAACTGGGCCATAGGAATATTGGAGGGGGTAGCAGGTTGGGTGGCTGGGGGAACAATGAGACGAACCAGCACTCGAGGTCAGCAGCGTGGACCAAACGTTTAATGTTGTTTTCTAAACAAGAGCAGGCATGATATTCGGCGTAAGACAAAATGTTTACCGGGGTGGAGGTAACCAAGTTTTCCGTGCAAAGGGTTGACTTTAGAGTTGAGCCAAGAAGAGTGTGGTGTTTGAGTCAAAACAAAAGGTACATTCCCGGGGGTGGGTGCAACTTGGGGGGCAATGTCACTAGGATGGACACATCTTGTCAACTTGATCAGGCTATGGAAGCGGGATGGGGAAAGTTGATGTATGTGGCAGTCAAAGCAGTGGCTGGCTGTGGGGTAATGGTTAGCCACAGCTTGAGGATGATGGGATCCCGGTGGCTGACCATGGGCTGTAGCCTGATGCAGCATAGATTAGGTATCCCAAGGGTATGCCAAGTATATATTAGAGGGCATGCACATATACCAAAGCTAAAAGGGAGAGCATGCAAAGATAAAGATATACCATCACAGTAGAAACTGATGTCGTTTTGATGTGGCCGCTGGTCTCCCCATGGTACGTAACGTTCGTTTACATTCAAAGATTCTCGATAGGGCGGGGGCTCATCTGTTGCGGATGAGGTAGATGGCATCATCATTTGTGAAAAGAAATTTTAAAGGGGTTGAAGAATGGGACTGTTCGGAGTGAAAGCGAAAATAGAAGTGAGTTAAAATAAGAATAAAGCTGCTGAGAGGTGAAGAAAGTGTAAAGTTTAGAAAATGTAAACTAATGTTAATACAAGGCACTACAAACACCTCTACGTTAATGGGAGCTAAAATCAACCTTTCCCAGTTAGTCTTATGAGAGTGAATACGGCCAGGGTTGGGTGGAAGTAAACCAAATGGCCATGCGTGGAACAGAGCCTAAATTTAAAGAAGATACCCCCTCTAGGTGGAAATGTGGGTCTCATTGGAATGTGAATGGCAAGGGTGTAAAGTCGGTGTTGGGCCTTCATCAGTGGAAAAGTCAAGTGAAAAGAGTGTAATTCATACAGATCACACTGAGTTGCATAGCACATTACTCGTCAAAGTGTTCGCCATGATCTAAAGTAAACAAAATGGCAAAAATTATGTGCAACTCGGTGTGATGAGCACCATATCAGGAATGAAATTTTGAATCAAACTTATTGTGGCTGTGAAGTGGAACACTTGTGCGGGGCGCCTGCTTGGAGGTTAAAGATGTCTTCAGCTGGTCGGGGGATGAATGGTTTCAAATGCAGTGTGGAGACTTTTTGTGGCCGGCCGGGCACGTTGAGGGAGTTCACTGTGATGACATTTTGGGCAAGGCGGGAGATGTCCATGATTATAAAAGGACCAATGAAGTTGGATTGAGTTTTGTTGGTTTTTCATGTATTGGTCAACAAAACGAGATTGTTAACAGCGAGGCAGCCCATGTGGACTTTTCGGTCAAAATACGCTTTGCTGATGGTAGCCACTTTCTCGAGGTTGGTCTTGATTGTTTCATGCATTCTGTGTTGTACTTGCGTGAGGATGTGCTGATACACATCATAAATGAGCAGCAAGGTCAGTCCACAGGTGCAGTCATAGTCCAAGGTGATGGGCCATTCATATCCTGGTAATAGGCTAAAGGGTGAATGGCCTGTTGCCATATGAGGTGTTGCCTTGTAGGTGAAAACGGCATAGGGCAGGTAGTGTTCCCAGTTGTATTGCCACCAATAAATGCGGGGCAACCATACATGGATCCAAACATTGACCACACCGATTCAAGGGAATCCTTTGTCAATCTAGACCCACCACTGACCCCAGCTGCCACCCTAACATCTGCCCATGACTACCGTAGCAGTTTAGCCATTGCCAATGCAAACAAAGTCCACATCTTTGGATTAGAAGTGCATGATTTTTTCGAGCAACTTAATGCAGCCGCCGCCAGGATTACCAACAATGTTCCCACCATACAAATAATCGATCAAATCATTGGTGCTGCTCAAAATCCACAAGGTCAAGACCAGTGCGTACCATCCTCAATGCAACAGCATGATCGAAGGTTTCATCCAAACCCTCATTGTGCAACTCAAGAAATACATCACCAACAATCCCTATAACTGGGAATGCTATCCGCCCTACGCCATTTTTGCCTACAACACAACACTGCATACGGCTAGGTGCCATTCACCTTTCAGCCTGCTATGCTGATATGAACTGTGCATTACATCCATTACAGCTGTGCGCGTCGCCTCACTTTGCTGCTCAATTACGATGTGTACCAACATATCCTAATGCAGGCGCAACTCAAAATGCATGAATCAATCAAATCTAACCTGGAAAAAGCTGCCACCGTTAGCAAGAATTATTTTGATAAAAAGGTCCGCACATGCGATATCAATGTTAACAATCTTGTCTTATTGACCAACATGTGGAAAGCTAATAAAATTCAACCACATTTTATTGGTCCATTTATTGTTACTGATACCACCCATATTGCTGAAAACATCGTCACAATTGACACTCTCAAAGCACCCCATCGACCTCAGAAAGTTTCCAGGCTTTGTTTGAAACTGTTCATTCCTCGTCCAGCCAAAGACGTTTTTAATTCCGAAGCCAGTGGACCCCATTGGCTGCCCCACACTTTACTGCTACAGTAAGTTCGATTCAAAACCTATTTTGTGATAGGCACTCATCACCCTGAGTTGTACATAATTCTTGCCCTTTTGTTTACTTTAGATCATGGCGATGGCTTGGACTGCTCTCCTGCGGCATCATTGGGTGTACCCATACACATTACACTCACTCTGCTTGTCTTTTCTAACTGTTGCGACTCTATGCCAACTTTACACCATCATCAACTACACCTTCCCTGCGACCCACCACACACTTAGGGGGATCTTCTTCAAATGTAGGTTCTGATATGCGTAGGTTCTGATATGTAGGTAGGTTCTGATATGCGCGTTGTCATTCAGTTTAATTACGCCCGACCCTGACCGTATTCACTCTCATAAGACTAACTGGGAAAGGTTGATTTAAGCTTCCAATAACTTAGTGGTGTTTGTAGTGCTCTGTATTAATCTTAGTTTACATTTTTCCCAATTTTACACTTTTCTCCACCTTTCAACAGCTTTACTTTACTTTAATTCATTTCTCATTCTCGCTTCTGCTTGGAATAGCTGAATTTCGCAACTGCTCTTTCAAATTTTTCCATTATAATGATGACACCATCTACCTCATCTGCCACTGACGAGCCCCCGCTGTATCCTGAATCACTCAACGTCAATGAATAATACGTTTGATGGGGAGAACAGCAACCACACCAGAACAACATCAGCTTCTGCTACTAAGGTACTTTCTAATCTTTGCATGCATTCTTTTCAGTTTTTCTGTTTCTGTGCATGCCCTCTGACCTTTATTTGGGACCCCATGGGATACCTCATTTTCGCTGCATCACATACTAGTCCATGGTCAGCCACTGCGATCCAGTTATCGTCATGCTATGGTTAAATTGTTGCCATAGCCAGCTGCTGCTTTGACTGGCCCATGCAGCAACTTTTGTCGCCTCACTCAAGTGATCCGCCCAAAGTTGTCAAGACGCGCCCGTCTCAGTGACATCACCGCCCAAGTCGCAGCCATCCAGGGGACTGTATCATCTCTTTTTGTGCAAAACAACACATTTATTCTTGATCAAAATCTAAAGTCAACCTTTGAACTGGCACAAAGACTGCCATCACCCACTACCTATTTTGTCCTATGTCTAGTAATGCACCAGCTCTTCTTCAGAAAATAATGACAAATGCTTGATCCGCACTGCAGATCTCAAATGTTGGTTTGTTTCCTTGTTTGCCCAGCCAACTAATTGCTGCAGCCATGGATTTTCCTAGTACCCGGATGTTTGGGGCAGCTCTCACCACCCAGCCCACACCAAATTTCTAGGGCTACACCTTGGTCAGTTTTGACACTGAATCCATTATAGCTGGAGACATGAAGAACTTCAAATTTGCTGTCCCCATGCCAGCTGACTCTACAGTGTCAAGTTACCTGCGCAATGTTCAACTTGCATTCCGGAACAGAACCATGTTTGTCTTCGAAACTTTCACTGCAACCCTGGAAGATTGGACCGCTTTGTTCTCCCTGGTCAACGGCAAGCACACCATCATAATCTCTTTTGATGGAGCAGACGACTGGACGGGAATTTACGCCCTCCTTGGTACTCAGTTCCGCACCAACTGCCAAAAGAAAAAACAAAGATCCCATGGTGAAGGCCATCCATTTTGATGCCTACCGAGTAATAGGCAACATCGCTATCTCCCCCCCGCTCTACAAGCTGGCTTGGAGTATAGGCTTCATCACTGAAAAACGCATGCTCAAAGCCACTGTTTCAGCTATGTGGGCCCCTGACATGTCCCAGCTTACGCTCAAGTTCCCCGCCACTTTTCGGTTTTTCAACAATCCACAAGAATCATATTTGCAGCCAGACGTCTTGGCCTACGCTGCCCTGGATGCGTTCTACCCGATCCTGCTTTTCCTCGCTTTTGGCAGATACAAATTCATTGCTGAAATCTACAATGCTCCATTGTTGTATCGGCACGATTCGTTGGAAGCCACTCAAATTGATCGACTGGCCAAAATGCTCATTGCAACTTTTCATAATGTTTCATTAACCAAGGTTATGCCCGCTGATTCAACCGACAAAGTTTATCTGATGCTCTCGCAAATTGCCTTAGCAGCGATAATGCAGGACAAGGTTCTTTCCGCATATCAATTTTTTATGTATGATTGCACATCGTCGGAGCACAGTCAGTCTTTTTGCCTAGGCACCCAACCCAATGGTTTTCAGGACATCAAAACATTGATGCGCACCACCCATCCGAAATTGCTGACCACCCCGAAAGTGCCAGAAAAGAAAAAGAAGAAGCAGAAAGATGATTAGAATAAATCACCCAACGTCTCTGATGATGAAGACGCGGCGCTTCAACTCAAGAAATTATACAATCATCTAAAACGCCTTCAGGCAGCTGTAGCCTCGGCCATGAAAAGCAGCCTAGTGCATTGCTTGTTACTCGGCTTTCCCATTTTGCCTATTTACAAGCTCACCATCCGCGATCATATTGACTTTCTACATGACACGCCGCTCCCCACAGACATCAATGTTGTTTGGATTGAGCACGTGGCAGCGGACCAACTCCTAGGTGATCGAACCTACCATGGTACCCATTACCGTTACCTCCCTAACACCATCCTCAGTCTTTTGCAGGTTGATGCAAGCTGGTTTCAGCAGCTCACTACCACTATACCACTCCCCTGCAGTTTTAGCCTCGCCCTGCTGCACCACCAAATTCCCCTACGTAAACTACCTTTTGGCAAAGCATGCCCAAACACTCAACAATGCCACCCACACGGCCTTTTGCACTTGTATGTGGTACCACGCCAACAGAAACCCCTGTACTTGACTTACCAATTGGATGAACTGCATCCCCAAAGAAGAGCCGGTCTTTGACCATGAGCCTAGCACTTACATCTGTAATGGTTCCCCCCTGTGCCCGGTCATCTTTGATGAAGATTTTCATATGGAAACCACCGTGAAAGAAATTGAAATTGACGAAACTGACTACACAGCAAATCCGCACAGCTGGTTCCATTTCTATTCTCATTTGCTCAGCACTATCGATTCTCAGAATCTGTTCTCCTTTCTGGCGCCCATCTAGGCATACCCGTTGGGGACTACGGCCTCAGCGCATACGCTCACCGCTGAAGAGTTGCTTGACAGCCCGATGTTGCCAGCCACTCCCGAGCTGTCCAATGACAAGCTGCTCGAAACGCCAATTTTTGACCTCAACCTCACCAAAATGCGGACGGCAGTTACTACAGTGGCATCAACTGAGCTGCCAGCTGCAGCCGACTTTACCATTTTGGCGACACAAATTAATGATTTCCTAAAGCTCACGCTCAACAACATTTCACCACTGGCACCGGTTCCTTTGGAGGAATCGAGGCCCATTCAACCAATTGACATGGACACTGAAGCGAACACCTCTTCTTTGGACCAAACATTGACTGACATCCTGGGAGAGACCACAACCGATAATGTAGCCATTATGGACGTAGCGCGGCCCGCGCCTGCCATAGACGTAGCTCGGTTGCCTCAGGCACTGCTCATGAATGTCGAACCCACCATTCCAAAAACCGCAACAACCACCACAACTAGGACATCATTGCTGACCACAGCCTCGATGTCAGTCTCCTCTGCAACCGTTCCATCAATACCGGTATGAGCACTCTGATGTCAACAACTACAGCCACCGTTCCCTCGCAGCCCAAATTGGTGATCATAACCCATCAGGTACTAGGTGCCGTTCCCACGGCCAGTACAAATTTGCAATTTGCACACAATTGCTCAGTGAAACAACTATGCTGCCAAGTTATGTTCATTTTCGCATGACCGATCCACCGCACTCAATTACACTGGCAACGCCGCGTTATCCTCCTTGCATTGACCTGAATGTCGATTCCTTCTCACTGCCTACTTTACACAAGATGGTTGTCATCAACTTTTTCTGCTGCATAGGAGTCCACATTACAATGGCAGTCCACATCCAAGCCACAAATGCCTGGCTAGCCATTTACCAATACTTCGGTCACCATTACCACACCAAATACAGCAAACCTCAGCCCCTCATCTCCCCTGACATCACCATTCTCATTTTGCGATGGGTTGCGGGCATCTGGGCTGAAGAACTCAGAGTCATCAATGCTGTCCAAACCCCCCACTTTACCTTGTTCCTCTATGAAGCTCACAGCTTGGACAACCTGTCCTGTTTGATCCAAGCCTATAACACCACCGTCGGCCTCATCATTTCCTGGATGGCATACCCTAAATATGCATCTTTTCCACAACCACCCGAATCTGCTGACATTCACCGCATCTTTTTGCAATACCACAGCGAAATGGATGGCCCGGTTCCTCTATTACGCCATCACTATTTCTCAGCATGTTGGAACCTCCTTCCACCACAACCTTTGCCGCCTAGGGGCTTGCCATCCGATCCCCCGACTATGGTCGTGCTGCTGATCCCTCAGCCCGGAACCAATCAGCTATTGCTGATTCAAAGCCAAATGTACACATCATCATCCCATTGCAGGGGCAACGCCGACTGCTATGGCCGCACCCAGTATTATTCATGATTGAATCGGTACGACAACTGCTATGATAATCGCCGCGACCCTCCTTGCCATCCTGACAACTGATACTGCTATGATGGCTACAACCACTGCGACAACTATCAAACTCACCCACATTCTGCCTCGGACACCCGCCATTGCCATCGCCATTGACCCATCACCATTTTTTGTACAGTAACTCCATCTTGTTATTTTCTTTGTTTTCTCATTTTTGTTTCTTACTTGGTTGTTTTTGTTAATCTCGTTTTTGTGTGCTTTATGTTGTACTAGTTTTCCTCACCGCCATGCAGCTGATGCTTGTCCACACAGTAAGATGCTCTGACATGTTCTACTGCCACATGCCTCCACTTCCATCAGATTGTCCTATTGCTGCGGCCGCGTTGTTGCATTTTGTTTTCACCTCGGAATCTGCTGGACCGTGGTGGCGGGCCTCACCCTCCCATCCGCATGGACTCATATGCTGGTGCGCTCTAGTATATTAGTGAGGACGGAGTAATGAGTAATGAGTAATAATGTTGCTGATATATTTTGGCCTCGCTAATTGTGGACTGCATTGGGAGGTCTCACCCTATGCGCCACCAAAATCGGCTCAAAACACTACAATGACTCCTTCTGCCCCACTGTGTGCTGCCAAAAATCCCCTCGGCCACCCTGCTGAGGGCCTGTAGTGGGGGAGCCCCTTCCCCTTGCCAGTTTCAGTTGTTTCATGATGATCTCTTAAGGCAATCTATCGCAAGGAGGGAGGGGTGTTGTAGTGTGTTTCCGCCAATTGGTAGGAGTTTTCAAAAGTTTGTCTATTATTTGAAGATGCACGCAGGCTCGAAGTGGAGTGAGCTACACGGACCATTGAAGAGCGTCTTACTGTAGTTCAGTTTTGGTACGCATGTGGTGAGTGTTCTTATTATTATTAGTGTTATATTTTTGTATACTAGTGCGCGTCCCCGTGTGTTTCGTACTATTTTCCCAGCAGGTGGGACTCATCCTATTTCTTGCCCATGCACTGGTTTTGTAGGTAAGTGTGTTATTTTTTGTGTTAGGTAAAAATATCAGGAGAAAGTTTTCCTCTTTTGAGGTAGCTCTCTGGGAATTCGAATTATGAAACTGAAGGTTTTCTGATTTGGGTTAAAATTTTGTGGGGTTTAAGTACATTAAGTAATTAGTGTGTGGGTGTTGGAAACACATGCATTAAGGACAATCCCTGCACCCAACTCCTGCCTGCCTTCATACAAAAGCCCTGACCTATTTTTATAAATACAACATATACAGTAAACCATGATATCAAAATTATAAAACACGTGTGATATTCAAATATTGTAATGCTACATTGAAAATAATTATGCAAGATTCACTATCATATGCTGAAATTGATTGCTCTTTGCTGAGATATGTTATTAACCGAAATATTCTCTATTTCGCCATTACTGTAGCAATTCTGTTACGAATTTGTATTTCTCTGCTGATGAATTTATGTGAATTGTAATGGACCTTCTGTTTTGTTGGAAATGCTTGTAAATAATAACAGCAGGAAGAAAATACTATTTTATATATTGGAATTAGTAAGTTCGAAAATTTTTTCATTCTAATAGACCTCCTATATAATGTAACCATAACAAGAACAGATTTTCTGAACTTGTAAGGAAGTTCTTATTTAAACTCCATTGATTTCGAAATAATCGATGTAGCAATCTCAGAACAGTAAGATCAATACAGAAATATCTACTTAGCTTATTACTGTAATAAAGGAACGAATTTTTACAGCAGTGAGCGGCAAACAGAACAGCTCAACCTTGTCAATATTCGATGCGCAATAAAAACTTCTCACATAGCACACTGGTATCGATGCAGTTCGTCAACAGTGAATGAGCATGTCGTTTCTTCAATGATTTAGCCTCCCACGTTCATGGTCATAGTAGATCTTGAAAAAAATCTTTAAAAAACGTTAGGAAAGGATACTTACACAATTATGTAAGTTTAACTTATCTATCAGGATCTTAACAAGGATATCTCATCATATTAGCAGACTTAGACGATCTTATGAGCTCTTATAGGATAACTCCTAAGTATTCTGTCCTGAAATTTGGTGTTCGTGCAAGAATTCTTGTTTTCAGTCTTATGAAATCATGCAAGTTCTCTTGGAAAATCACAGGACCCATTGTTATGTGCTTCATCATGCTGTTTGCCTGTTTCTTTTAACCTTTGCTATTTCTAATTCCATTTTTCATGTATCTTAAAGTAATCTAGTAATTTCTTCTAGCAAGTTTGAATAACCGTGAAGAGAAACTTCCGTAAAAGAAATTGACGAAAATGCTCATAAAATTAACTCATGCGATAGTCCGTTTTTTGAAAAAGATGCTCATGTGAATCTTAAACCTGCAAAGCATGCATCTCTTTTCCTTGAGTTGACTACAGCAAATATGAATAAATCTTGAGCAAAAAATATATAGCTATGAGATCTATGGATTTAATTGATTCCCATGAATGGAATTTACTAGCTGCTAAAAACTCAATTGAAAAATATGATAACAGTGGAATCCCTATGAGGCAACTAAGAACTTATCCTTTTAGCATGCAGGATAAAAAACTTTCAACTCATGAGATTTTTCTTCAGAAATAGGCGCAAAAATCTATTAAACTTTGAAGAAATGAGTGACTTCGACAAACTGTTCATGATGAACCAGGATAAAGATAGAATATGTTCAGAAGTAGCTAACAGACTACTTTTTCTTCACATAGAAATTCAAGCTTCATTGGAAAATGATGGAAAAAGCAGAAGCTGATATTCCTGAAATTTGAAACAAGTTCGCGAATTGTTGAACTAAAATTCACTGCTAGACTTTAGTTTAACAATTTACTAGGTGCGCTTTATAAAATAAACTAAAAATTGTGTATCTCTACTTTGCTTTTAGAATAGGAATACTATAGTCTGTTTTTCTTGAAATGCTTCTAAATAATGGAAGTGGAACGCAAGTGGTATAGAAAATTTTCATAATTTTCTAGGAAACAGTATATAGTATATGACTAGAAATTTGTGAGCAAACTGACCTCATCTTTAACAATTTTTTGAGTGAAAAATTTTACCATAAGACCTCTATGTGAAAGATTTTGACGACAGTACGGATTTGTGTCACTTTTCTATTAGGAAGTGTTGGGCACCCTGTTGATGGCAAGTCGCATTGGGAAATTGCCATGCAAATCGAAGAAATTGGACAACCAGCAGCGCAAACATTTGCATAGAAATGGAGCACCACAGAAAGACCAAAGTGATAGTGATTATTCATTGTCAACTTTATATTATATTTTTTGTATTAACAGCTGGCATCCAGTAAAACATTCCCAGCATCAACGTTCTATATTTACATAATATTATCAGTGGTCAATCCACATTCTTTTAATATTTCATCGGATTTATTGTTTAACATATTTGTTTATTATTTAGATTCGACTGACCGAGAAAAGCGAAGGGCCGAAGGCCCAGGCGCCAGCTTGCAGTAAGCAAGCCTTGGAAAACCCCTTAGGGGATCCACACAAGTAAATCTATCCCTGAGGGGATTCCTTGCCTCATCTAGGAGACTGCAGAGCTCTCTGGTGAGGCCCGGCGTTTAAAGTTAAATTATCTTTGTTGTTGTAGGTCTGGGGAACCGGACTGTTGCACTGTCACTGAGGCTAAGCCAAGGGAGTAGTTCTAACAGGTCAGTTCAGACCAGAGGCCTCTATATTTTCTTAAACCCTTAAGGATAAACCTGCACAACAAGTGGTGGCTTTTAACTCCTCACCATTGAACTTCGTAGTCAGACTAGTAGAAAGGAAAATCCTCCATGTTTCTACAGAAAGTTAGCAGGATATTTAAAATGCCTAATGAAAGGATACCGAGAGGTAATACTTTAAATAGATCACCACCCAGAGTCGTGAGTGCTGGGAATCTTGTAAATTTAGGAGATCAGCAATGGCATGCTGCTCGGGACCCAGTGATCCCAGATCAAACTCCTGTGACGGTTCAACCATTGCAACAAAATGCAATGCATTTTACGCCCCAAGACGCGTGTGTACCAATTGACCGCCCACCAGCAATTGCCATCGATCCCCAAGAGGCAGGCCTGGCGAATCTAAACCCAGATGCTGATGGACCACCCCTGCGAAATTTGAAAAGGTCATGCTATGGCCGAAATTCATGATAACTACGGCCAGCAGTTTGAAATGCAAGGTGGGTTTATGTTTGACGTAGAACGCGTCCCTGAAGAAATTTGGGAATGGATCATTTTAGCTCTTATTCCCAGGTGGCTTCAGGAATACGACGCTTCAGACGTCTTTGTGGCCATCAGGTACGTGACTCTGATGATATTTTAGCAGTTGGATTTTGCTCTGATCAGGCCCACGGCAATTGGTAGGTGGTATGCCCAGGCATGTTCGTTTGCGAACAGACAACTGGTCATCGAAGCCCAGGGAGAACGAGTAGACGAGTTCTACATTGCAGCCTTTAATCAGTACATCTTTATGGGCTCGCAGAGGTTGAACCAAATGGGCGTAAAAAGGAAGGCACCAGGCGATGACAGAGCGCAAGCTGAAAAACATCAGCAAACGGCTGCCAAGAGCCCAGGTAAGTTTAAAAAGCCTAGACTTCCACCGGCTAAAAAACAGCTGCTGACGACCCAACAACCATCTACTTTGACCAGCTAGAGGTCGTATAGTGAAGCTGCTAGTTTTTTGTACAAAAGTCCTCTTTCTAGATCTCAATCAACATCATCAAAATCTCTAAATTCTACTTTTTGGACTCAAAAACAACAGCGTAGTGGCTCCACTAGCATTGGCTCAGTGCAAAGGCAACAGGGGAGAGATGATGGATTCTCAAACCCTGCTTCATACCGGGGTAGACCGGATATGACCAAGGTCAAGAAAAGAGGAGGCTTCAGGGCTTCAGAGGGTGCCCTCAGCGACCCTACAGAGGCTGAGGAAACTGGCAACATCAAGGCCAAGACCAGGATGCACAATTTTACAATCCGAACTTTCAACTGCTTGGTAGACCTGGTGGAGGTCAACAAGGCCAGAATCAGGGCCACGACGGAGGTCATACCCGAGGCCAACAAGGCCAAAGGGGATACTATCAAGGAAGACCTCAAGGAGGCTATAGATGCGGCAGGCAGCAGCAGTAAACAGCCGCACATTTTTGGCCCAATATTCATCTTTTCACATTTATATTTTTACTAATTTCATAAAATACAAAACCCAAAAATACTAATAGAATTACAAAAGTCCAAAAAAATCAAAAAACCACAAAATCCAAAAATTTTTTTTTAAATTTTCGGTGCTGCTGGCCAACAAAAAATCTTTTCTTGATAAACCACTGCAAAAAGCAACCACAAAAATATTTTTAAATTTTTGGCCACATTTCTGCTCATATTTTTTAGCACATTTTATAATTGTGATATTGGTACATTCCCGCGTCGTCTTTATTGCATCAAAATATAATCTCGTATTTTAGTTTACTTTAGAAAAATAGAGACGCGGGAAAAGATTTGCATGCAATTAGACCGATGACCAATGACTTGCCACAACATGCAGACCAAGCAACCGAACCCCAAATCGACCGGATTCGGCACCGATGTCATTGTCAAACTCCTTAGGGCAGGATGTACTCCATCAAAGCTGAGGTCAAAATGAGTGTCACTTGCCAGCCATTGCGGCAAAATCCTTGGTATTGGTTGTGTCCAACGACCATTACAGGAATCGGAGTGAGACAGACTGTGAAAACAGGAGTCAGCCGGATTAGTAGATTTTTTTGGTCAATTCTTTTAATGCCGGGGTAACCCGGCCGAAAGTTTTTTTTTCTACTTCCTGTAGGTCGGTTTTGACGCGCTAGGGATGTTGGACACCTTGTTGATGGCAAGTCGCGTTGGGAAATCACCATGCAAATCGAAGAAATTGCACGACCAATGGCCCAAACATTTGCATAGAAATGGAGCGCCACAGAAAGACCAATGTCAACTTTATATTATATTTTTCGTATTAACAGCTGGCATCCAGTAAAACATTCCCAGCATCAACGTTTTATATTTACATAATATTATCAGTAGTCAATCCACATTCCTTTAATATTTCGTCGGATTTATTGTTTAATATATTTGTTTATTATTTAGATTCGACCCACTGACGAGAGCGAAGGGCCAAAGGCCCAGGCGCCAGCTTGCAGTCAGCAAGCCTTGGAAAACCCGTTAGGGGATCCACACAAGTAAGTCTACCACTGAGGGGATTCCCTGTCTCATCTAGGAGACTGCGGAGCTCTCTGGTGAGACCTGGCATTTAAAGTCAAATTATCTTTGTTGTTGTAGGTCTGGGGAACTGGACTGTTGCACTATCACTGGGGCTTAGCCAAGGGAGTAGTTGTAACAGGTCAGTTCAGACCAGAGGCCTCTATATTTTCTTAAACTCTTAAGGAAAAACCTGCACAACAAGTGGTGGCTTTTAACTCCTCACTATGGAACTTCGTAGTCAGACTGGGAGAAAGGAAAATCCTCCAGGTTTCTACAGAATGTTAGCAGGATTTAAATTGCCTAACTGAAGGATACCGAGAAGTAATACTTTAAATAGATCACCACCCAGAGTGGTGAGTGCTGAGAATCTTGTAAACTTGGGAGACAGAGATCAGCAATAGCATGCTGCTCCGGACCCAGTGATCCCAGATCGAACTCCCGTGAGGGTTCAACCATTGCAACAAAATGCAATGCATTTTATGCCCCAAGACGCGGGTGTACCGATTGACAGCCCACCAGTGATTGCCATCGATCCGCAAGAGGCAGGCCCGGTGAATTTGAACCCAGACGCCGATGGACCACCACTGTGAAATTTGAAAAGGTCACCGCCAAATGTGGAATTAGCAGGAGCGAAGAGGGACATTATTACGCCCCAATTTGGACCAAATTTAGAAGAAAGGGACCCCGAAATCAAGCAACGATTAGAGAGGATTCCGCAGGAGCAATAGCGATTCTGCCCGCAGGAAAGAGCTTCCAAAATGTCCACGCAAGAGTTGGCGATGTAGCTACATGAACTGAAAGGGACCGTCAAAGCTTTGTTCGACATAATCACAAATGCCGCCACTGAGGACAATAAAAAGGAAGCCAACATTCACCGACATGAGCGGGATAGACAGGTTAGACCATGTAATAGAAGTGCAGAAAGAGAGAACTGTCTCTTCGCTGAAACATATGCAGGCGCAGGGCCTAGTAATAGGCCTGAAATTGATGAAGGGCAAAGACTCAACTTTGAGCCCAGAAGTTGGAGAGGTCCAGCTAGAGATCTTCGATTCGAGGGAGCTGAGCAATTGGCAGACCTCAGGAATTCAAATCAAATAGCGTCGCAGCATGGAACTTTAACAAGAGTGGTCTATGATGGTAGAGAAAACATAGTTGATCCAAATAACCTTAGACCAGATCAACTGGCATGTTTCCCATACAGGGATTATAGATTTGACAGAGACAACATACCATCAAATCAAGGAGGTGTACCACCTCAACGAGATCCAAATCGAATCATGCTGCAATCTCTCAACTCTGATCTTGAGTGTTAACAGCAGCTTATGATCAGAGGGAAACGCCAACAAATAATTTGGCACAAGAGATTGTTGTTCGGAATATCGTTAAAGGTGCATTACTCAAACTTTTAGATGAGGGTATGGTAATTCAGCAGGTGCTTAGCTTTTTAACAGCACTTGAAGGGGAATTCCATAGGGATACACACGAAGCAGCCAAATATGAAGCACTGCTGAGGCTTTCTAAAGGTAGACCGAAGGCTGTTGCAGGAGACAACATGACTTATAGGGAGGCCAGGAGAGCCATCATAAATGTCTTTGCACCTGAGTGTAACCTGGAAATATTGACCAGGGAGTTATTTGAGATTCAACAGAGACCTAATGAACAGGCCATAGAGTTTTTAAAAGGGTTAGTATACTAGTGGAACTAGTCAAAGGTGATTTAGACTATCAGTCAAAGCAGAGACTGATTATTGACACTTTTGTGTACAAGAGTGATCCCACATTTTAATCTGAATTGAAAAATACCAAGCATACCTTTAGAACTTGGTATGACTTAGCATTTGAAGTTCATGATATTGAACATAAATACAGAAATGCCTTTCAAAGATACAGACCTAAGGGTACACAGCAGGATCCTATTGTTATTAATGAAGTAGGTATGCCAAGTGGGCATGATCTTGAAATTGCCATAGTTGCTAGAAATAAGTCAGAGGGATATCAACAGGGCCAGAGACAAAGGTTTCGGCAACCATATCAAACTGTAGGTAATCAGGTACAAGCCCAGACCCAGAGGTCAAGGAGTGATTCTTCTGAAATAGAAGAGATTCCAGTTGGGGAAGCCCCTAGGGCTCAGACTGAAAAAGGTAAGAAAGAATCTCTTTTATTAAAAATTTGTAAAGAGATGGTACAACTGGTCGAAAGGTTCGATCAGCTTCAGCAAAAAGTTGATAACAGGCAAATGGAAAATCGGTCTGATGTGGCCATATCCAGCACCAGCCAGGGAGGTCAAGTTTCCCGAGATCTGACAAAGCCATGGTGTGAGTTCCACAAGGACATAACACATAATACTGCAGACTGCAGGACATTGAGAGTTTTGTCCGAGCGCAGGAGCAGAGGCAGAGCCAGCTTCCCTAGCTTCAACAGAGCTTCAACAGTTTTGCAAGAGGTAACTATAGAGGTAGAGGAGGTTACCCGAATGCCAATTTTAATAGTAGAGGCAGAGGTGCATATAACATCGGCTATTCAGGTTATCAGGATAGCCATGAGAGTTAGCAACAGAATTCTGATTATAATGAATTCTGGAATTCAAAAGGCAAAAGGAGCTGCAGAAGCAGTTCCAACAGATGCAGCAATACCAACAACAGCAAGCTGCATTACAGCAACCTCAGCCACCTCAAGCTATTACGGGTCCAACTCAGACTCTTCAACAGGGTCAATTCACAAATCAGCAGCCCCAAAAGGATTATTCGAGTGTAATGGTTGCAAGGCAATCACAAATGAATCCTTTGGGTGAAGTAAATCAGAGAGTGGATTGCCCTAATGTGGTATTAGGTAGCATTGTTAAAATGAATGCAATTGCGCCACAAAGTGTAGTACCATCGGTACAAGTAGTAAAGAGAGGCACACCAGCTAGCCCTCATGAACAACATTTGCTGGATACATACCCCAGAACATCCCCGTTCCATATTGAGGTTGTTATAGGAGGTCATAAGAGATTGGCTCTAATTGACACAGGAGCTCAGTGTACTGTAATGTCAGCTAAGTTTCTGAAAGAAACTTTAGGTCCAGACTACACTGAATATCCGAGGATATTAAACGTTACTATAGCCAACGGTAAAACAGTCCAAGCCCATGGGTATATCCAATTTAGGATGGATACATTGTGTGGACAGTTCCCCATAAAAGCAATTGTAATTCCTGAAGCACGTGAAAACGTTATAGTGGGAACAGATTTTCTGGCTCATCCTCAGGTAGGAGCCATAATAGATTTTAGGAATAGGATGATGACGCTCAACAACCATCAGCAGTGTATATACATGATGCCGAACCAGCCCCAAACAAATTGTGGAGAGGTCATGACCACGAGCACCATGGAATCTATGATGAGCATCGCCAACCAGTGTCAGCCAAAGATTTGTTTGCTAAAGGTTTCGGTGCCAGTGGTGAGTGGGAATCCAATCTACTTACGTAGTGGTATGGATATACTTCTGAAAGCAAAGCTTTGGGACAAGGTAGGCGAAAATCGCCTTAATGGAATCATAATAGAATCTGAAGAAAATGAAAAAAGGTTCCACATAGATAGTACCATAGTAGATGGTACCAAAGATGATTTTGTAGTTTTGGTATCCAACAACAGAGGATCAGGATGCCATTTGAAATGTAATCAAATAATTGGCCATACTAATTCTGTGTTGTGTCATGCCGATAACCAAGATCAACTAAAGGGGAACATAGTTGAGGACTTGGAGAAGCTGCAAACCTGTGCAGTCCAAGCTAGACCTGATTTGACTCAATTGGATGAGAAAGAGTTCAAGGAAGCTTTGTACAGTATGCTGGCTAAATCCAATATACCATCTGAACAATTGGAACAAGCTCTACGATGTCTCACAAAATATAGAGACATTTTCAGCTTGCCCAATGATCCTCCAACTACTACACCCTACTTAACCTGTAAAATAAATACAGGGGATGCAGCACCTGTGGCAAAAAGGTACCACAGGACTGCCATTAATTTACGGCCACATGTCTGTGAGCATGTACAAGATATGCTCAAAAAGGGTGTAATTGAGCCACCAAAGTCGCCTTGGGCAGCTCCGTTATTTCTAGTAGGTAAAAAGGATGGTACCAAGCGACCAGTAGTGGACTTTAGGGGTATAAATAACGTTACCAAGGATGATAAGTATCCCATTCCAAGAATAGATGATTATCTAGACTGTTTAGGTAAAGCAAAGTTTTATACCACCTTAGATCTAAAGTCAGTGTATTGGCAAGTGCCAATGGACGAAGAAAGCAAGGAGAAAGCTGCTTTCATATGCCAGGAAGGGCTTTATCAATTTAAAGTTATGCCCTTTGGTTTAAAAAATGCACCAGCTGAGTTCCAGCGCATGATGGAACGAGTTTGCATCCATATGTATGGAAAATCTGTCTAGTATATATATAGACAATATTATTGTGTTCTCAAATACGTTCGAGGAACATTTAGTTAATTTAGAGCTAGTCCTGCAAGCTCTAAGAAAGGCTCATTTGACCTTGAAGCCGGAGAAGTGTGAATTCCTGCCTGAGAGAGTTTATTTTTTAGGACATATCTTAAATTCGGATGGAGTTTCCCCAGATCCGAAAAAGGTCAAAGCTATAAATGATTTCCCATTCCCAGAGTCTAAACCTAAACTGCAAAGGTTTCTAGGAATGTTGCAGTGGTGTAAAAAGTTCATACCGGGTTTGGCTAAACACGCCGAGCCATTGTATAAATTAACAGGGAAGAACTGTGTTTGGGAAATCACGGAGGTTCACCATCAGGCTTTTAGGAGCCTGAAAGAAGCACTATTGTCAGTGCCTTTTCTAAGGTATCCGGTTTTGGACGGGTCTGCAGACTTTGTCCTTCAGACAGATGCCAGCGGAATGGCACTAGGAGCAGTTCTCTACCAGGAGACCAAGTCCGACCCCTGGGTAATTGCTTACAACAGCAGAATTTTAAAAGCGGATGAGAAGAAGTGGTCAGCCACGGAAAGGGAATGCTTGGCAATAGTGTATGGCTTAAAGTTATACAAGCACTACCTAGTAGGTCACAGGGTGATCATAAGAACTGACCACAAGCCTTTGTTGTCAATGAAGGTCAATGCGATGACCAATGGTAAATTAAAGAGATGGTATTCATTCATCTCTCAGTTCAACCATAAACTAGAGTATGTGCATGGAAAACAGAATGCCATAGCAGACTTTTTGTCCAGGATGGATGAACCAGATGATCAAGCCGAAAAGATACTGCCAAAATGGGAACATATGTTCTCAGAGGATAAACGAGAGTCTGGAAATCTGAAAGATCTTGAGGCACAGCTAATTGAGAAAAAGCATCTCAATTTGTTGAAGAGATTCAGAATTCTGACAGATCGGAATCCTGAAGATGGTACTCCATTATATCCGTAGCCAAAAGGTAAGAAAAATCAGAGGATTGACACTAATCCAAGATTCACCCGAATTTATCCAGAAGATTCTGAGGATGATCCAGAATCAATCTCGCATGCAGACTTGGTAAATGCCGTAAACTACAAGTAGCATGGCGAAAGAAGCCGAAAAAGATAATCAGGCTCAGGTCCAGCCTGATGGCAATCAGGGCAAAGAAATGGTAAGTAAGGGAAACCAGGGAAAAGGTAAGGAAAAAAGAGTTACCTGGTTATACCCAGAAAAAGAACTGGAATTTACTTTGGCAGACCCCAAGGAAACTGAGTTGCCAAAAGGGCTTATTAGAGATGATCTCATGGCCCTCTTGCAGAGAAAAGATGAGGTATTATAGCCTTATTTTGACAGATTGGGTCCAAATGGGACAACCAAGTATCATAGTGGATTTTATATCTAGAATGAAGTGTTATACCGTGAAGCTGGACAGGGATCGGATGATCAAGTGGTCGTCCCGTTATGCCTAAGGGACAATACTTTGCACCAGTACCATGGTGCCATAATGATGACTCATCAGGGGTTCAAAAGGACCCTTGCTATGATTAAGAAACACTTCTGGTGGCCTGGAATTGAGAAGGATGTCAGGCACTGGATAAAATTCTGTCCAGTATGTCAAATGGCTAATCAGGGAAACGCTGAAATTTCTCCACTGATACCTATCATTCCACAAGGTCCCTTTGATATAGTATCAGTGGATATCATGAGTATTTCTCCACTAAGTGAGAAGAGACTGTATGTCATAGTCTTCCAGGACTATTTTACAAAGTGGGTTGAAGCTGAACTGATCCCAGATCAGTCAGCTAGCACCATTGTAGATACTTTTCTACAATCAATTGTATTTAGACACCGCACTCCACGGAGATTACTCAGTGACAGAGGAGGTTGTTTTACCTCAGATCTGATGAAGGAAATCTGCAAGTTATTAGAGTGTCAGAAAATTTACATGACAGCTTACCACCCTCAAGGAAATGGAATGGTGGAGGGATTCAATCAGACACTCATCAAGCAGCTCAGAAAAGTAGCCATTGAGGAAAAAGATAATTGGCCAAGATATTTGAGAGCCGTGGTGTTTGCCTATAATGCCACGCCACATGCAGCAACAGGGCAATCACCATTTTCACTGCTTAGAGGTCACGAGGCATCCTTCTGGTTAAACTTGTCGAAAGCATGTGACATTGTAATGCTGGACAGCAATGCAGAGGCATACAAATTTGTGTTGACAAATCATTTAGTCAACCCATATGAGGATATTTCTAAAAATATCCAGAGTGCTGCTGGAAAATCAAAGAAGTACTTCGATAAAAAGTCCAAAGAACATGGGTTCAAGGTTAGGTACTGGGTTCTGCTAAAAGTAGACAAGCAGAAAAAGTTAGGACTACCATGGTCCGGTTGGTTCATAGTTACGGACATTTCGCGAGAAGCTGAAAATGTTGTCACCATCGTACGTTGGGACAACCTGCTAAATCCAAAAATTGTTTCAATCAGCAGGTTGAAACATTTTTGTTATGAGACCACTAGGGTCTTGCCAGGAATAGCGGGAGCCAATCACGACGCGCCATGTGACGAAAATACGTCACTTTCCAATGTGGCACAAACAGTTACAACTGGAGCACCAAACCAAATGAAATCATTTGGAAATTTGCCCAAAGCGAATCTATGCACGATCTCATGCTGATTTTTTATTTTATTCATGTACATTATCACGCATAGGTACTTATTTTAATAAATATTTTGTAATGTTTTGTAATATTTATCGCGTTTATATAACTCGTGTTTATTTTGTAAAATTTTTTCTATTTATATCAGACTTTGGGAAAAATTCTTCGGAATTTCAGACCAAAGTGTCAACCCAAAATATTTTTGACATTTTTCCAAAAAATACACTTTTCAAATTTTTTTTTATTTTTTCAAAATCAATTATAGCTGCCCCCGCTTATCTGAATTCTAAACTTCCATCGGAAGAAAGAACAAAAACATTCCCCAAATTGCACCTAAAAAGGAAATTAGCAGAACTGCTAGATTAAACTTTTTCAGCATTCAAAATTTTTAAATTTTACAAATTTATTATTTTAAAACAAAGATTTCGAAAAGAAAAGAAATAGGAAAGGGCAAGCGGAACTGCCAACAAGCTCCGACGCGCTAGTGGTCGCACTGAGAGTGGCATGTTGAATATGGGAGAGCCCAGCACCGGCAAGATAACTGGTTTTTCTCCATTGACGGTAAGTTTCGAACTTATTTTATCAAACTTTTGGAAGAAACTTTTGCCCAGAAGTCACTGGAAGACCAGCTCCGCACCCCAAAGGACAGACGAGGTTAGAACTTAGAGGGAATGAAAAACGGGAGTACCGAGAATCAGAAACTCAAAGCCAATCAAGGAATTTCCAAACTTGGAAATATACCTGATACCGGCGAGAGTTAGACCTTTCAAGGGAAACCTAGAACCTTGGGTTCAGTCCGTTCAAATTTTTTATCAAAATTTATCAAAAATTAATTATTTTCAAATCAAATTATATCACTTTTTTGATATAAAAGTCATTAAAAATTATCAATCTCGAGCGCTATAAAAATTGTAAATACTAAGCACCATAAATGGAGCATAGTTGGTCGCTCAAGCAGCTGGTCAGAGATTGGTGTCTGATCAAGTGGTGGACAATCAGATCAGATCTACCCTCAAGGGTAAGAGGTAAGATTTGGTAAGGTGTCAGTTGCCTACCAGCTCAATGTTTGTATATCAGTGGCTCACCTAACAAGCCTGCACTAAATTTATTTTCTGCAAAACTTAAACCGCTTGGTGTTGTGATGCTGGTGTACTATAGACCCAAAAAATACGCTGAAAAAAGGGGAATAAGTACTAAAATTAATAGTATCTTTAATGTTCAGATTACAACGTCAAAAGGGTTGTAAGGATCCATGAACTGGACCAGTGGTTTAAAGCCACTTTTGGATACTGGCCAGCTAATCCCAAGGAACCAGGTATGGTAGACATAAGGAAAGTTAGCCAAGTACTCCACTTTATCCGAGAAGTATCGATCTTCAGAGGACAACCAGTTTGTGGATTCAACATCAAAAGTTGGAAAAGTTTATCAAACACTTAGGCTGAGAAAAGGTAAGATGTAGGCAAAGGCTAAGTAAGGCCAGAGCACGTAGACTTGCAGCTCAAGATCAGCAGCAACAAGGAATGCCTGTCACCGGCTCCGAAAATGACGCCTACGATACAGCCGAAGAAACAACAACCCCCGAAGTTTCGACAAGTCAAAGGTCAAAAACGGAGACTTCGAAAAGTCAAATGAGAATGGAGACTGCCAAAAGTCAAACAAGAACAGAGACCTCCAAAGGCCAACAAAATCGGATAGGACAGCAGTGTCCACTGCCTCATACACTCAGATGCAAATGGTATTGAAAACAGGCAGAGAGGTTGGTACATCTTCTGGCAAATGTGAGTTTGTTCCCACAAGCTATACCGCTAAAAGTAAGAAACTTGCGGGGAGCGTGTTGATAAAGCCCGATTTTGAATTGAAGGAAAAACTGATCAAGAAGGTCAACCTGAATGTGGTGGTTAATAAACCCGCAAGGGAGACACAGCAGTTTGTCACTCCTGGTCAATTAGCAGAGACTCTGATTGACTATTGGGAAAGGTCAAAGAGAGCAAAGGCGCCTAATTGGGCCAATCTCATTTGAAAATCCAGAGGTCGCCAATTATTTTGCCTTTGACCGCCAAGAACATCCAATAATTTACAGGATCCTCAATGATGCCATGGCCCAAATTCATGATAACTACCGCCAGCAGTTTGAAATGCAAGGCGGGTTTATGTTTGACGTAAAACGCGTCCCTGAAGAAATTTGGGAATGGATCATTTTAGCTCTTATTCCCAGGTGGCTTCAGGAATACGACGCTTCAGACGTCTTTGCGGCCATCAGGTAAGTGACCCTGATGATATTTTTGCAGTTGGATTTCGCTCCGATCAGGCTGACGGCAATTGGTAGGTGGTATGCCCAGGTGTGTTCGTTTCCGAACAGACAACTGGTCATCGAAGCTCAGGGAAACCAAGTAGACGAGTTCTACATAGCGGCCTTTAATCAGTACATCTTCATGGGCTCGCAGAGGTTAAACCAAATGGGCATAAAAAAGGAGGCAATGGGCGATGACAGAGTGCAACCTGATAAATATCAGCAAATGGCTGCCAGGAGCCCAGGTAAGTTTAAAGTGCCTAGGCCTCCACCAGCTAAAAAACAGCCGCTGACGACCCAACAACCATCTACTTTGACCAGCCAGAGGTCGTATAGTGAAGCTGCTAGTGCTTTGTACAAAAGTCCTCTTTCTAGATCTCAATCAACATCATCAAAATCTCTAAATTCTACTTTTCGGACTCAAAAACAACAGCATAGCGGCTCCACTTACAGTGGCTCAGTGCAAAGGCAACAGGGGAGAGATGATGGATTCTCAAACCCTGCTTCATACTGGGGTAGACCGGGGTATGACCGAGGTCAAGCCAGAGGAGGCTTCAGAGGGCGCCATCAGCAATCCTACAGAGGCCCAGGAAACTGGCAACACCAAGGCCAAGACCCAGATGTGCAATTTTACAATCGGAACTTTCAACTGCTTGGTAGACCCACCCAGTGGAGGCCAACAAGGCCAGAATCAGGGCCAGGATGGAGGTCATACCCGAGGCCAACAAGGCCAAAGTGGATACTATTGAGGAAGGCCTCGAGGAGGCTATAGATGCGGCGGGCAGCAGCAGTAAACAGCCGCACATTTTTGGCCCAAAATTCATTTTTTCACATTTATATTTTTACTAATTTCATAAAATACAAAACCCAAAAATACTTATAAAATTACAAAAATCCAAAAAAATCAAAAAACCACAAAATTGTTGGGGATGTGCTTATGGCAGTAGCAATCCCACATCTATGCAAAATTGGTGAATCGACAAAGTTACGATTTGACCAAAAAAGAGAAATGTTGATTATTCTTTCATATTCTCGTACTTTTGGTGTGTCCTGGGCGAGTCGCGTCCGTTTTTATTGTATTGTTCTGTTACGCCTAGTAAAGGCAAGCGTCGACAGCCCGACACCCAAATTTACATAATATTAATATTAGTATTATTTATTATTTATCATTTTATTACTTGCGCATTAAGCAGAAGGGAGAGCCGTGTTACACAGGAGCCAAAGCCAAGGTAAAGACCTAGCTCCTTTGGATATTATCATAGTGAGTTCTGTGTATTTGTGTAAACCTTTAGGAGGCATCTGGGGAGACCCTGAGTGCCTTTCGATTGCAAGAGTTAGAGTTTCCAGTTACTCATTAGTGACTGAAGGTTGTGTTTATTTCTGCTTAAGGACTGTTGCACTGTGTTTAGTTGATTGCTAATAGGAAGCTTCTTTGAGTGACCTACAGTAATCGATTGAGTACAAGCCAATAGGACTTGAGTTATGTTGCTGACATCTCTGGATTTAAGCAGAGAAGTAAACATAATAAGTGGTGGCTTCTGACACTTGCAATACGGAAGAGTACAGAGTCACTCGAGGTGTCACAAAATGTAAAGGTTTTTACAAAAACTTAGGACTCAAAATGTCCAAAAATGCTGAGGATTTAGCCTCTGGTACGACTTTACCGAGGACTCCGCCTGGTGTAAGGCATGATGAGATGGATAAATCTTTCCCACTGCCCGTGGTAACTAATACTACGAGCAAGCGGAAAGGCTCCGACTCAAGTGCCATAAGCCAGCGGGCTGAGGTAAAATTGGACCCAGTGAGCGTGCACAATTCCGTAGCGCCCATAATGGCCACAAATAATATCAATAATATGGCCACGGCAAAGGAACTATTGATTGCTGATGATAGAGACGCTCAGGTATTGGCACCTATCGATAGAAGGCTGAAATTGACCGAGGATCATATTGATCCATTTGATCAATTTAGAGAGGAATGTTTTCCACAACCTCGACAATGATTTGATATGTATCATCGCGAATACATTAACCATAATTTGGATAATATTCAGAACGATTACCATCATGATCCATTGAACGATTTACGATTTGAAATGAGTCAAAAGGATGATGAAATTCGAGGACTAAACGTCAAAATAGGCAAAATGGCCGATTCGATGGTTGGAGTCCAAGGACTATTAGAAAGATTCATCCTGGATCAGAAAGAACGGGATATGGGAGTGAGTAGGACTACAGACAGACCATTGCAAACTCAGGATATGGGTAGAACTTTGCCAATGACGTCTGCAACCTGTATTGCCAATGACCAAAGGTTTTGGCAGATGGAAGCAGATGAGTCACAGCAAAAGTTCACAGTCAAACCTGTTGTGAAATCAAAGGCTTCTATGGAAAAACGGGTAACTGAACCACTTGCTGTTTGAGAACAAGCAAGTGATATAGTTGCTCAATTTTTCCAAGAGGCTGATGAGGAAGCAGCAGGTAGTCATAAGGAAAGCAAACATACTACGTCGAAGCACAAACGATCCAAAAAGTCCACACGAGGAAATTCATCAGATTCTGATGACTCCTCAGTGGATGGATTGGAGCCTACTGTGTCAGACATAGTGAAGGCTCTTAAAGCCAAAGCTACTCCTCGATGACATGACTGAGACACAAGTTCTCAGCTTCCTAAATGATTTAGAGGCAGAGTTTACGTCAGAGACTACTGGTAAAATGAAGCTGGCTGCCTTAAGAGCACTTTCTAAGGGTGTACCGAAAGCTACTGCCAAAAGGTTCAAAAGTTACGAAAAAGCCGGAAAGAAGTTGCTCAAAGTGCAAGCTCCAGATTCAAATGTCGGTATGCAAACAAGGGAGCTGATGAACATAAAGCCGGAATTTGATGAACCTCCAGTGAAATTCCTCAAGAGAATTAGTGTGCTAGTATATAGATTGTATCCTAATAAGACTGAAGAGTTCAGAGATTGCTTCATAATTGATACCTTTTTGTATAAAGCATCTGAAGAGTATCAGATGGAGTTGCTGGATCAAAGAGAAAAGTATGAAACATGGCATGATCTAGCAGAGGATGTGCACAAGATAGATAAGCGGAATACAGCTGCTCATAAAAAGAGAGGAACTGCGGAATCTCCAATTGTGATAAATGAAGTGACGATGGGGGAAGGGCAAGCTGAAGTGGCTTATGTGGGTAGAAATAAATTTGGCAATGCCCCACAAAGGCAGTTTCGAAATAAAGCTATGCGACAGCAAGCAAAGAGAGAGAAGCAAGCCCCGATCCTAGTGTCAGAAAAGAAGGATTCTGATACTTCTGTAGAAGAGAATAACTCACAGAGGACTCAAATGGCTACTACTCCCCAAAAGGGAAAAGAGCCTGAGGAACCTAGCAGTGATTCTGTTCTAGCAAAGTTATCACAGGAGATTGCGAAGTTGGTTCAATGTTATCAGGAGATAAGCCAAAAGACTGATGCTAAATTGAATGGAATTTCTGCCAAAGTTAATAAGGGCAAACCCCAAAAACCTGGTGGAAACCAGTTCAGGAAACCATATTGTCGATACCATAGAAATAATTCTCATGACACGTCCGAATGTAAAACCCTTCAATGGAAAAATGCACAAGGATGTAATTGGGATAGTTGATATGGTGGAAACAGAGGTTTCAGGCAACAGTTTGGAGGCTTTAGAGGAGGATACATTGGCAGGAGCAGTAGAGGAGCTCATGCTGTAGGTTATTATGGTGATACTATGAATTATGATACTTATCAACAGTTCATTGATTACCAGAATAGATTGGGGAATGAGCAACTTTACATGGCACCACAACTGCCAGCCCCTAGCCAACAACTGATGATCACAGTCCCCCTCAAGGTCAGGTTCAAATCAGTAACCCTAGCCCAAGTGTGCAAGCCATTTCCAGTAGTCAACCATCCACATCGAGTCAGACAGAGTTGGGATCTGCTGGAAGTGTTAATAGCATTGCCACTACGGGTAAAGGTGTTAGTGAGATGAAATGGCCTGGAGTGTTGAAATGTGCCATGATGAAAGAGGATTCAAAGGTCACAAAAGCGTTCAAGCATGGGATAATTCCTAATCAGGAGGAATGATTAAGGTTTTCTAAGTTTCCTTGAACTCTCCCATTTCACATTAATGTGACCGTATGTAATACTAACACCAAGGCTCTAGTGGATACTGGTGCTCAGTGTTCGGTGATGTCTTCATGGTTTCTTATGGAAGCTTTTGATGAAGAATATACCAGATATCCTGAGATACTAAAAGTCACTGTTGCTGATGGTGCAGTAGTACATGCACATGGTTACATACAATTCAAAATGCATTGTGACTTCGGAGTTTTCTTGGTGAAGGCCATAATCATTCCAAATGCTGAGGAAAATCTCATAATTGGAATGGATTTTTTAGCACATCCGGATGTTGGAGTGATGATAGATTTTGGTAAATGCATCATGAAGCTAAATGGAGTTGAGAAAGCTATAAGTGTTGTACCTAAAGATCACACGAGTCATATACAAGCTATTGATTGTATAGGGGAAGCACCTATAGTACATTCAAGTCCTGAAGAGGATCAATACCCCAGGATCTGCCAATTAGGTATAGTGGTTCCAGTGGTATCATGTACGAAAGTATACATACCACATGGAACTGATGTGCTTATCAACGCAAGATTATGGGAACGATCATCTAAAACAGATCTGAATTTTTTGGTCATAGAGGGAAATAAAGACGAAAGGAAATTCAGAGTTGATAGCACACTGGTTGATGGTAAATGGGAAGACTTTGTTCTGATGATTTCGAATAATATGGGTTCCGGATGCCAATTGCAACCTAATCAGGTTGTACGCTACTGTGACTCAATATTACAAGAAAATTCAGGAGTATCAGAAGTACAAAGTACGTGTTGTGGGATATTTAGTGTTGAAGATAATTTTAATGCCATTCCCAGAATGTCCGTGCATGATGCCTTAGCATTTAGGGAAGCGCTATATAAAATGATCTCCGAGGCTGATATCAATGACGAATTAAAGGAAAAAGCTGTGGCAAAACTGTCTAAGTACAGGGATGTTTTCGGCTTACCCAATGATCCCTTAACTACAACACTGTATCTTACGTGAAAAATTGATACTGGTAATGCAATGCCAGTGGCAAAACATTATTACAGAGCTCCCATTAAGCAAACATCAGGGATTAGAGCTCAAGTCCAAGACATGTTAGATAAAGAAGTTATTGAACCCAGCTGGTCACCGTGGGCTGCTCCACTTTTCCTGGTTGGGAAAAAGGACGGTTCCACGAGACCAGTTGTGGATTTCAGAGGTATAAATGAAGTTACTAAGGACGATAGGTACCCTATACCTAGAATGGATGATTATTTGGATTGTCTAGGTAATGCCAAATTTTATACCACATTGGATCTAAAGTCTGGATATTGGCAAGTCCCACTTGAGGAGAGTAGCAAGGAGAAAACTGCATTTATATGTCAGGAAGGCCTATATCAGTTTAAAGTTATGCCTTTTGGACTTAAAAATGCACCTGCAGAATTTCAGAGAATGATGGAGAGAGTATTGCACAGTCAAGTCTGGAGAGTCTGCTTGGTTTATATTGATGATATCATTGTGTTCTCCAAGACTTATGAAGAACATTTGGAGAATTTGGAATTGGTCTTGCAAGCTCTTCAGAAAGCAAAGCTAACACTTAAACCGGAGAAGTGCGAATTTCTTCCGAAAAGTGTTCATTTTCTTGGACACATACTGGACGAAAATAGAATCTCACCAGATCCGAAAAAAGTGAAGGCTATTACGGAATTCGAATTTCCCAATAGCGTTAAGCGTATGCAATGATTTTTGGGGATACTGCAATGGTGTAAGAAATTTATCCCAAACCTTGCAAATCTTGCAGAACCATTGTATAAGCTTACGGCTACCGGAAAGAAGAAGTTCGGAGCAACAGAGGAACATCGCCAAGCGTTTGAAGAACTGAAAAAAGCACTCACCTCAGTGCCATTTCTACGGTATCCTGTTTTGGATGGAACTGCAGAGTTCATTCTCCAAACAGATGCCAGTGGAACCGCACTGGGAGCAGTACTTTATCAGAAGACTAAAGATGACCAATGGGTAATAGCCTATAGCAGCCAAATCCTTAAGGAAGACGAGAGGAAGTGATGTGCTACAGAGCAAGAATGCCTAGCAGTTGTCTATAGTCTTAAAGTTTACCGGCACTATTTGTTTGGACAAAAAGTATTGATCAAAACTGATCATAAACTTCTTTTATCTATGAAAGTAAATACTCAAACCAATGATAAATTGAAGAGATGGTATTCCATTATAAATCAATTTAATCATAGATTGGAGTATGTGCCTGGTAGACAAAATGCAATGGCTGATTTTCTCTCTAGGAAAGATTTACCCGAAGATGCTGAAATTGAAAGTAGAGACGAAAAAATTGCCCTCGAGCAGACCAAGGAGTTGACAGATATTCAGGAATTGACGGTAACAAAGAACAATATTGCACGGACTACCAAAGATATATTGCAGAGCAGAGATGAAATGCAGAACCTTATGGTAGTTGATGCAGTCACAACTAGAAGACAAGCAAAACTTCAGGATCAGAGTGCAGGAAATCAAGAACAGGGTACATCTCTACCAATTGATCCTGAAAACATTGCTTGGCTTTTCCAGCAATGTTGAGAAAGAGTTTGAAGAGGTGAAAAAAGTAGAAAATGAAGAAAAGGATGATGATAAGATCAATTATCCAATTGATCTAAAGGTTATCACTCAATTGCAAAAAGAAAACACTAATCTTACCCCAATTTGGGAAAGATTAGGGGTCAAAAGCACTACCAAGTATCATAGTGGATTCTATGAGGATAATGGAGTTCTTTATAGGGAAACTGAGGGACGTGGCCATGATCAGATCGTGGTCCCGAATTGGGTCAGAGACAGCATTCTTCACCAATATCACGGAGCCCTTATAATGACACACCAAGGGTTCAAAAGAACTCTGAGTATTGTCAAACAGCAGTTCTGGTGGCCTGGCATTGAAAAAGATGTCAGAAATTGGTTGACGTTTTGCCCTGTCTGCCAAGTGGCTACTTCTGGTAAAAGCTCCATATCCCCCATTGAAACCCATTATACCAGAGGGTCCCTTCGATATTGTGTCTGTGGACATAGTACGGATTGCTCCCTTGAGGGAACGTCACCCATATGTCATTGTCTTTCAGGATTATTTCACTAAATGGGTTGAAGCTATATTGATTCCTGATCAGACGGCTGAAACCATAGTGGATGCATTCTTAGAGCATGTGATATTTAGGCACGGCACCCCAAGAAAACTTCTTAGTGATAATGGATCTGGATTTAATTCAGATCTTATGAAAGCAGTCTGTAAACTGTTAGAGTGCAGAAAAATTTTCACAACAGCATACCACCCTCAGGGTAATGGTATGGTTGAGAGATTTAACCAAACTCTAATAAAGCAGCTACAAAAAGTTGCAATTGAGGATAACAATGGCCAAGGTATCTCAGCGCAGTGGTATTGGCATATAATGCCACACCCCACACAACAACGAAATGCTCGCCATTTTAACTGCTGCAGGGGCATGAAGCTAATTTTGGTATCAATTTCACTGCTGCTCTTGGAATAGTCATGCCTAATGACTATAAGACTTATAAGTATGTTTTGGCCACCCATCTTACAAATTTGTATGAAAGTATCGCCGAAAACATACAAAAAGCCGCTAAGGACAGCAAGAAATATTTTGATAACAAAATTAAAACTTCTGGCTTTAAAAATCAAGATTGGGTTCTGTTGAAAGTTGACAAACAGAAAAAATTGGGGTTACCTTGGCAAGCTCCATATATCATCATCGATGATAAAAGATTGAAGGAAAATGTGCTCACAATAGCGCATTGGAATAACCCACTTAAAACGCAGGTTGTATCTGCAAGTAGGCTAAAACACTTTCGATACGAAGGTACCAGATGGTCTTTGCACGAAATGTCGCAGGTCTTCCGGGATACTCCAGTTAATGCAACTGGAAATCTCATGGAGACTGAAGATCATCCGGTCGTTATTTCTGTGTCTAAAAATTTTTAGCGGAAAATGCCATATACGTGTATTTTATGTGAATAAATTTTTTATTTTTTGTTTTATTTAACCGATTTATATTCGTTTAATATCTTTTTTAAACTCGTATAGCGAAGGGTCAAATTTTCAGAATAATATTGTTAATTTGTACACCCGACACTAAAATTTTTGGTTACATTTTGGGAGGTTTAGGACCAATTTTCATTCTCAAATTCAAAAGTCTTGTTTTTCTGTGCTCTGCGTCGCACAAATCTTTTTGAACAAAGTTTTTCGTCCAGCCCAAGGACCCCATAAAATTATTTTTGGTAATTTTGTATATTGTATTGATATTGAAGTAACGATAAATGTTCTTCAACATTTTGTTTACTTTAGAGGATACAACGCAAAATTTACAAAATTTTCAAAAAATTTTTTAATTTCCAATGACGAAATTAGGCGTCATGCCTTTCGTGCAAAATTATTGCGCGCACGCCGACCACGTTAAGGCGGGCCAACCGCAAGGCTGCCAAAATAATGGTTATTTTTTTGACTGACGGTAAGTTTTTATGTAATTATCTCTTGGTATGTGGGACGAATTCACCCATTTAGGTGTCTTAGGAATGATTTCATCATGCTCAATTTTCTGAATGGGCCAACCAAGGGGAAAACGAGTTCGAAGAAAAGTTTCTAAAAATGTTAGGATAGGTGAAAAGAAAAAACCTAATGGATTGACGGCCCTAAAAAGCCAAAATCTAATGGTTTTTACCTTGGATTCGATTTGGAAGCATTTATTTTTGGTTTCATTAAAGCCCCTGGTTTACTAAATTTATTTCTTGAATTAATTAAAACCTTAATTGGTTATTTATTCACTACTTAATTTTGGTACCGAGGTGTGAAGTTATTGCTAGGGTAAGTGGTAAATTGAGGGCGGCCAACGTCGAGAAGTGAGAATTGGTGCAAATGTGAGGTTCCTGAAAAATTGGTGTAGCATTTGCATTAACCACCGGGCCTGCTTACTCTATGACTTTGACACCTAACCTCACTAGTTAATTTATTTTTTCACCATGCTAAATCTTTCATCTAATTTGGTGCCAGTCAAATTTGATTATTTAATTGGTGGTGGTGGCCTGATGCCTGATTTGTAAAGGATCGAGGGGCAAATTCTTTTTGATTTTTAGACTATAACATCAAGGGTCTGGTCTGCGTCGGAGAGATCGAACAATGGTTCGGGGGCCCGATGGGTTATTGGCCGCAATGACCAATGGAGCTGGAACGGGTCCACGGCGGCAATGTCGAACCAATCCTGAAGCAATTGGCCACAAGCCAGTTTGGGGGGCTAGGCATTGTCGGATTCAACATGGAAAAGGTCAAGAAGACCGAGGTATGTGTCATACCTTATAAGGTAGCGATCCAGAACTGGGAAGGGAAAGAATGCGCTAGGCTGGTGTCATTTGCACATATAGATAGTTCCAGCTTTGTTATCGACCTTACAACATTGAAGCCGCAGGAATGGGATCTTTTGATTTTATTCCTTTCATCAGTGGATCGTTTCTTGGTCAGTTTCAAAGTTGTAGACAATCCAGTTGCAATTTTGAACATCTACAGATCTGGGTCAGGGGCCTCGGCTCATGATAAGACGAACATTATACAGGCCCATATACTCCAAGGATTTGGAAAATACAGGGACTGTGAAATTTGCATCAGAATGATGACCGGGCCCATGGCCAATCACGTTCGTGATTTAGGATTGTGTCCTGGAAACCTTGGGTTAAAAGGACTTTTCACCGAATTTTACTTGGCAGATGTCAGAAAATACCAATGCGACTTCGGTGACAAAAAAGTTCGAGAAAAGTTCTTGGCCCCCAAGATTCAGGATACAGAAATTGTGTATGCTGGCCTAGATGCCTATTACTCAATTGTCGTATTTTTGGAGTTTTTTCACTACGGGTTTTGTGGTGAATTAAGTGGGGTTACGGCAATGTACCCCCATGATATTTTGTCGCCAGCCCGAGTGAAAACCTTGGCTTTCCGCTTTTATACGGTGTATTCTCAAGACCTAACGGGGTTCGAGGATCGAAACTTCGTAGATGAGAAGGACATCGTAAAAAGGCAGTTATTCAAGGTTTACCACATGATGCAGCAAGAGGTAATGGCCAGGTGGGCTATGCAATTTCATAATGACTTGCCCGAGTATTCATGTCCTGCGGATATTAAAAATCCAGCTAAAGCTACGGACCACACTTTACTGTCTGGGGTTTATCCCAAGGCGCTAAAAGCTGGTCCAAGCAAAAAGAAAGTGAATCAGTGGGAAGACGTAAGTGATCCCGAGGACATTTATACAATGGAGCAACAGGTCAAAAGAACTAATCAGGTGATAAACCGACTGCATACAGAAATGTTGCGAGGGGTTTCCTTTTTCAAATTGACGGATCCGGTAGATGTTGTGCGGTATATCACAGCAGGTGTTGCCATGAATAAAACTCCTCGACAGGACTGGTCGAACCAGCTTCAATCGTTTCAACTCGGAACTGACTGCTACGAACCAGTGGAAATCGACACCGGTATGGCTAAGTATGACAGAGATCATTGGATGGCGGACTTGAGGAATTATGAGCATGTTATGGACTCAACAAAGTTTTCTGCGTTGGAAAAGGCATGCAACCTAATTCCTCTACCATTCTTTGTTTTTTGGCCTCATAGCTGTGCCGAGTACGATTACATACTGAGGGAATTATTAAATTATAATTTCCTCAAATCCTACTCGAAGGAGGATGCAGAATTAATCAAGAAGATGGCATGGAAGACCGATGATAGAGTTTTACAGAATTTCAGCATAGTGGCATCTTTACCGCCAATGGAACCTGAACATGGTGTAAAAGGCAAAAGGGTTACGACCTGGCAAAATAGGTTTGGCTTCATGCCTATTCAGTTGCGCTTGCGTGACAAAATAGGCTCTCCAATTTTGACAGAAAAAGCAAAGGACAATATAACCCATAACAAGGATTATTGGGCCAACTGCTTTTTCTATGTCAGATTCTACTATGCTGAATTTGGTAGTAAAACCACGTCGCTGCGATATGGCCTGGCACCAGACACGCCTACTCTTCAGATGGGTCAAATTAGATGTATACCGGCTGACTATCCGTTGTATACATATGAATTTCCTGAGAAGTGTATTCACTGGAGGCCTCTGCCAATGGAATTACCTATGGTTACCTATACATATGGTAACCAAACCAAACAATCCGATTTCAGGATGAAATCGGATATACTTGACATTAATAATGAACCCACAGTTCGGTCAGGTCAAGTGGATGAGGACATCATGGAATTGGAGAGTGAGGACGAGGATAATTCCACCCTCCTGGGAGAGGAAAGCTGCAAAGAGGTTGATGACGAAGATGCATTACTGTATATTGTGATCGCCGACCCCGAAGTAGCCGAATCTGCAAGGACAGCATCTTCTGTCACACAGCTGCAACCGCAACCACAAGTTGCGACGCAGCTGCAGACGGAAATGCTGCCACCCCCCCTGGCTTACCTACGCCGCAAGTGATACAAACATCTATGGATGCGAGTCAGTACTTGTCCAGCGTAGAAAGTCATGCGCAGTCGGAAGAAATTCCGATTGCCCAGGATGAGCAGAACGTGTGTGAACAGGCATATATTAGTGAATACGTGGATGCAGAAGGTGTAAAGAAGAAGGAGGAAGAACAGACAGCAGGGAACACCTAGCCATACTGTGGTGGAAACACCACAAGAGCTAGCAGCCCGGCTGGCTGAAGAAGATAAGGAAATTCAAGTCTTAGCCTTGACCTGGGATGTAGAAGGTGTTCCCAGATACTATACTGCTGAGGCTATAAAAAATATGAAAGAAAAAGGTTTAAATGATAGGCAAATTTTTGTTAACTTGAAAAAGGAACGAAAAACAAAAGCCCGTCAGGAGAAGAAAAAGGTAGAAAAGGCAATTGCGCAGCCTGCAAAGGTTACACAGCCGAAACCTGCCAAAACTTCTGCTCCAGTCTCAGCAAGGGTATCCATGACCACCGTACCTTCAACTACTCCTATGTCGCAGACTGTCTCTACAGATACTTTATCTATGGCAACGAGTCAGTCCACGCAATTTGTGTCCCAGGCTAAGGACACTACTGCTTCCGGGCGGCGTCAGCCTAAGGTGCAGGGAGCTCCTAGCAAGCCACAGGTTGCAGGACAAAAGGTTCAAATCTTTACACCAGCAAAAATAAAGCTGTTAACTCTGGTTACTGTTGACACAAATCAACAAACACTAGAAATGACGGTGGAATTACTTCGGGATGTATTGTTGGATTTCTGGCAAGTTACCAAAGATAAAAGTAGGGCCAGAGGTCCAATTTCTTTTGCTACACCGGAATTGGCTAATTATTTCTGCGATGAGCAGTTTGAAGATCCCGAGATTTGGCTGATGGTCAATAAAGTGGTCAGGACTATATACAAACTGTATCAGCCACAGTTTGATGTCCAAGGAGGATTTTTATATGATTCGCAAAATATTCCAGAGCCACTATGGGATAGGATCATTCATGAAATTGTTCTTGAATGGCTCACAGAATATCGAGCGAGTGTCGTATTTGCAGCAGTCAGATACTTGTGTTTGATGATATTTCTTATGCTTGACTATGCCCGACTTACCGCTGAGCAGATTGGTAAATGATCAGTCTCAGCCAAAGTGTTTGCAAACATCATGCTGTTACAGGAATATCGAAGTGCCACTGCTTCCGATGTTTTTAAGACTGCCTATCGCTTGGTGATGTATAATTACAGTCAGCAAGCGGCGGAGATGGATGTCAAAACGTCAGGTAGCCCAAGTCCTCTGACTACTGTTAAATTTAGCAAAGTTCAGAACGATGCGGGACAGACCTTTTGAGCACCCGGACTCGCAAGCAGTCAAACTGGTGGTCAAGGAGCCACGGTTGGTATAGCCAACCAGGTCTCCGCTGGCCCCAGTTCTGGCACTGGGCAAGCCTCCAGAACCATTCCGAAACAACAGCAACCTATACAGCATCCACAGGGTGCTAGGGGAGCTCGTGAAGGATGGGGAAGGGGTGCCCAACCAGGCCAGTTTCATTTCAACAATCCGAACAGGGGTAGAGCTGGTTATGCTGGTGGCCGAGGTATATACCGAGGACAACACCCTCGTGGTGCATTCTGAGGTTGCAGAGGTCATCAACAAGGCCAGCAGCAAGGCGGCCGGCAGCAACAATAAATTTTAGCTGCAAAAATCTTGGTCTTAAATCCTCCATTCTTGATTCAATTTCGTTTATTCAAAAACACAAAAGTACAAAAACCTAATAAAATTACAAGAAACCCAAAAACATTATAAAACACAAAATACAAAAATATTATTTAAACTTTTTGTTGTGTTGTTGCCTTTCAAAATCTCATTTTTGGCCAAGCTCATCGCTTGAGTCCACCTTTTGGTTTAAAATTTATTTCACTTATTTTGCATTTGTTATTATTTTTTCTCGTATTTCATTCCCGTAAATTTTGCCTCATAAATTTTTTCTTGTCGTTTTTTCAGTGCCTTGTAAATTTTATTTTCTTGTCATTTGTGCCTTGTATTTTAAAATTTTTGCTCAATATTTTTTCGCCCTACTAGTTTTGTACATACTTGTTTGTCATATCATATTTTAAATTTTTTGTACGAAAAATTGATGGCGAACTGAAGGGGTGATGGAGCGGATGAAGTAGCCGATTACTGCAAGGATTGGGGCGCTGCTACCAAAGACACTCCACATCACTCAATGGGACGAGATGATCAATAGTGGAGGAAGGTACCTAGGAGCCTCAAGGCACACTGGCGAAGCCAGGGAAAAGTCAAGCCGACGCAGAGTCGTCGATCTGTCAGGTGCTGGATCAATGATCGATCATGTGGCCACATCTCAGTAGACAGACCTGGGTAACCTTGCAAAAAGACTTGACGTTGGAGGTTGTCTTGACCAGTACACCCTTTGGGGTCAGGTCAGGACGATTATGACCCGTACACCCTTCGGGGTCGGATCATAATCTTTTTATGAAGTTGGAATCCAGTAGTAGGTCACACTGTAAAAGGTAAAAGTCCTGCTCAGGGTTTCCTTCTTCACCTCTCGTTGGTCAGTTTCAAGGCCCAAGGGATGTTGGGGATGTGCTTAGGGCAGTAGCAATCCCACATCTATGCAAAATTGGTGAATCGACAAAGTTATGATTCGACCAAAAAAGAGAAATGTTGATTATTCTTTCATATTCTCGTACTTTTGGTGTGTGGTGGGAGAGTCGCCTCCGTTCTTATTGTATTGTTCTGTTAAGCCTAGTAAAGGCGTGCGTCGACAGCCCGACACCCACATTTACATAATATTATTATTAGTATTATTTATTATTTATTATTTTATTACTCGTGCATTAAGTCAAAGGGGGAGCTGCGTTACACGGGAGCCAGAGCCAAGGTAAAGCCCTAGCTCCTTTGGATATTATCATAGTGAGTTCTGTGTATTTGTGTAAACATTTAGGAGGCATCTGGGGAGACCCTGAGTGCCCTTCAATTGCAAGAGTTAGAGTTTCCAGTTACTTATTAGTGACTGAAGGTTGTGTTTATTTCTGCTTAAGGACTGTTGCACTGTGTTTAGTTGATTGCTAATAGGAAGCTCCTTTGAGTGACCTACAGTAGTCGATTGAGTACAAGCTAATAGGACTTGAGTTATATTGCTGACATCTCCGGATTTAAGCAGAGAAGTAAACATAACAAAATCCAAAAATTTTTTTTTAGTTTTCGGTGCTGCTGGCCAACAAAAAATCTTTACTTGATAAACCAGTGCAAAAAGCAACCTCAAAAATATTTTTAAATTTTTGGCCAGATTTTTGCTCAAATTTTTTAGCGCATTTTATATTTGTGATATTCGTACATTCCCGCGTCATCTTTATTGTATCGTAATATAATCTCGTATTTTAGTTTACTTTAGAAAAATTGAGATGCGGGAAAAGATTTGCATGTGATTAGACCGATGACCAAAGACTTGCCACAAGATGCAGACCAAGCAACCGAATCCGAAATCGACCCAATTCCGCGCCGACGTCATCGTCAAACTCCTTAGGGCAGGATGTACTCCATCAAAGCTGAGGTCAAAATGGGCGTCACTTGCCAGCCATTGCAGCGAAGTCCTTGGTATTCATTGTGTCCAATGACCATTAAGGGAGTCCCAGTGAGACAGACTGTGAAAACAGGAGTCAGCCGAATTAGTAGATTTTTTTGGTCAATTCTTTTCATGCTGGGGTAACCCATTCGAAAGTTTTTTTTTCTACCTCCCGTAGATCAGTTCTGACGTGCGAGGTATGTTGGGCACCCTGTTGATGGCAAGTCACAATGGGAAATCGCCATGCAAATCGAAGAAATTGCACGACCAGCGGCGCAAACATTTGCATAGAAATGGAGCGCCACAGAAAGACCATTGTCAACTTTATATTATATTTTTCGTATTAACAGCTGGCGTCCAGTAAAACATTCCCAGCATCAACGTTTTATATTTACATAATATTATCAGTGGTCAATCCACATTCTTGTAATATTTCGTCGGATTTATTGTTCAACATATTTGTTTATTATTTAGATTCGACTGACCGACAAAAGCGAAGGGCTGAAGGCCCATGCGCCAGCTTGCAGTCAGCAATCCTTGGAAGACCCGTTAGGGGATCCACACAAGTAAGTCTATCTCTGAGGGGATTTCTTGTCTCATCTAGGAGACTGCGGAGCTCTCTGGTGAGGCCCGGCATTTAAAGTTAAATTATCTTTGTTGTCGTAGGTCTGGGGAACCGGACTGTTGCACTATCACTGAGGATTAGCCAAGGGAGTAGTTCTAACAGGTCAGTTCAGACCAGAGGCCTCTATCTTTTCTTAAACCCTTAAGGAAAGACCTGCACAACAGAAGCATTTTATAAAAAACAGACTATACATGGTGTAACGACCAGATTTGTGTGAGGTACTTTACTTGGACCAATTGGTCGATACGGCGGGGCAAATAACAGGACTGGGGGCGCGGGCGAATGATTACAAATACGGGGCGATAATACGAACAATCGACGGTCGCTTGAACGTCGACAAATAAACGCGCTTTGAATTAAAATACGGACGGGGGCCTCGGTTTAAATGCTTTCGAATAGTCGGCCGCTTGCAAATGTATAAAGAGACGGGGGCGAGCGCGGAGTCAAAATAAAAATGATCCAAGAACACGAATGATCAAAATCACGCTTTGCTTCTTCTTTTATACGGCGATTCTGGCCACTCCCTGGACGCTGCGGGAGGTCGAGCTTCTGTCCATCTTCTTCCGCCAATCGTCGTTTCCGGCTACGCTTTTTATGCTTTCTTAGTTACGCCTCTCTAACGCTTTCCTGGTACTGTATGCTTTCTGTGCTTCGCTTGCTTTCTACGGTGGGCTTGGCCACACCTCTGTGCTTCTGTGCATGCTTCCTGTATCGGTTTCTCTGTATACACATGTTTTGTGGGGCCGCCGCTACTGTTACACTTGAGACTACTGTACGGCGGGGCTTCTACGTATTTTACTGTGTGCAGGTGTTGTTTACGATTTTTACGGGGGATTACGGTAGCTGTGGAATGTGTAGTTCAGTGTAGGTTCTAGGGGAACAGCTGCCGTTTGTGCAAATTAATTAGGGCATCTTAATTGGGCTACCGGGGTGTGAACGGATCAAAATAAAGTACTTCACGTAATTTTGTAGGAATGTTTGGGTGTGAATCCCAGACATCCTTGAGACGATAAAATGTGAAAATAAAATAATATCTAATAAATGTCTATTACATACAGTATGCTACATGTTTACAGTACTGCTTTAGCAGGTACGTTACATTTCCCTCCTTCCGGAGTTGAACGTCCTCGTTCAAGGCTTTCGAGGTTGAGGAGGGGTGGGGGTAGATGCGATAGTTGCTTTCCGAGGGTAGAAAGGGGTTGTCTCGTTTACATGCACCGTAAATGTAATATTCTTATGGGGGTGTTTGAGTGTAACGTTGGGGTACATGAAGTTTGTAACTGTATAGGGCCCGTTCTGGCGAGGGAGGAATTTGGGAGTCAGCCCTTGTTTACACGAATGATTTTTGTAGAGAATAAGATCACCTGCCTTGTAATGTATGTTCTGAGCATGTTTGTTATACTGGCAGGTATAGTGGGCTTGGGCTTTTTGCAAACCTTTCTGCATGGTTGAGAGTGCTTCTGTGAAATGCGATTTTACACGAAGGGCGTAATCGTCTAAGTCAACCATGTAGGACGTGGGGAAAAAATTTAAGGCTGCGTCTGATGGCAGATTAGCTTGCCTACCATGGAGTAATTCAAATGGGGGATACGAAGTGCTATCATTTTTATGAATGTTGATCGAAAAAACGGCGTATGGGAGATAGGTATCCCAATCAGTGTGATTTGAATTGATGTACATGCGGATACGGGTGGCTAGGGTTTGGTTGCAACGCTCAACTTCTCCATTGGCAATGGGATGATATGGGGTAGTGTGAATTTTCTGAGTATTGCATAAACTGGTGATCCGTGAGAAAAGATCGGATACGAAATCGGTGCCACGATCACAATGGATGATTTTTGGGGACCCATGACGACAAACAATTTTGGTTACGAATAGCTTGGCAATAGTGGCTGCAGTGATGTCAGGGGTCGGGAATGCCTCTACATACTTTGTGAAATAATCGATGAAAACGACAATGAATCGGTTGCCGTCTTCTGTGAGGGGTAACGGTCCCATGCAATCAACACCAACTCGATCAAATGGGCCAGTTGGCTGAATTGGTACCAAGTTTGCATGCACTTTGTGTCTAAGAGCTTTCTGTGTCTGGCATGGGTGGCAAGTTTTGCAGTAACGTTTGATATCACGGCTCATTTGGGGCCGAAAATATTTCTGTCTGAGCAAGTGTAAAGTTTTCCGGGCTGCAAAATGACCTGTGAACTTGCTGTCATGATGTGAGGCGATGAGATGCTGGACTTGGGACTTGGGAATGTATAGTTTTGCCTGTTTGTCGACTATACGGAAGAGAATGTTTTGATGCACTGCGAATTTGATAAGGGTAAGGGGGTGTTTTTGGGCGACTTTTGCTAAAATACTTTTGACAGTTGGATCAGTGCGTTGGAGTTCGGCAAAGTTTTTCTGTTGCTCTTCTTGTTCAGTTGCTTCGGCTTCCAAAACTGAATTGATAGTTGATATTTCGGGGCGGGTTTCTAATTGCTCAATATCAAAGGATTGCTTTGCTGTCTGTGAGGGGAATCGAGAAACTGCATCTGCATTGCGGTTAGCAGTGCCTTTCTTGGGTCGAATGTCTAGCTGAATGCCAGAGAGAGCTAATCCCCAACGGGCAATGCGAGGGGACGGGTTTTCCTTTTGTAAGACTGCCTGAACTGCTGTGTGGTCAGTGTGTACAATAACATGTTGCTGGAAAAGATAGGGGCGGAAGTACTTGACAAATTCGACTACTGCAAGGGTTTCCAACTCAGTTATCGGGTAGTTGCGTTCTGCGGGTTTTAGTGTGCGGCTCCCAAAAGCAATGGGGCGATCCTGACCTTTACTATCTAGCTGACTGAGAATGGCGCCGATTCCGAGTTTTGAGGCGTCAGTTTGCAGGATAAACGGTTTTGTGAAATCGGGATGCTGTAGTATTGGGGCATGAATGAGTAATTCTTTTAGCTTAGTGAATGCATTTTGCTGTTCAGGGCCCCAGGAAAATTCTGAGTTCTTTTTGAGTAGCGATGTAAGTGGGCTAGAAACTTGGGAGCAATTTGGAATGAATCTGCGGTAATATGAGGGTAGGCCAAGGAATGATTTAACTTCTTTTGAGCTTTTGGGCGTGGGTATGTCATAGATTGCCTGTACCTTATGGGGGTCTGGTGAAATAACGATTGCCTTACAAACATGTGGGGTTAGATTTTGCATTTCGGTTTGGTCGAAGACAATACCTTTTGATCCAAAAAATCCTGTATTAGTACAAATTTTGCGTTTGCGAACACTGCATTTGTATGCGTCTGTAATGTGGGGCTTAGTGGAGGGGATATAGATTTTTCCAAATGTTTGTACGGGTTTGTCTACTGTGGAAGGGGGCATGCATGATACAAGTTTTGGTATGCTGACTGAGTGACCGCTCAATGAAGTTCCACACATCTGAAATTGGGCACTACACGATGTGGGGATTATTATACATAAAAATATACAATACAATGGCCAATGTAGTGTTTTAGTGGAGGCGGCGGGGTACTGTATATTTTCTTTCTGGCCGGTTTGGCGTGGCGGCTCTTGGTGTTGTCGTTTTGCGATTTTGGGCTGGGGGGGTGGCCGGTTTGAAATCTGAACGGTCTGTAAGAGTTTGGAATTTGAGTTATGGGATAGGGTTTGGACTTGCTTACTTGCGGGGGTCGGTAGCAATGTTTGGCGGGGGCGAAATTGGTAGGGTTCAGGGGTCAGGCCATGGAGAAGGGATAACAAGTTGCGGCCTGTTTTCGACGGGGTTTCGGGGGCGGTGGGCGGCGTTGTGTCTTGCTTTCGGGGGATTTTGTAGCCTATGGGGATGGTGGGCGGCGATTTTTCGATTTTTGCGGCTTCAGGCGTGGGGGGTGGTGACATGGCGCACCAATCGGGTACGTCCAGATCAAGGACGTATTCGTCACTACGGCGGTGGGTGTTGGGCATGATAGTTCCTAAAGTAGTCTGAGGGCCGTTAGTAATGGCGGGTAGTTTTGAGTAAAATGCGGGGTCGTCAATGTCCATGAGGGGTTGGGGTTGCCTGTACTCAATGCAATTTTGAATATTACGACTCTGCTGATTTGGGCAATACCTGCTTGTATGACCTCTCTGCTTGCATATGAAACATTGAAAATTGGAGTAGGGTTTTGAAGGGCAGTTATCTGATCTATGTCCTGTTTGGGAGCAGTGGATGCATGGGCTTTTACAATCACGTGTACTGTGATTATTACGGAAACAGATTTCACATGATTTTCGGGTACCTGCTGATTTACAATTACGAGCTACGTGTCCGATTTGTCCACACTGGAAGCATGTGGGTTGCCTGGGGGTGGTATTGTTCCTGTAAGCATTATTCCTGCTGAAAGTATTGTTACTGAAATTGTTGTAGCTACTTTGTTGTGGGGGTTGAGGTTTTTGTTTGATCTGCAACTGTAAATCTTTTACTTGTTGTTCTAACTGATGCAAAAGATCCTGTTGGTGTGTATTTTTGGTTAGGGAAAAGATGGGTTCGGGTTTTGGGGGTATAAATGGAAGGGTGTTAGATTTTAACTCATTTCTAAGGATTTGTTGTTCAATGTAAGCTGCTTCGTCTGACATTTCTTTTAGAGTTGCGAACCTTCTATACTTAATTGCTTCCCTGATTTCGTTTTGCATGCCTTCTACAAAGAGGGGTTTTATGATCATTTCTCGTGCGTCTGTATTAAAGTTAGGGTAGGCGAGGGTTGCGAGATGTTCTAGATCAAATAAGAATTCCGTTACTGTTTCTGATTGCTTTTGTTTTCTTTCGCGTAAGAATTGTTGATGTAGCTCATTATCTCTATTGTTTGGGAAAAATGCCTGTAATGCGACTTTATACTGCTCGTATGTGTGGGGAGGGTTTTCAGAATTTGCTGAACTTTTGAATTTTGCTAACGCGGCTCCTCCTAAATGAATTTCTAAACATGCCAACTTTAACTGTACGTCAGTATCTTTCATGCCTTGGAGTGCCATGAATTGTTCTAATCTTTTGTTCCATTCACCAAAATGTTGGGTCACGCCGCCCGTGAATACTGTAGGTTTCGCGTAAAAATTATTTGCCATGTTATTACGAATGTTTGCTGTTCTTAGATCGTCTATTAGGGTAGGGTTTACTGTATTCTGATTCAATTGTGTGCGTAGGGTACGAAAATGTTCTGAAAATAAATCGTTTATCTGTTCTCTAACGATTTCTCCTAAATGATCTTGCGTTTGGTGGGTCATTCTTGGTTTACGATGGGATTTCTGCTTAAATGCTTCAATTTTTGCTTCACGCTGTATTCGTTTAAATGTATCGCTTAATGTCTCGTTGGAGGGGATTTCCAGTTTGCTTAATACGAATACCGTCTTACTGTAGGAAATGATTACTACTGTATTATCTAATGCTTCTAAATGCCCGGATAAGAGTACACCTAATTGGGGGCAGGGAGTTCCACTGGTTAACGTAACGGTACGGTCACCAAAATATGTAACGACCAGATTTGTGTGAGGTACTTTACTTGGACCAATTGGTCGATATGGCGGGGCAAATAACGGGACTGGGGGCGCGGGCGAACGATTACAAATACGGGGCGATAATACGAACAATCGACGGTCGCTTGAACGTCGACAAATAAACGCGCTTTGAATTAAAATACGGACGGGGGCCTCGGTTTAAATGCTTTCGAATAGTCGGCCGCTTGCAAATGTATAAAGAGACGGGGGCGAGCGCGGAGTCAAAATAAAAATGATCCAAGAACACGAATGATCAAAATCACGCTTTGCTTCTTCTTTTATACGGCGATTCTGGCCACTCCCTGGACGCTGCGGGAGGTCGAGCTTCTGTCCATCTTCTTCCGCCAATCGTCGTTTCCGGCTACGCTTTTATGCTTTCTTAGTTACGCCTCTCTAACGCTTTCCTGGTACTGTATGCTTTCTGTGCTTCGCTTGCTTTCTACGGTGGGCTTGGCCACACCTCTGTGCTTCTGTGCATGCTTCCTGTATCGGTTTCTCTGTATACACATGTTTTGTGGGGCCGCCGCTACTGTTACACTTGAGACTACTGTACGGCGGGGCTTCTACGTATTTTACTGTGTGCAGGTGTTGTTTACGATTTTTACGGGGGATTACGGTAGCTGTGGAATGTGTAGTTCAGTGTAGGTTCTAGGGGAACAGCTGCCGTTTGTGCAAATTAATTAGGGCATCTTAATTGGGCTACCGGGGTGTGAACGGATCAAAATAAAGTACTTCACGTAATTTTGTAGGAATGTTTGGGTGTGAATCCCAGACATCCTTGAGACGATAAAATGTGAAAATAAAATAATATCTAATAAATGTCTATTACATACAGTATGCTACATGTTTACAGTACTGCTTTAGCAGGTACGTTACAATGGGACTGAAGTTGGAAAAAGTGTGTAGCATTTATATTTTTTAATAAAATGCTCGTAAATTGAAAAAATGATGAAAACAAGTACTGTCATTACAATCGCCTTCACAGGGCTTTAGAACAGGTGTTTTGATCCAACATTTTATAAAAAAACTTATCGGGTAGGCTGAAATACTATTTGGTTTTTCATAAATTGCCTCTAAATTCTAGAATGACTGAATCATCACTGTTGTGAAAATTGTTTCTTTTACTGCACGATTTTTGGTTCAAAAAAATTGGTGGCGGTTAGTTGAATAAGTTCACAAATTTTGAATCCCGTGTCACTCATGGTCTAGCTGGAAACCATACAAATACGAAATAGTACTTGCCTTCAATTTTTTAAAAATTTGAAACAAGCACATGCCTCCCAGTTTTATTATTCAGAAGTATCTAAAGAAAAATGGACTATAAATGATGATGGATATGATCTTTATTTACTCAAGTGCTATAAATGATTGTGCCACGCTAGACCCACTGTCCCACTAGGCCCACCAGTTCAGTAAACCCAATGTCTCACTAGGCCCACCGAAAGTGTGTCATTAATCCCACCGGAATTCTCAGTAGACCCACTGCGTCGATCAGAGGTGTATCACTAGACCCACTATTAAATTTGTTGCGTTATTCCCACTGTCTCACATGGCCCACTAGTAAAATTCGAGTAATGCACAATATTTTTCAATCTTGGCGAAAAAATGACATAACGACAGGGTGTGGCGAAGTAATCTGCTCGCTCCAAAAACCGAATTCCACACATGATCACGAACATTTGTTACCCCCATCTTGTAGGGAATTCCATTCTGCGTTGAATGATGTATTTTGCATTACAAAAGTGCAAATATTGTATGTTTTATTGATAAAAAACAAAACATGTCCAGTTTTAGGAATTGTTCACCCTTTGGATCAAATTTGACGGTCTCAACCTTACATTTTATGGTGTTTAAGGTGCTTAATTAAGTTAAGCAAATGTTCGGCAGTGAATGGGGCAATGAAAAAAGTAAAAATTCGCAAAAGTCACATTTTAAAATTTTTTAAGCATTTTTTCACCTTTAATTTTTACTTCCTCATCAAATGTCTCAGAAAACGGTGAACTACAACTACTACCAAGCATCATTATTCTCTTCTAGCTGCCTTCACAGAACTAAATGAAAGTTTGAAGCTGCATGTTATCATTTATCCTGTCGAATTTGATAAATATGCTGAAAAATTGGAAATCTTGACTTTGTGCTCTGTTTTTGATGAAAAAACATTCAATATTTGGACATCTGTAATGCCAACTAAACCATTCAATGCAGAATTGAATTCGCTATAAGGTAGTGGTTACAAATTTTTGCGATCAAGTATGGAAATTGGTTTCTGGAGGGAACAGGTCATTTCACAACCCTTATATCAATTGAACTGCTAGTCATTCTTGGACTATTGCCAATTTAATAAAACCATCATTTTTTGGTTTGGCAGCAACTTTTTTTTGTTCAAATCTGCCTTTTTAACGCATGCCATCAATTAACGCATGCCATCAATTAGGGAGACGTTGCCGAACATCTTTGTCATACCACGTATTATGCCATTTTTGGACATGAGACGCTAAGTTTTTTTGGAAATCTTTTTTTTAGATTCCTGACAAAGACCTGATTTGCATATTTGCTCGCTTGTTTCATAATGCTTAACTCGTTGATTGTTATATAATGCTGAAACGGTCATGTTCCTTTGTATTTATATAATATTTCACCTGATTGAAAAATATTGCGCATTATTCGAATTTTATGCTAGTGGGCCATGTGAGACAGTGGGGATAATGCAACAAATTTAATAGTGGGTCTAGTGAGACACCTCTGATCGGCGCAGTGGGTCTACTGAGAATTCCGGTGGGATTAATGACACCCTTTCGGTGGGCCTAATGAGACATTGGGTTTACTGAGCCGGTGGGCCTGGTGAGACAGTGGGTCTAGGGAGACGTTGCCCTATAAATACATCAATTTTTTATCATTTTTTCAGATTGATTTTTTGCGACTTTGAGAAAAATAGTTCCTGAACCATTCAGAACTTGTACCTATAATGGCTTACAATTTTGAAGTCGAAAGCCTCAATAATACTGCCTGTACACTCAAAGTCATGCAGCATATCCTAAACAAGGCTTGGTGAATCTTATAAAATGTCTTAGAACAGTCTATCTTATAAGGTATCTTTCAAAACTGTGTATGATTCTGCAAGATATCTAGTAAGCTCTCGATGAGTCTTGGATAATCTCAGATAGATCTTATAAGATTCTCCTATACCTTTCAAATGGAGCTGATTGTATGTATCTTACAAGATATCTTTCGAGATGGTATGTTTTCTTATAAGATTTCTTGTAAGATTGGGTTATATCTTGAAATGTCTCACGTGATACATTCTGATCTATTAGTTGGAAATTTTTCTTGCAAGACCTTACATGATCTGAAATTATTTAAAGAAAAAACTTACTAGATGCAGAAAAAAATTATAAAATCTATAAGCCATAAGATTATTAATCAGAATTTACACGATTTTAGCATTCCTTATAAGAAAATGTAAGATCTTAATAAGATTTTATAAGACACAGAACGCTGATTTTTATATTTTCATGAAGAAACCTATCGTCTTAAAATTTAATATAAAATAAAATATTATATTGCCCATCAAATTGAATCTGTTTTTTCAAATTCCGCTGCGTCTATTATTTTGAATTGAGTTGGCTATAACATACTTCATATTGTTGGAGTATAATGACAATATTCGACGATTAAAAACCGTTTTTTAACGCAACCATGTTGACATTTTCAGATTTACCATGACTCTAAGTCAAGTGTGGCATGAAACTTATTCGGAAGTTGCGACATTACATCCTTTGGATCCGCAAATTTCTTTCTGAGCCAAATCATTCAATCTTTCGGCCATTTTTAAGTAAAATTTGATTGTGTCCCATTAATCCAAGTGTCCTATTACTACAATTAATGTTATAAATCCCTTTTTTACCCCAAGTAATGCAATTTTTTGAAAAAAAATGGTGTCCCGTTGCTCAACAATGCTATATGAATCTTCTAAAATTTATACTTTAATACTTTAACATAACAACTTGAACAAACACTTAAACAAAACACACAAAACGAAAGAAAAAGAAATACAAAGAAAAGTATAACGCAAAGAAAGAACAGCATGAAAATAAACCAAAAAATGAACACAAACGCAGAAAACGAAAAAAAGAATACGAAGAAAAATAACAGTTAGAAATAAGAAAAAATAAGAAATAAGGAAAATAAAGAAAACTGAAGAAAAAAATATAACGAAAAAAACAGTTTGGCGCCAAAACAGCCGGCGCCAAAACGGCCGGAACTGAAACAGCTGGCGCCGAAACGGCTAATGCCGAAATGACTAAGTGCCGAACTGGCTGGCGCGAAAACAGCGGCGCCGAAGTCGGGACATCGAAATGGCTGCACTGAAACATGCCTTGCCGTCATACATGCACAGCATAGAAATTCTGCTGGGGGTCAGCCAGAACAGGGGGTGGAACAAATTTTTTTTTCGTTCATGATAACGAAAAGAAAGGTATTCTAACGTCCGAACAGCATATTCTTACAACTATATTAGTCAGATATGTAGAATAATTATCTTAGAATGCACTTTTTAAAGTTATAATGTTACTCCTTTGGGATCAAGTATGCCTTGTTTAGAAAAATTGTTAAACTACAGCATCATTTCCATTTTTATGACGATTTCTCTTCTCTCTTGCTCATTTTTCTTCATCAATTTCTCAATTATTGCTGGGGGCGTCAAATCTGCTGGGGGTCAGCAAGAATTTGCTGGGGGTCAAACCCCCCCCCCCCCCCCCAACCCCCCCCCCCACGTGCATGTATGCTTGCCGTACTTTGCATGACCTTTACATTAGTCTGTCTTGAGAGAAATCGCTGTGCGATGATAAAAATTGAGTACGAAAAATACATGCGGGTCAGTAATTTGATTATATAGGGTAAGCCAAAAAAAGGCGACCGGTGCTGACTTCCATAACTTTTGAACAGATAAAGCTTTTCTAATGCGGATTGTTGCATTAGAATGCCCTTTTTATCTTTGCTATAAGTGGCATCTTTTATGCTCCTAGCTTTTATGGTTTACTGTACAAACAAGAATTTAGTAAAAGTTATCATTTTTCAAAAAGTAAAAATTGTGAAATCAAAGTAAAAGTTGTCCTAGTGTGAGAAAGGTTTCGTAAAGCTTTTTACACACAATAATACTTTAAAAGTCAACCCAGATTTGTAAGTTACACGTAATTAACTTCTTATTTCAATATGGGGGAAAATTTCGCCAAAATCAAGAGCTTTTGTTTTGAAATTGGAAAAATAGCAAAATCAGAACAAAATCAAATCTGTCATTGATCAGATCGGAAAACAATTAAAATTATTGATGAAACAGAAAGTAGGGCACACTAAAACGGCTCTCCTATAGTTTCCAGCTGTTAAATGGTTCTCATGATTGGATCTATTGTACTTTTCTGTTGCAAAACATGTCGATTTTGTCAATTTTGGTCAATTTTTCAAAATTAATTTGTAAAAAAACCGACATTTAGTATTTTTGATTCTAGTCGGTCAATATTCTGAAAACTGGCCGAAACTTTGCAGTTATTTATGCCAGATATTTTATCTATCGACGACAGAAAATCGCATTAAGAAAGCTTCACCCGTTTGAAAACTATGAAAGTCAGTACCGGTCGCCTTTTTTTGGCTCACCCTGTATAACTTAACGTATACACACTGCGTTCAAAAAAATGAAACATCCTGATTTTTTGATGCAACTTGGATGCTGGAGATTACCCATAGCTTCCCCTGTAGCGCAATTTACAACATAAATTTTCTTATACACAATAATCACTTGGATACGTTATCGAGAAATGCACATTGTATTTACGCCACTTTGAACGATGTGCTCTACAATCTTACGGTTTAATGCAAAGCAAAGAGGAGTATAAGATATTGCGTAAAAGTCGGTAGGAAACCAAGGGATACAAAAGTGGTGGAAGTTTTTTGCTATAAGAACTTTTTCAAAATTATTTTAAAAAAGTCAGATCATCTGCATTTTGTCATAATTTTCTAATGATTTTGTAATAAATTTTTAGTTGTGTGAAACATTTATTTTTAAAATCAGCTATTGGTCTTATTAGTATAATGAGAATAATACATGAGAATAATATAAGTCGGGTTTTTTATAAAATGCTTTCAAATAGAAAAGTAACACAAAACAGTACTGCCATCAAAATCGCTTACATAGAACTCTTACCTTAGAATTTTTCACTCGAAAAATTGTTAAAGGCGAGGTCGGTATGCTGACAAATATCCCGTCTTCATTGATATATTGTTTACTAGAAAATCTGAAATACTACTTGCTTTCCACTTTCATTAAGAAAAACGGACTATAGTTACCGTGTAAAATTCATTACAGGTCATTTAAATTACAAATAGAAGCTTTAACTGTGAGTTGAAAAAGTTTCATCCTTTTATGAAATTTTTTTTCGGTAAAAAATTGCAACAACTTTTGAGCATCTGCTTTCCCTCTTATCAGAATAAAAACGACTGTCAGGGGAAGTTTTGGAATGGCAATGTATAAATAATTCAGACGAGCTATTGCACCATACAGTTAAACTTTCATATTGATATACTATTAAAATGATTAGCTGCCAAATGATCATTTTAATCTTGCAATTTTAAAAATTTATAACATTCTTGGAGTAACGGGACACTTGGGGTAATGGGACACATGGAGTAGTGAGTAGTAAGGCCGGCCCGTATAGGTCGTATGCTTGAGGATACCCTATCTTTTGTGTACGACCTATAATTTGTCATTTTTGGCCGATTTATAGGTCGTACAGTAAACATATATGGCCGACTTTTGGAGGCTTTACAGGTCGTACAGTAAACATATACGGTCAATTTCTTCGTCGATTTATAGGTCGTACAGTAAACATATACGGTCGATTTATAGGTCGTATGGTTAAGCATGCATGTTCTTGAGTTACCGTAATAGTAGAATTACTGTAATTTTTCGATTATGGTAATAGTTGAATTAGGGTAATAGGTGTGTTACTGTGGGTGGAAAAGGAAAATCAATGATGAACGCAAAAAGGAAAACTAAAATGAACAAAAAATGGAAAAGAAATAAAAAGAGATCGTGTGTAAAAATGGCTTCCCCTCTGGGAAGAGGAAACCCTAAAAAATTTGCACCCCGGACCCCCTTTGTCAAAAGGGTGCCACCTGCAGGTGTAAATATATTTCGGAGGTCCCATTTTCTGAATGATCGTTCAAGTCAACAAATGTCAGAATGGTCAATCTGGTCAGTAGTGGTCTGTTTAAGGAGTAAATTCTCGAGAGAGTCAATACGTGATGAAACATTATCCTTACAGGTGCATGCGTATAAAGTTTGATGTTCTGCCAAAAATGACCAAGAAGGTCTTTTACAAAAATGACCAGAGCGAGCTGGCCATAAAAAACATGTAGACAAATAAGGTCTTTTGTAGAAAAGGACAATAATGAGCTGGTCGTAAAAAGTGTGTAGAAAATTTGGAGAGTTGACATATGGTAAAGGATACAGATTCGGGAATTATCATAATAGTAGAATTACGGTAATTTTTCTATTATGGTAATAGAGGAATTAGGGTAATAGATGTGTTACTGTAGATGAAAAAGGAAAATTGATGATGAACTGAAAATGGAGAAAGGAAAACTAAAATGAACAAAAATGAAAAGAAATAAATAGAGATCGTGTGTAAAAACGGCTTCCCCTCTGGGAAGAGGAAGCCCTTCAAAAATTTGCACCCCGGACCCCTTTTGTCAAAAGGGTGCCACCTGCAGGTGTAAATATATTTCGGAGGTCCCATTTTCTGAATGATCATTCAAGTCAACAAATGTCAGAATGGTCAATCTGGTCAGTAATGGTCTGTTTAATGAGTAAATTCTCGAGAGAGTCAAATACGCGATGAAACATTATCCTTACGGGTACATGCGTATAAAGTTTGATGCTCTGCCAAAAATGACCAAGAAGGTCTTTTATAAAAATGACCAGAGCGAGCTGGCCATAAAAAGCATGTAGACAAATAAGGTCTTTTATAGAAAATGACAATAATGAGCTGGTCGTAAAAAGCGTCTAGAAAAATTGGAGAGTTGAAAAAATCTTTACGTATCAATAATTTTTAATTTAATGCAACATTCTACTTTATTATAAAACTTTTGAAACACTATTTTATTTTTGTTTATCGCCAAAATACTGTAGTCTAAATACAAAAATAATGATAACGTGAACAAAAAATGGAAAACAAAAAAGAAAGAAAACACTTATGAAATTGACCCCCTCCACCCACGGAGGAGGTCGTTCAAAAAAAGCGCCCTCGGGCTCCAAAATAAGAGGTGCGCCATCTGCAGGTTCACAGAATAGCTAATCGGAAGCCCTGCATACTGAATGATCATCCAAATTAGAACGGTCTTTTAGATCAGAATGCTCAATTCCACATATAAAAACTCTAAGAGCCTATAAAACTTGAAACATTATCCCTACAGGTTTATACTTATAAGGTCGTAAATGACCAAATTCTTTTATAGAAAAATGGGCATAAAACGCGAGTAGAAAAGTGAACACTTGAGATGAAAAATATTCTAAATGTAAAAAAGTAATTGATACCACAAAAATATTTGAAGAAAAGAAAAGAAAAGAAAAGAAAAGAAAAAGAAAAAAGAAAAGAACTAAATCATCAATACATGAACGTTATTCTACGTATAGAAAATTAATACATTATATTGGATGATTTATGTAGGTAGATGCGGTTTTGTATACAGAGTGTTTTCCAGAGCAAAGATAGAAAGGTTAGACAGCTGAAACCATTTAGATCGTAAAACCAATTAGAAATGCTAGAAAAGGTCAAAGGTTCTATAAAATACAGTAGCAAGAGACGCTTTACCAAAATAATTAAGGTGGTGATTATTGTTATTTTGATAGTTTTCCAGAATAACCTAGAGCCTAAAGCCTTTAAAGAGATGCAATACCGAAACAATTAAGGTGGTGATTATTGTTATTTTGATAGTTTTCTAGAATAACCTAGAGCCGAGAACCTTCAGAGAAAAACTGAAAAGATTCAACCAAAAAGCAGAAAAAACGGGAAAAGGTTTAATGAGGGTAAAGAGGTATAAATAGAAGAAGAAGAACCATTCTTATTTTTGTACTTGCGCTCGACACCTGAGACTACCAATGGAGGCCCTATTCGTTACGTTTATTTCGGCGTTAAGAGCCGCCTACAAGGCATATGGTATGATGATTTTACAAATATTTTGATTTAAAAATTAATATGGATGCTATGTTATAATATTATTAATTTAGAGCCGTTTATAACGACGGCCGACATTGACGCGTGGGCATCCGTCTTTTGGGAGGAGGCGTCGACGGACTTCAAGAGCTGGTGGAAAAGCCAGCGAGGGGTTGAATATCCGGCTAGACAGAAACCCTTTTGGGGTTTTATGAAACGTCTACGCTGGATGTTGGAAAACCCTTGGCTGGACAACGGCCACCTAGCCTCGCACCTGTGGAATATCCTCCCCCTGGTGCGAGGGCTGAATGGGGAAACGCGGACGATCGCTACGTCGATGAGAGGATAGGACTGGTGCTACCGCGTTTCTAGTAAGTTACGATGTTATAGTTAAAACACATCGTAGATATATAAATTTTATAAGCTAGCTGAGCTGTCTAAAACTTACCAAAGAACATTTCTAGAATATTCTAGAAGTTTTCAAATATTTACACAATTTTATAGGATAAAATTTTATGATAAATAAAGACTATTGATAGATCTTGTACCTATTACTTAACAGTTAAATGATATATTAGAGTAAAAATTTTTGTTTAACTAAAATAGTTATTAAAATTTGTAAAAATTTTAGTGGATACGCCTGAAACCTCTTGTGAGGGCTGCGATGCCGGTGGCAGCGAAGGTGGATGTATATATGTATATTTTATTTTGTTTTTAAATTTTGTGTATATATATAATTTATTCTATTTTGTTTTAAATTTTGTATATATATATTTTGTTTCAAATAAATTAAATTGAATTAAAATTAATAAAATTTTTTATTTATTGGGTTTAATAGTAGAGGTAATTTCTTTAGAGTTCTACTATGAGTGTATGTTTGTGTGTGTGTGTGTGTATGTGTGTATGTGTGTGTCAACTTCTGGAATATAAAAAAAGGGTTTACTGTAGTCAGATAATTAGAGATGTATGAGTAAATGATATGTAGAGAATATGCACAAACAGATCTTAGGGTAAAAAGAACGTACAAGATAATTACCTAGTACTGTTGAATTAAAGGAGAAAATAAAGGAAAGAAGGAGTAATAAAAGGAAGTTCATTTATAATTAGGAATAAATTAAAAGAATATTTCTAAACAATAGCTAAAGAGAAGGGTTGTATAAACATTAACAACAACTATAAGTGATTTTTATTATTATAAAAAAATGAGATGAAATGTACATATAAATATAACGTATTTAAATACTATAATCAGTAAAGGTTTCACGATTTTTATCAATCATTACGAGAGTCAAATTCTGCGTATATAACTGCTTCAATACCGCCATCTGGTATATCCTCGCCAAAATTCATCTGTAAACTAGTGGTTCCTTCACGTACGAGTTCCCAAAAATTACCATTCATACCACAAGGAGTCAAATCAAAAACAAAAACCGTGTTATGCGTTGTAAAAGAATTTCGAGTAATTTCATTACCCTTGTTATCTGTACCAATTCCTACACCCTCAAATAATTGTACAAAAGTGCGCAAATATTTGTTTTCTCTAAAATTTAGCATATATGGTGTTGTAGGTAGTGTTGTAGTGCCACTTGTTATTTTAATTTCGTTTAATCCAAAATGCTTAAAATTGAAGGGGCTTTGATAATAATCACCCCTAGCAGCCGAACCATCAACGAGCGCCACAATGAGATGACGAGGTAAAGGACCTGTGAACAATGAGTTCAGAGGAGCTGAGCGACGACTAGTTGTTATGTATAGACTTGTAACATGACATCGACGTATAGGGTATTTTGCAGCTGTATTTTGTAACATGGATTCAATAGCTAGATTGATATTATCCCCAACTTCAACTTTTTTAATAAATAAAGACATGCTTTTAACCTCGATTTTATAAGCTTCGTTGTCAGTAGGTATAAATTTTTGCAAGCAAAAATCATCTCTATGTCTGTATAAATCAATTTTCAAAGTACATTGATTCAATAGGAAACGTTCTTGCATAAATAGATCGGCATGTATAGGAGCCATTAATTCAAAAACTGCACTGTTTTTGAACATCTGAACTCTTTCCAAAGCACCCTTGTTTTTCTTTATATCAAGAACATCGCCATTTTCAAAAGCATAACCAGCAGCTGCAACATGTGTCGACTTAGCATCACGACTATAGTTCAATTCCGTTTCCAAATAAGATCTGTAAGCGTATCTATCCCCACTGAAATGTTAAAATGTTAAAATTAAAAAACGTAAACATACATTTAATTATAAAACTTACCTGTCAGATATTAATTTTCCATTTAAGTACATCTTGATCTGTTTAAAAAATGTTTTGCCGATCAAATTAATTGGCGCCACAATGTTACCACTGATATTTTTGTTGGCATCTGCTGTTAAAGTGCAAGCAGCGCCATTAGCTTTCGTAATTGGAATAGTAAAATATATAAAATTTTTTGATAAGTCCAACATATATGAATCAGGTGAAATAACAAACTCGTAAGGTCCTTCATTAGTACAAGGATTTTGTAACTGAATTTCAGACCAAAAACTTCTACGAATAGCAACTTGTGTTGGAGGTACGGTAAATAAATCTAACTCTGTTTTACTACTAGGAGACGACGCAGCATCAATAAATTTACTCATTTTGAATAGATATCCTTGAAACCGACTACTCTATGTGGAGTCTTTTTTAAGAATGAGGAACATCGTTTCAGGTGTTTACGTTTATGTTGTTTTTGATGTTGATGTTGTTGACGCTGACCATCATTTAACTTTTTATTGCTTTTTATATGTATCGTAGAATTTATATGTTTACCCTTCCCTAAACCTTTTCCTTTATGAATGCGCTCGCCCATTTGGTGTAATAAGCTACCAGCTGCGTTTCGTCCATGCTCAGCAACACTTTCTTTAGAAGAATGACCTTCTACAACATGGCCTGCAATTTTGGAACCTGCAGCAAGTGCATGCTTTCCTGCAGATTTTAACAAAGGCATAGCTAGACGCCACAAACTCTTAAAAAAATTACCAACTCCAGCTCCTTGATGTCTATAATAATACGGGTATGCTGCTCGGAAACCTTCTAAGGTACCACCTAATTGAAATTGATTATCTTGAATACTATGTTGATAAATTTTGATCCAGTAATCAATGGTTTCAGGGATAAATAAGGTATGCATATTTTGCTTTGAAAATCAAAAGGAACAACTAAATGAATTAATTAATTAATTAAGAGCATTTGCGAAAAATTCAACCTGATGACAACGTGTCCAAATGCAAATGAATGAATGAGTAAATAAAAATTTGATACTATGATTATAGGAATAAAGGAGTACGTCACCCAAAATGTAATTTAACTATAACATTCCCAAACTGAAAGGGTATAAGCTCATTCATACTGTTTTTTATATTAATCTCGAGTACTGTAATTTCTTTCAATTGAATGGGTATATAGTGAGGTGTTTCATATAATCGACTCACATTATCTTTGTATTTTCCCTGAACATTTACTATACGTAAAAGCGGTGCTAAAGTATTTCCAACAATCTGATTTTCAATAATATTACAGTAAACATAAAAATTCTGTAAATCATTCAAATTTGGTGGTTGAATGCCTAACATGTATAAATGATTAGTTCCAGGCTCGGCAAGAAAAACAGCTTTGGATGGTGGAATATGTGTGTTAGAATTTTTTAGAGGTTTCTCTCCAACAGTATATAAGTTAATATTCACAGCTCTATTTAAAAAATCATCAGCAGTTGCATAGGCCTCAGTATTGGTTGCGCTAAATCCGAGAAGCTCCATTAATCGTTTGCTTATTTCAATTTTACGTAAGATTGTACCACTTTTTATTTTCAAATTAACTAATCCTCTACTATGTTCATCATATGAAAACATGATTTCCATGTTAGTTCCGGCAATAGCTGCTCCAACTTTTGCATTCAACTCTTCAATTAATTCAGATATGGTAAAGTAATGTTTTTCAAAAACTATTACTTTAATTTTTTTGACCTTATTTCCAACACCATCCGTAGTTAACGTTATTACATTATCTCCACCATGATTGGTAAATGTAGCCCAATTATAGGGGTATTTTATTTCATTTAGCCCTACCTCCCAGCTTCCATCTAGTTTTAAACGGTAAGGTAGATGGGCTGAAAAATCAGAGGGCTTGTTTCCATTTTTGCTATTACTAGGTAATGTGATATAAAATTGATCTTCAAAGGTTGTCATTATTTATAATGTTGTTTGCTGTTGCTATAGGTACGGTCTTCAATGAATTAGATGACTGTAATACTGTCGGTACGGGGCTAGGTAATAAATATCCTATACAAGCACACAAAAGACCAACCCACAATTGTGTATTATTATTGTAGAGAGATAAATTTATTATAGCTGTAATGACTACAATGTATATTAGTATGACCTGACTGAAGAAAACCACTTCGTTTTGAGGTAGACGTTTTCCAAAAAACTCCCAAATGCTAATGCGAGACGTTTCTGAATGCATACTATTACTACTATCCATTTCAAAATAAAAAATTTTTATTTAACAACTAAACACTCAGTTGTAAATTTATAAAAAGGCGGAGCTACTAAAGTAACCAATAAAATTATACAAAAATATAAAGGAGGTGGAGCTATCAAAGTGAAGTAAAATTTATATATATATATACATATAGAAGGAGTTAACTTTTTACAAATGTGTACATAATTTATTTCACAAGTGACCTTTTACAGAAAGTCTACAATGAAAAAACTTACAAATCAATTTATCATTATAAACAAAATTTGTGTTACTGAAACTTTTAAACATTTTATACATAGGAACATGTCGCACTTTATAATACAAAAAATATAAAGTATATATACCACAAACCCTACTATTAAAATTTTGTAAATGTTTCTTATTTGTATATATTATTAAAGCATTTTTGTTAATATAGTTTATAAAAGCAGGAATAACTGGTGATAAACCATAAGAATCAAAATAATACACAGAGTTAGCATTATCAAAATACATAGCTATCCAATGACTTCCTTTTTCAAAAGATGTATCGGTGTTCGCAATTAAAGCCGAAGGTCTTTTAACTATCTTCGGTAGAGTATCGCAAGCAAAAACCCCTAAAAAATTTTGTGATAATAGCGCATCTTGTTGAACATAATATGTCAATTCAAAGTTGTTCATCGTAATCCTCGTCGTCGTCGTTTTGTATATCCTTTTCTAAAATCCAGCTGTTGAATTTTTCAGGATAACGCCACCACTTCACAAGTACTCTATTCTGACCATCTGGTAAACATTTAGTTTTCAAAACCTTTTCAATTTTGTATTCTTTGATTTTAGGATTAAAATCAATTTTCTGTAGTTCTTTTTCATAAAAACGTCCTTCTATATCTTCGCCTTCCAGATCTTGAATTGTATAAAGTATATGATTTCAGGTCTTCACAATATGCTTTACTTTGAAAACTTCTTCACTCCATTGAGGTAAATAACCTTTGTCAAATACACCTCTATGTTTACTAATTCACACGTAATCTCCTATATCAATCTTAGACTTTCTAGTGTATAATCTTTCAGGGTAGAGTCTTTGCCATATAATTTTTTCGTTAGAATAATCTACATTAATAGGTTTTTCCTTAATCGATCTATGAACAGAGTGATTGTAGTTGTAAACAACTGAGCGTAAAATATCAATCCATTTATAAGTAGTAAACTCTGTAAAATACTTAAATAATTTAGTTTTTAAAGTTCTATTAAACCGTTCCACTATTGAACATTTAATGTCTTCGTTTTGAGAAGTAAAAAAACGTATATCATTAGTTTTCAATAATTTTTGGAAATCTTTGTTGACAAATTCTTTTCCTTTATTGCTGCGCACTCTCCAAGGGATTCAACCTCTTTTTAAAATATTTTGAAAAGCATCACAAACATTCTTTGAATGTTTTGATTTTAATGGTTCAACCCATGCGTATTTACTTAATACATCTATACATGTAAGCATAAATTTGTATCCATCGTTTAAATCTGCTAAAGAAGACATATCTGCCAAATCAATTTCCCGTTGCTGGTCCATAGCTGTAACATAAATAGGATTACGTGAAAATTTTTTGTTGACTTGTTTATGTAAAGTATAACTATCTTGTTTTGAAAGCCAATCTTTAACATTTTTACGTGTAATATTTTTACGGTGTTTTCTAGCTTCAGCATATAATTTTTCAATACTAGAAAAAGCTGTAGGATTTCCATGTAAATTTTTGTATAATTTCGAAAGTAAAGTGTTCATCGCTCTAGTACAAAGGAGTATACCATCTAAGTGCTCTAACTTTGTGTCGTATCTTCTTTTCTGTCGAATTTCCTTTATTAAAGAATGAATCGTCTTTGATATACTTGAAAATAAATCAACACGTTTCACAAGTGGTTTATTCAACCGTTTGACACTACTAACTGTTTGATCATCTGATTCTTCCGGAGGTGTATTGTAGGAGAGTTTCCGAGGTAAAGTGAATAACATTCTAGGTAATGGGTTTCCTATAGCCTCTAATGGTACATTATATTTTTTCAAAGCATTAACAAACTCATCTACTCCAAGCCTTTGTGTAATTTTTGAACGTTTACGAGACAAATCATGTAATAAATCAATAGTATGTGATCCTTCAATTAATTTTCCATCAATTAATACTTCACCTTGCTTATTAACATTTATACTAGGGTATATACTGTTCCAATAATAAGGATGCTGAGCATTTAAACTGTTTAGGAATACTGCTAAGTAACTTTTCATCGTTCAGCCAATTTTTTTCTTTTTGTTTCAAATTGTCACTATCATTCTCATCTTCTTCGTTATCAAAAACTTTTTGTTTTAAAATCACTGTAGTAGGTTGAGCCTTTTCATGTTCAAAAGTTAAATATTGTGAAAATAGTTGCAAGTACATTTTGTATTGTTCTTCGGGCGTTAACGTATTATCTTTCAAAATGCGCTCTAGCTCATTACGATACATGTCAACTTGCTTAGCTATACCTGTCTTTTCATTTGAACTCGTCGTCGAAGAAGAACCCTGAGAGTTATTCAATTTATTCAGAACCTCCTGAGGTATAAGAGCAAATTTATTAGCAAATTTCATTCTATAATAATTTCTCTGTAACAAAACTTGCTAATGTAGATAATAAAACGGGTAGTACTAGAGGTAAAAATGCTCCACCACTTTGAACAATTCTTACACATTTATTATGTAAATCTTTTTTCTTGTTTTTTTCATGTCTTGTAGCTAAACCTCTGAGCAATAAATTATGTTTCGCCAATTTCTTTTTTAAGTTTGAATTAAAGGAATATTACCGTTCAAAATGTTCAAACAAATTTCACATATACAACAGATCAAATCGGGGGAAGAATGTTGAAGAAAAGCACGTCTTTGAACACGATTTGAATTTTTCAACACATTGAGCTCGTGAATATATTTCTTTAATCTAGAAGCCATACAAAACAGACCATACAGTACAGAAAAATTTTACAATAATGACCAAATGATGAGTAAACATTGAAATATTTATTGTATTACATTAAGATAGTAATGAAGCTTCATTTTGTATGACGATATTCAACTCTTCGCGTCTAGAAAAAGCACACAAGTTATTCATATTCATAAAAAATAGTTTATGAGCTGTATCTAGTTTTAAAAAAAGATGTTCTACAAAAAAAGCACGAGTTTCGATCATATCCAACTCCGTCAGTAATAATCTAGCAAAACACCAAAATTGTGTAACTTTTTTACGTCCCATGGGTAAACCAACTTCACGTCGTAAATGGTTGCACGCCTTAGCTATGTCTTTGTAAAAAATCTTGGCTTTGGGTGAGAAACGAGTCCAAAACAAATCAGCTATTTCCCATTTCTGTTTGTTGTTTAGTATTTTACCTTAAATAAAAATACTATAGTTTAATGAATAGTTAAAGAAGAGATATAAAATTTTTACCTTTTACTTTATTTTGCACCATTCTGACAAAAACTTCAAATGTAGCTGACATCGTAATTGTCACAAAACAAACATATTATAAAAAAACGACCAACCCCTTCAAAATTCTCGACTAGACTGATGAAGGGTATAATATTTTTTTCTGATTATGTAATAAAGCTATCGTATCAATATATCGTAATCTACTTCCATTGATGTACAAGTTTTGAAATTTACTGCTTCGACCACAACAAGAAAATACGACAGGATTGAAAATATATATTTTGAAACATGCTCGTAATTGCATAAATTGACCGTCATTCTGAGGACAATGTAAAATTTTTTCTACATAACTTAGTAGGGGTATTATATGTAATTTATAATTTTCCCATAATAATAATAATTTCTGATCTGTAACATTTTTTGTGTTTGGTATCGAAAAATCTGTAACATTTACAGGTTCTTCATTTCCATAAAATTGAAAAGGGTATTGTACCCATACAATAAAAACAGCTATGAAAAGAATCACAGCGAGAGTATTTAAAAAAATGTATTTACTGTATATCATGTCGCTAAAATAATAGGATCCAACTAACTTGTATAAAGTTTTTTTGTAAAAATGATGGATCATTTAGGTGTATACAAAATCATGTGATCATTGTCGGGAAATATATTAGATCTAAGTCGATATTTTTCAGGACATGTCTGTGTAAGATCTATTAATAAATAACCGTATGGTTTACTAGTAGCATCCTCATACGCCTCTATGAAATAATTTGAGGTAGTTGGAAAAATCTGTCGAGCCAGTGTGCGGACTTGTAATCTATCGCTTGGGTTTTTTAAAAGAATTAAATATTGAGCGTTTATCCTACTCGTACGCATTCCATCAAAAAAGGCATTTTGAACTATATGTATAATTGATATATTCCAATGATGCGATCCTTTAGTAAAAAGTTGAGTTAAACTTTGATCATTCTTCATCTCTTGCATCATATCATCCATAATTAATAATTTAGGTGTATCTTTACTTTTCTGAAGTTCATTCAAATCAGGCGAACCTTGAATAAATTCTACATAAGAACATTTCTGAACTAATTCATCGTAAGCTTCTTGCCATTCCAAATAACACCAATAAATTTTCATAGGAGCAGGGTGAAGCATTTCTTCAGCAAAAATTACAAGTTTTTTAACAAATTGTGTTTTTCCTGATTTTGTTGGAGCAGAAACTCTACAGTTAAATGGATGTTTCCATATATAAAACTTTTCATCATCATCATTTGACATCTCTTTTTTTTGACAACAACAAAAACCAACCACTTTTTACTTGAACAATTTTTAAAATGATTTTTATTATTATTTGAAACAAAATGTTATATATAATTATCAAAATTACAATATAAAACAGTTCACATGTAAAATATAAAGATAGATAGATAATTTTATAAAATAGAATAACATTACTGTATGCAAAAATATACGCGCGATATATGTATGAAATTATATACCAAGCAAATACGTAAGCAATTACATAAGCAAGCAAACTATAGCTAATTAAAACATACAAACCGTAATGAATGTAAGCAAAACTTTTACAATTTACTGTTAATAAAATCGCGTAGTGTTTTGATAACAACAGCATCATAAAAATTATAATGGTAATCTTCATCAATAAAACAAGCTACAGTATCCTTAAGAATTTTTTGACCAGTACTTGTAAGTGGTATACATCTGAATATGTCAATCATCTGTTTAAAAGCGCGAAGACAGTAATAACCTTGAACTTCGCCTATAACATATTCAAAACAGTCAATGATAAGTCCCATCTTTTCATATAAACGATTAACTGTTGGTGTAATTGCGATATTATATATGGAATTATGAGCTGGACACTGATGATCCTCAACAATTCCTACCTCTTTCGCGCAATAACAATCAAAAATACACCCATTAAAGATGTCTTGTATAACTAGTTCAGCACATATAAGTATAAATAATTTTTCACCTTTTACTACTTGCTCATCAAAAAACCATGGAATATCTGAACCCGGAACACATAACTCACAAATACACTTGGTTTCGGCTTCCAACGAATTGGTATCCGACGTTGAATTGTAGTCAGGATCATTGAAACAGTTGATGAAGAGATCGTTAATAAACGACATTTGAACGCTAGCTTCCTTTTGATCTTCACGAGCATTGCTTTGTTCTCTGGCGAATTTTGTAGCATGAATCCCTTCTTCTTCTTTAATAATTTTCTTATCTGCACCGACTTCTTCTTCTTTAACGATTTTCGGGGTAGAACCATCTTTTCCTGCTACGTCGTCGTTTTCGTTTGTTTTGCATTTTATCGCTAGCTGGAAATTTGCTGCTAAAGCGTTGTACTCGTTTGAAATAGCTGGCGCTATCTCATGTATCATATTGGTCCAGCGCCAAAATTGCTAAAGAATAAAACATTATATTTTAAAAGAAAGAAAGAAAGAAAGAATTCATATATCAGCTCACTTCTTTAGATAAACACCATGTCGTTCCATTAAACAAATTGTTAAATCATACTGTAACCCCGTCGCTCTTGACCAGCATTTTATAACCAAGGTTGATGCCGCATCGACCTCCACGTGAAAATGTCTTTTCAATAATATTGACATTGCGACCTAGTATACCGTATTGTGGTAAAATGAGCTTGAATCCGCGACTGTACGCCTCTTTTGTTTTAGGGTCGACATTACGAAAATAGATTGACACGTATCTACCTTCAACGACTACAAATAATGCCATGTTTTCATCTAACATGAACTGGTGTTCCATTTTTGAAAATTCTTGAAGAAATATTAAAGAGAGAGAGAAAGAAGAAGCGAGTAGTTTTTGTAGCAACAAAACAGATAAATGTATAAAGTGTTCAAAATTTTAGAGTAAAAGGAGGTTATAACTATAATAAAATAACCAGGATATATAGCTTATAGATGTAAGAGGAGGAGTTATAAGCATAATAAATATTCAAGACATATATCCTACAGTATTCTACTATTCTGAGGAGTACATGAGAGGAGGAGCTATGTTCTACAAAAATAAAATAAAATGTGTTTATGTGGTACGGTAACCTTTGAGATCAAAGCTAGAAAAATATATGTGTTTTATGTGTTATAGTAATTATCAAGGTCAAAGCTATAGAAGCAATATAGCCACATGCGCATGAGTTATAAGGGTCTTTAAAGCTTTTCCACATAAAAAGAAAAGATGGTGCAACAAGGTTATAAGCAGCTATTACAGTTATTTTATAGCTTCAAGAATCAAAACAAAAATACTAGGGTTGTACAGTAAAACAGGTTTTCAACTGGTTTTAACTGGTTATATGTTAATAAAATAAGCTAAAGAAATGATATGGGACGTGTTCATGAGTTATAGAGGTCTTTAAAGCTTTCCCATCATAAAAAAGAAAAGTACTACAATAACCTCGTAAACAATAATTAAATCTCTACCATAAAATTAATAGTTTTTGCTAATTTATAAAAATTTTCTATTATTATTACTGTATAAGTTTTGATGAATAGGTTGTTTTCTATTTTTCCAGTTTATAGTTTTTATATTTTCTAGTTTAGATAATTTTTATAATGAAACCTATTTATGAGGATATTACTTCGGACGAAGACGACATGCGTATGGAAATTTTAGAAGATATTACTTCTGATGAAGACGATGAAACAATCGTGAATGAGTCTTCAGAGAATATTACCTCTGAGAAAGAAGAAGAAACACTTGATAATAATATTTTGGAAGAAGAAGAAGAAGAAGGAACTGTTTTAGATTATGATGATGATGAAGATGATCAATACAAAAGTTATACGCCTTACAGTTCTGATGAGGAAGAAATTTACGAAGCAGCTCAAATTGGTGGTGGTGGTGGTGTTGGGGTTAGTGGAGGTGTAACGAATGCATCTTTTGTTGCCGATGATTTTTTGGAACTAGGTCAACCCAGTACCGTAAATATTAGGCGTTTTAATACCGAAGGTCGCGAGTACTCTGTGAACTTTCGTAATACTGAACATATGGATGATTTAAATGCTCAAATAGTGCCAACGTTTCAACGTATAGTAGAGCGAATGTCTGAGAATGTCGCTGATAATGCATTTATAGGGTTTTCCTTTGACCATCCAGATTTGACAAAACGTCGAGTTTTGATACCTTTTAGACCGAAACATGCTTTAACTGGAGATTTGATTGTAAACACTCTTAATGCTGTTCTTCAATCAAATGAGCAAATACAAATTGATAGTCATCAGTCTACAATTCGTACGATTGTTGTAACACCACCTGCCGGTAGCGGTAAGCTAATCAAAATTACTTATGTAAGATTTTATTTTTATTTATTTATTTATTTTAATTTAAGGTATTCAGAATGCTCGTCAATATTTAAAACATAATGATTTTCTAAAAGATAAACGCTGTATTATTCAAATCAACAACACGGATGATTTATGTTTTGCTAGAGCTCTAGTTGTTGCTAGAGCTTACATTCATAAAAAAGATAGGAATGCTGAACACAATCGAAAGTCTGACAAGTCACATCTGCTGCAAACAAAGGTTGCTAAAGAACTGATGACCTTGGCAGGATTAGCTAACCATCAAGGAGCTTGCAGTTTTCATCAGTGGGAACAACTGCAAGCTGTTTTATTACCCAATTATCAGATCAAAGTTTTTAGCAGAGAACGCTTTAAAGATTTAATATTTAGAGGTTAGAGTTTTTTATTTTTCTGTTATTGTGTATGTATTTAGAGTTTTAAGGACCTGAAGCAACGCATGTTTTGAATATTTACCACCATGATAACCATTACTCCGTCATTACAAAGATGCCTGGATTTTTTGACCGCAGCTACTTTTGTCCTCATTGCGATCTGGCATACAATAACAAAATGGAACACAGATGCAGAAATGTTTGTCTTCTGTGTTACAATACACCCCCATGTAATCAATTTAATGCTCGAAAATGCAAAGATTGTCTGCGATATTTTAAAAACGATGTGTTTTGCTCGACACAAGCTTGTTTTTACTCAAAGAGGTCAATCCAAACGTCAAAAAACAGGGGTATCTATTTGCAATCGTTTCAAAGTGTGTGAACAATGTGATACACTGATTCGACGAGCACATTCTAAACCTCATAATTGCCGTTATTTTGGATGCAAAACATGCAATAAAAGCGTACCTAAAAAAGGTATTAGATATGGTATAATTATTTCATTTTATTTTATATGAAAATTTTTAATTTTAGAACATTTATGTTTTATGCAACCTGTTGGTAGCAAACAAATTGAAGAGGAAGAAGATATATTTGAAACAAATGTTGATGAGGATGAGTGTCTAGATGATAATAAAACAGGAATTACTGATAAGTGTCCTGTTAATCAAAAATTTGTTTTTTATGATTTTGAGACTACACAGGAAAAAATTCTACGACAATCCGAATTAGGGGATGTGTTCGAACATGAACCAAATTTATGTGTTGTCCATACTGTATGCGATCAGTGTCATCAAAACGAGGGAAATTTTCGCTGCAATACATGCGGTCAACGCGAGCGTATTTTCAAAGGATCTACATGTCTAAATGATTTCTGTGAATACCTTTTTGCAAAAGGTATGAAAAACATTACAGCAATAGCGCATAATTCTCGAGGATTCGATGGACAATTTATAATGCAGTTTTTGTATCGTAATGGACATCATAAACTACATATCATTAATAAGGGTGAATTAGTAAATTGTTTATAGTTTTTCATTTTCATTTTCATCTATTTATTTATTTATTTTAGGTTTAGAGTTGATGTGTATCAAAGTAGGGTCGATAAAAATTATTGATTCTCTGAACTTTCTTCCGATGCCTTTTGCGGCTTTACCGAAAACATTTGGAATAAGTAAAATATGTAAAGGATATTTCCCTCATTTCTTTAATAGAAAAGAAAATTACGGATATATTGGCTCATATCCATCACCCAACATGTACGGTTACAATGCTATGAAACCTGAGGCTCGTGCCACATTTCTGGAGTGGTATAATGGAAAGCTTGAAGCAGTAAGTTTGCAAAAGTATAAAGTTTTGCATTTAAATGCATCATTGTTTAGGGTTGTCAATTTAATTTTGATAATGAGTTACTTGACTACTGTCGTAGCGATGTGCAAGTTTTACGACAATGTTGTATGAAATTTCGAGATATTTTTATGGAAGAAACAAATGTCGATTCTTTTGAAAATTCAATAACCATTGCTAGTGCTTGCAACTTAGTTTTCCGACGTTTATTTTTGAAGCCAAATACTATTGGTGTAATACCATACAAAGGTTATGGTAAAGAAGAAAGACAGTCTGTTATAGCCTTAAAATGGTTGAAGTGGTTAGCCCTTAAAAATGAAAAACTGTATATTCGACATAAACTTAATGGTGGCGAAGTTCAAATTGGAAGATACAGAGTTGATGGTTTATCAGGTAATTTTGTTCAAATTTTTGAAATTTTAATATCTATATGTTTGCACATTAAGACACGACAATTTATGAATTTCACGGTTTTTATTGGCATGGTTGCCCTATATATATGAAAAATAGATATCAATTAACAGAGGATAATAATACAAAAGCAGTCGATGCATATGAACGCACTTTTAATCGGGTTACGGAACTTCAATCACTCGGTTATAGCCTAGTCGAAATGTGGGAGTGCGAACTTTTACAACAACTTCACTCAGATCCCGAAATGAAAACATTTTTTGATACAGTCAAAATACTGGAACCTATAAATCCTCGAGAAGGTAAAATCTTGAATTGTTCTTTTTTTATTTTGTCAAAAGTTTTCTTGTTTTAGCTTTCTTCGGCGGTCGCACTAATGCTGTAAAACTGTATCATAAAATTAAGTACAATGAAGATGGTACACCTGCAGAAAAGATCAATTATGTAGATGTATGCAGTTTATACCCATTTGTCAACAAATATGGGAAATACCCTACAGGTCATCCAAAAATCTTTACTGAAGATTTTGAAGAGGTCAGCTCAACGTCACAGCCTTATGAGGGGTTAATCAAGTGTACGGTTTTACCACCTCCCAAACTCTTACATCCTGTTTTACCGTATCGACATGGTGGTAAATTATTGTTTCCTTTATGCAAAACTTGCATGCATGATTCACAAAAGACCACATGCGTGCATAACGACCAAGACAGAGCATTAGAGGGTACATGGGTTACGATAGAATTATATAAAGCCTTAGAGAAGGGATATAAGGTATATTGTTATGGTAATGGTTCTTTTTCTATGTATATTATTTTTGTTTCAGATCCTCAAGATTTTCGAGGTTTGGCATTATGATAATATTGAGCAATATCATCCAACCAAAAACCCCACTGGTGGTTTATTTACTCAATACATCAATACCTTTATGAAAATGAAACTAGTAAATTTTATATTATGTAAATGTGACAGAATTTGATTGTAATTTTTGTAGGAGAGTGAAGGGTATCCTGCTAAAGCTCAGACAGATGAGCAAAAACGTGATTACGAAATGGAGGTCTACAATCGTGAGAATATTTCATTGGATTCTTCAAAAATTTTAAAAAATCCTGGAAAGAGGGCTTTGGCTAAATTAATGCTAAATTCTTTCTGGGGAAAAGTAACTATGCATAGTTTTTTGTATTTCATTTAATTATTTTTATGTTTTTTTAATTTGGTCAACGAAACAATATGGATAAGACTGTTATCCACAATGCACCCAAAGAATATTTTGAACTTGTGATGAATGTCGCCAACATTATTAAGAATGTTAGACTAATCAATGAACAATTGGTGTCAACAACATATTGTCAACATGATGATTTTGCTGAAGTCATGGGAAATACTAACGCTGTTATTGCAGCTTATACAACGGCTCAAGCTCGATTAAAGTTATATTCTTACATTGAGCGATTAAAAAGTCGAGTATTGTATTTTGACACGGATAGTATTATTTACCTGTCAACAGTTGACAAACAACAATATCAAGTACCCACTGGTTGGTGTCTTGGTGAAATGACTGACGAGTTACGTGAATATGGTTCTGGATCTTACATTACCGAATTTGTTAGTGGAGGTCCTAAAAATTACGCCTACAGGTTGTACAGTCCCTCTACAGACCAATACCGTCAGGTAATCAAAGTCCGCGGTATCACTTTGTCATCAGATACTATGAAAAAAGTTAATTTTTATTCGCTTCGTCGAATGGTTTTTGCTTCTGTAAAAAACAATGGAAAAGAAGAAGTAGATGTACATAGTCTCCGTATAGAGCATCAGCAAGATCATAAAGTCTCATAAAACTTTGAAAAAATTTCGTATAGTATATGATAAATGTATTTTGAAACGTAATTTTTGTACATTTCCTTATGGTTGGACTAAATGATAATTACAATAAAGTAGAATGTTGCATCAAATTAAAAATTTTTCTTTTTGATATGTAAAGATTTTTTCTTTTTTCTACACGCTTTTTACGACCATTTTGTTTTGATCATTTTTTATAAAAGACCTTCTTGGTCAATTTTGGCAGTCAATCAAAATTTATACGCATGCACCCGTAAGGATAATGTTTCATCGTGTATTGACTCTCCCGAGATTTTTCTCATTAAACAGACCATTACTGACCAATTTGACCGTTTGAGATTGACTTGAACGATCATTCAGGAATGGGGCCTCCGAGCATATTTATGCCTGCAGGTGGCGCCCTTTTGTCAAAGGGGGTCCAGGGGCGCAAATTTTTGAAAGGCTTCTTCTGCCCATGGGAGAAGCCATTTTTACACATGATCGCTTTTTAATTCTGTTTCATTTTTTGCTCATTTCATTTTTTCCTTTTTCATCTACAGTAACACATCTATTACCCTAATTCCTCTATTACCATAATAGAAAAATTACCGTAATTCTACTATTACAATAATTCCCGAATCTGTATCCTTTACCGTATGTCAACTCCCCAAATTTTCTACACGCTTTTTACGACCAGCTCATTATTGTCCTTTTCTATAAAAGACCTTATTTGTCTACATGTTTTTTATGGCCAGCTCGCTCTGGTCATTTTTATAAAAGACCTTCTTGGTCATTTTTGGCAGAACATCAAACTTTATACGCATGTACCTGTAAGGATAATGTTTCATCGCGTATTTGACTCTCTCGAGAATTTACTCATTAAACAGACCATTACTGACCAGATTGACCGTTCTGACATTTGTTGACTTGAATGATCATTCAGAAAATGGGACCTCCGAAATATATTTACACCTGCAGGTGGCACCCTTTTGACAAAGGGGGTCCGGGGTGCAAATTTTTGAGGGCTTCCTCTTCCCAGAGGGGAAGCCGTTTTTACACACGATCTCTTTTTATTTCTTTTCCATTTTTTGTTCATTATAGTTTTCCTTTTTGGGTTCTTCATTGATTTTCCTTTTCCACCCACTGTAACACACCTATTACCCTAATTCAACTATTACCATAATCGAAAAATTACAGTAATTCTACTATTAGGGTAACTCAAGAACATGCATGCTTAACCGTACGACCTATAAATCGACCGTATATGTTTACTGTATGACCTATAAATCGACGAAGAAATTGACCGTATATGTTTACTGTACGACCTGTAAATCCTCCAAAAGTCGGCCGTATATGTTTACTGTACAACCTATAAATCGGCCAAAAATGACAAATTATAGGTCGTACACAAAAGATAGGGTATCCTTAAGTGTACGACCTATACGTGCCGGCCTTACTACTGTAGTGGGAATTTAAAATATAGATTTATAGCATTCTTGGGGTAATGGGACAATTGGAGTAACAGGACACTTGGAGCAAGGGGACACAACGAAATATTTTGACGTTAAGCTTTGTTGTTTTGGGTTTTTCAAACTTCATAAAATCAAATAGACACTGAGAAAATTGCTTTTTAGTAACAGTGCTGATATCAAAAAAAAAATTTGTATTACGCCAAAAATCACCATTCATGGTTTTCAAACAGAGACTTCTTATATTTCGAGAGAAATCAGGAATTTCATTTTCAGGACATACTTCATACTTTTTTTCAATTCGTTGGTATAACCGCGCTATATCCACGATGGCCTATCAAATGATTCTTTTGTTACTTCAAAATAAATGGACAATTCGCTGAGAAGATCGGGGCTATACCAACGACTACTGAAATTTTAGAGGCTTCAAGTGCAAAAGCTACTTCGATTTCAAAGTCGTTTATAAAATTATTTTTGTAGTATTGAAAAAATCTATAATTTCAGTAGTTCTGGAGTATAGCTGAAAACGACTTTCTTGTCTAACGGAACTCCGATTCATCACTACTAATGAACACCAAGATAAATTTGTTAGCCGACACTTTTGAACTATTGGAAAAGCGACTTCACTAAAACTCTTTTGTACAAGCCAGCCTTCTAAACTTTTGGGAATATCACTGAACTTCCTAGTTGGGGAATATCACTGAACTTCCTAGTTGGCGAAATTCCACATTTATGCGAATTTTTCTGTAAACTGGTCTAATCAAAGTACTTAGTGCATGCAAAATTCTTTTCAATAAATATTGGTCAAAATGTTTTGAATGAATATTTAATTGTTAAGGTGAAAAATGCCGCACTTTATGCGTCTGTGGCCTTATAACATTGTTGATGCAGGCGTATTTGAAAATAGGAGACTTTAGCTTGAGCAGCAACCAGCAACTTTGGCTGTGTGCAGCAAATGACCCTCTCTCTCGACCCATATCCACTTATTATTGATTAAGGCGCCAATTTTCCGCCTACTAAGCCCAATTATCCTCACAGAATAGTGTCGAAACCCGGAGATTATTTTTTATTCCTCGAAAAGACACATTTTTGGAAACACGTTTCGTATGACAATCTTCAAAGCAGTCAAAAAGAAAAAAGCAACTGTCCGCTCGGCTGGACATTGGTCACTCATAGCGGCTCGTTGCGTCCAGAAAATTTGATATTTTTGCAACAACAGGCGTTTCTATATCTTTTTTCCAGGGCGCAGCAGGTCAGCTCGGGTCAACAAGAAGAAAATGAGAATGGTTATTGGTCAGTATATGCTCTAAAAAAGCGGACAATTGTTCGTTTGCTATCATACACATTTTTGGAAACGTCGAATGTAGTTTTTACGACCGACGACCCTCCATAAATAATAAATGACCGGCTGACCGGTCAATGTGGGCGAAGGAAAAAATTGTATGGTCGTTGTGCCGCACAACAAGTGGTACGCCGCTTTTTTACGATAAAAAGGAAGCGGGTTTTAGGTGCAAAAGTTTTGTGTGGCCGTAGTGTACCCGAAGTAATGACGATTAAGCATGTGAGAACCAATGCCACTAGTTTTCACATGGAAGTTCGATTCACCTACCGTGTCATATCATCCAAACTATATAATATCTTGAGCAGATTTATAAAAGCTGATTTATAAACGTCAAGTAGCTTATCTCATTAGTAAATGAATAGTGGCTGTATCGAAACATCGGATTGAGGGCCTAAGGGTTGAATCACACCAATGGCAGTATGAAAATTACGTGGGAAAATGCGAGATTAATGCCATAACCTTAACTCTGAATTTACGTCTTGGCATTTTTTCAGTTTTTTTTATTGTGCTTTTCTCATTTCAGTTCATTCCTTACTTTTATCGAAAATTTTATCCAAGTTTTTTCATCGTCCCGTGTACAAAAAAAAACGTTCGTGTTCACACAAGGACAATTTTATGTTCTTTTCGTAGAATTTGGGACAGTCCATTACGCAACACAAGTCCCACTTTGGAGTGTGCGTAATGAGACAAACGAAAATAATATTACTGTAAATTAAATCATGTTCATGTTCAACTCATAGGAAATCCACTCCTGAAAAAGTGTGTTTTGTTGACGTCATCTTTGTACCTTTTCTTGACCAAAGTAATATCTTCCTGGATGTCGCTAAGGTGCTATCCGTTCTCATAGAAATATGTCCAGGAAGAGGCAGCCTGTCGGAAAATTTTTTCTCGCCCCATCTCTCACAGTGACCACCACCGACCAGTGGCCATTTTTTGCATACTAGAGCGCCTACATAGTTCACGTTGGGTCATCTATCGTGGAAATGGTCAATTTGCATACTAAGTGGAAATAACTGAAGTCGTCGATGATTCCCACAGGACCGGTCATCAACGATGCGGTACAATCGCGTGCATTGGTGGCCTAGTTTTTTGACCACTGGACACAACCATGGAAACGTGCGTCTCTGTGTGTGCATGAGTGTATAAAAATCGTAAAAAGACATCTATAAACAGAGCAACAGGGTATTTTTTATTTATTTTCTGGGCCCGATATTTTTATGTTTCGTATGTGTATGGCTTTGCTGGCGGTTACAGTCGACCCGGCTGCTCTTTATTTGTGCATTCATTTTTGAGGTAAACGAAAAGGTAGCATGTCTCCTACGAAGATAGCAACAGTGGTTTTCACTCTAGCAGCAGTAGAAGCTGCCCTCATTTTTTGACCATTGCATTAAACGGGCATAAAAATAATGCTCGGAGAAAAGTCCCTATTCACTTTGAGGGATTTCATAGATTGTGTGTGTATGCGCAGATGCGGTGTTGATGGTTTTGGGCTTATTTTCTTTACCTCGTGTGAAATGGGTCATTTTGGCCCATTTTCCAGTTTTTTGTTGCGCCCCTTGTGTGTGTATCGTTTCTTTATGGTCACGGCACACTAACTGATCTGATATCGATCAGCAAATACAAGTTACGAAATTTGTCGCCATAGATCACTGTGTCGACCACGCTATGTACTTCTTATTCCGGCATCATCGAAATAAACGAAATTTATTTTAATGTTTTCTATCATGTGAGGATGCCCAGTTGCTTTTCATATGCATTTATTTTCTTGCTGATGAGAATTGAGTAAAATTTTCAAATCGGTTGCAGAATCTGAGAAGCATGATACAAACTAATCTGCCTGACATTTGAACCGTTACGACTTTGAGTATCAGTGTAAGTGACCACAAAATATAAATCCTTGGAGCAAGGTCTATTGTACCTTGAAATTTTTTAGTTTTAGCGCAAGCTATTGGCTGTAAATTATGAAGTATTCGACTCTTACGCATTTCGATAACCTGGGAATGCTACAATACCACTTTTCTGATGGTCTTGTTTACGTTTAAATTTGTGTGACTGAGTAAGTACTGGTAAGTCCCCTTACATGAGCTCACTTGCCATAAAACTACATAAGAGTCAACATATGCGTTATGAAGTTGTGAATACTATAACGTCCCGTAGTAAACTTTCTGAAACGCAGTGAGATTACACGAGTCCAGCACATTTACGAAAATTTCAGTGTTAAAAATAGTTCAGTGTAACATTATTCAGGTTGTTAGGGCTATCGCATCTGTTATAAAATCAAAAATTTCAGGATTTGCCTTAAGACCTAACCTCGAGAGTTTTTATTGTGGCATTTAATGATAATCTAAATGAATGCCACTTGAGCTCTAACGCTGACGTTTCAAACAGCTTTAGATCGATGCGTACTATTCAATGATACTTTGATCCTGTAGACTTTTATATTCTATGAAAAACACAAATATTAAAAAAGTTGATTGGTGTTTGGTTTAACTAATTTGCATATTTTTTCCATTCCCTTTCGCTTTTGTAGCTGTTTAAAACTTTGGGTGAAAATTTTTAGAGCGTGCAAGCATAAATCTAACCCACTTTTTCCTCCTCGTACAAATAATAGTGAATAATGAACGTCCGGACGACACCCAGTAGCGATAAATTTGTATGCATATAAAAAGTTTATCTTCTCATCCATTAGTAAAATATACCCGAAATTTGTGCATCAGGATTCAAAATTTCGGATGGAGCTTTAATTTCGGTTCGTAACATTTATTGAACCGGTACAAAGAAAATTCGAATGTTCATTTATAGTGTGCGAGACTTTAAACTGTGGCTTTTCTTCTTTACGCTACAGTAAGCAGAATTTTGCGACTAGAAAAAAGAGTCACACAAACAACAGAAATTAGATGAAAACCGACGCTCCATGATCCAAATATTATGCAAATCACTCTTCCGCTGCATTGCTCTATTACATATTACCACACCACCGTCACATTAATAAATTTATTACGTTCACAATATACCAGTTTTATTATCTAATATACCGTAAGGTGGTATATATGGTGGAGACACGCCGAACCTTCATTCTGTAATAGACGATATTACTGGTGTACTGCATGTACATCATCATCTATTTAATTTCAAAAAATTATACCACTGGATAATCAAGCACTGAAAATGATAAATAGAACGTGAACGGAAAATTTTCTCATGTGCCGATTGCGCTAACAATTTTTTGGCGAATGTTTGGAGTTATGGTCTATCGGGGATGGAAGTTTTTTCAAACTGTAGGAATGATGTGCTAATTCCAGATTATTTTCGGTGCGCGAGGCTGTAATTGTATCTATAGTCTGCTTTTCTTGAAATGCTTCTAAATAATAAAAGTGGAAAGCAAGTAGTATTTCAGATTTTCACGATTTGCTGATGAACAATATATCGTATAGGACTGGAAACTTGTGAGCATACTGGTCTAACCTCTAGCAGTTTTTCGAATAAAAAATTTTACAGAAAGAGCCCTTACATAAACGATTTTGACGACAGTACTTATTTGTGTCATTTTTCTATTTGGAAGCATTTTATCAAAAACCCACCATAGGATCTACTAACTCACTTCAGTTGGGAGTTCAGTATCATGGAGAATGCAAATATGGGGAAGCCCAATCTTCCTGGATCATGGTATAAAATCGAACCATGCATCGTCCCATGTGAAAAATGCAGATGTAGGATTCAACCGAAAGACTGCTGGGAACTTGACTCATGAAGGTTTTCCTTAAATGATAACTGTTTCTCCCTGAGATCATCTTTTCAAATTATGCATCAATTCAGAATTTTGGATCAATATTTCTCAATCTATGAATTTGGTCTTTTCGGATCAATGAACACGCGTAATCAGTAGCTTTCGTATTGTGCCTAATCTTTCAAAATGCGAGAAAAAATTTGGCTGCTTGAAAAAATGTGAGAAGTGCTTAGAGTTCAATTTTTGTGCTGAAAGTTCGGATCACAGTCAAACATCCTAACGACAACTTGATGCTGCCTCATATAAATGGTATATTTCATATCAGTCGCCGTTGTGAGGCAAAGACAAAAAGCACAATGGATATCATAGGTTACGTTTTTCAAGGTGAGAAGAAACTGTTTTGCACCAAACACTGCAGCAAGTTGAATATCAATCGACCGATCTCGTTGAGATATTCTCAAAAACATACGTTAAAATCTTGAATCATTTATGGGAATTTGCATGCCTTCCCCAAAATTTTCCTCGCTGTCGATGTATGCTGGTGGTGACTATAAAAAATTTAGGAGCATGACAGGTGGCTTTGCTTTTTTGGATAGTAATGTGGCACTTTTCTTATGGTTCACATTTCAACTTTCTACTTACCGTGAATATCGAACTTTGCATTCCATCTATTCTTACACCAACATGACCTCGGAGGACGTCGTCGTTCATGTAAAAAATTTCACATGCAGGCCTGAATCTTGCACAAAAAACCACTTGCCCCCAACCCAGACCCACTTTTCACAGTTTTTCGCGCCCGTGTTTTTCCGGCGGCTGCCGCGCCCCATTTGGCACCTTTTTTCTACATACTGCACTAACCAAACTTTCACTTTCCAAGTTCAATGGAGTGTGCGTGGTGTATAAGAAAAAATCTGCACGATCGAAAAAATTCCAGAAATAGTAAAAGTATACAGTAAACTTTCCCACTGTGGGCTACCTGCGACAAAGAAAAAAACTTTGTCATTCAAATTACGTTGCGATTTTCATGGTTACGTGAATACCGCGGTTTTTTGATCTGCTCTTTTTGGGGGGGTGTCGGAAAAACTTGCCGCAGACGAAAGGGAGAAACTTGGCTACAGTACATACGCACACAACATATATAACAACAATGAACGTAAAAAGTTTTCGGGATTTTCGCTCTCTCCATTCGTCCCCCAAAAAAGTAGGTAACCCAAATTTGGGAACCTGTCCCCCAAAACTCTACCCCGTCTACTTTGCATATTGCTCTTTATTTTCTGACTCTCCAATCACCTGTGCATATATTTAGGGAAAAATAAAGTTTATACGGTCCGGCGGTACTTTATTTAGGTTCGGATGATCATTCGCCTGAAAATTATGCAAATTTTACGAGGTGATGGTCACTTGGTGAATTGGAGGATATAATAATAAAAATGCATCGACAACAACACAGTAGCAAACTTTTTTCCGAAAACGAGGAAGACGACGATTCAGACGACGTTTTGGACTTCTCAATCAAAAAACGAAAAATCGACGACGGTCAACGAACAGAAGGGACCAACAGTCACTCATTGAGGCCTTCGCGTTCCAGTCCCTCCTTATTGCAGAATCACACATTGACATTAAATGCTGACGTAGAAAATATTAAACGATCTTTAACCGGCAACTTGATATCGGACAAAGGGTTCGGGGTCTGAGGCCGCCAGAGCCGGTTTAGGAGTAGAAAATAGCGCTTTACTGAAACATTTGAACGGAACACGTTGAACGGACATTTCGCGGCCTTAAAGCCGTTTAACGACGAGGCGAAATTTGTTCTGGCTCCTTCAAACGTAAGCATGGCATGCTGATTATGGATTTCTCTTGAGTTACAGTCCCAGAAGTCTCAATTTGTAGGAAAAATCATCATTTGAAATTACAGACACCAGGACCTAGCTTTATGAGGGGGTTCAAAGCTGAAACCTGTTGAAGCTTACGTTAAGTCTACACATCGACACGAAGCAAACATTTTTTAATAGTTTGTTAGAATCGTAGAGTCGTGAAGTGAAGTATTTTAGTAGTAGTTATTAATTTTATCTATCTCCTATCTTAGTGACCCCGTGAATTTTTTGCTCTAAATCAGAACAATTGACATCTAGTCGCCATCGCTCTAGTCACCATCGCTCTAGTTTGTTTTTTTATAAAATGTTTGTAAGTTGAAAAAATCGTCAAAACTTGATATTGTCTTCAGAATTGTTTACATTGAAGCTTACGAAATTTTCACTCAAAAAAATTTTGAAGGTCGTTTGAATATACTTGCAACATTAGAGTATCAACATAATCTAAGGTCTAGCAGCAAATCGTAGAATTTGAAATACTACTTGCT